>OY482675.1:9931244-10426244 GCA_960531455.1 Urophora cardui | reverse complement strand
AATAATAATAATAATAATAATAATAATAATAATAATAATAATAATAATAATAATAATAATAATAATAATAATAATAATAATAATAATAATAATAATAATAATAATAATAATAATAATATTTCGAAGAAAACCAATTCTTCGTCATCAGATTTCTTTTCGGGGTCAAGCCGGGAATCGAACTTAGACCCACCGTGAGAAGGTGTAAATGTTAGCGACGCGCTAACCCACTCACCCAAACACGGCCTGGTACGCAGTTGAACTTTTTGTCGCTTTTCTTTTGCCACCTTTACTTGCCCAACATTATTGTTGTATTTTTATGTACACATGATTTTCATGAGATAACACAAATTTGTTGAGTAATTTTAGGCGGTCTATGCTTCGATTAGCCGGAAGTAATGTGCATTTGCAACACCCTGCCTTTTTATTTAATTTTAATTGTTGAATTATTGTGTGGACACAGAAGATTTTTAATTAATTTTTATTGGCGAAAAGCGAACAAGTTCAAAGCTACGTATTACCAGCGATGGTAGAAATGATAGCTATTTCGAAGAAAACCAATTCTTCATCATCAGATTTCTTTTCGGGGTCAAGCCGGGAATCGAACTTAGACCCACAGTGAGAAGGTGTAAATGTTAGCGACGCGCTAACCCACTCACCCAAACACGGCCTGGTACGCAGTTGAACTTTTTGTCGCTTTTCTTTTGCCACCTTTACTCGCCCAACATTATTGTTGTATTTTTATGTACACATGATTTTCATGAGATAACACAAATTTGTTGAGTAATTTTAGGCGGTCTATACTTCGGTTAGCCGGAAGTAATGTGCATTTGCAACACCCTGCCTTTTTATTTAATTTTAATTGTTGAATTATTGTGTGGACACAGAAGATTTTTAATTAATTTTTATTTGGCGAAAAGCGAACAAGTTCAAAGCTACGTATTACCAGCGATGGTAGAAATGAGAGCTATTTCGAAGAAAACCAATTCTTCATCATCAGATTTCTTTCCGGGGTCACGCCGGGAATCGAACTTAGACCCACCGTGAGAAGGTGTAAATGTTAGCGACGCGCTAACCCACTCACCCAAACACGGTCTGGTACGCAGTTGAACTTTTTGTCGCTTTTCTTTTGTCACCTTTACTCGCCCAACATTATTGTTGTACTGGAGGTTACCCGCGGGTTTCACACCACGTGCTTTCAAAAATATTAGCATATTGAGTTTGTTCTAAAAAGTTACACAGAAAAGATATTATTACTGACGTTGAAGGTAGTTTTCTTACATTTTTTTGTCCGTTGAGTATATAATTATCTCATATGCCCTCACACACATTTTCAGTTCCCTACTACAAATATTTCAAGAGATATTTCCTGTGAAAATTTCAGTTTGGGAGGTGCTCTCATATGCCCTCATACTGATTTTCAGTACTCTACTAAAAATAAGTCAACAGATATTCGCTGTAAAATTTTCAGTGTGTATGGGGAGCTTCCCATCCCTGAGCGTTTTTATCCGCGGAGTACTTAATTATCTCATATCCCTCACACCAATTTCCAGTACCCTACTAAAGATGTTTCGAAAGATATTCGCTGTGAAAGTTTCAGTTTACATGGGAGGTGCCCATCTCTGCTTTACAAAGACCTAGCGTTTTTACCCGTTTAATACATAGTTATCTCACATGCCCTCACACCAGTTTCAGTACCCTACTTAAATATTTCCAGAGACATTCGCTGTGGAAGTTTCAGCTTGTATGGGAGGTGCCCATCCCTGCTTTACCAAGACCTAGCGTTTTTACCCGTTTAATACATAGTTATCTCATATGCCCTCACACCAATTTTCAGTACCCTACTAAAGATATTTCGAAAGATATTCGCTGTGAAAGTTTCAGTTTACATGGGAGGTGCCCATCCCTGCTTTACAAAGACCTATCGTTTTTACCCGTTTAATACATATTTATCTCGCATGCCCTCACACCAGTTTTCAGTACCCTACTACAAATATTTCCAGAGATATTCGCTGTGAAAGTTTCAGTTTGTATGGGAGGTACCCATCCCTGCTCTACCAAGACCTAGCGTTTTTACCCGTTTAATACATATTTATCTCACATGCCCTCACACCAGTTTTCAGAACCCTACTACAAATATTTCCAGAGATATTCGCTGTGAAATTTCAGTTTGTATGGGAGGTGCCCATCCCTGCTTTACCAAACGTAGGGTTTTTACCCGTTTAATATATAGTTATCTCACATGCCTTCACACCAGTTTTCAGTACGCTACTAAAAATATTTCCAAAGATATTCGCTGTGAAAGTTTCAGTTTGTATGGGAGGTGCCCATCGCTGATCTACCAAGACCTAGCGTTTTTACCCGTTTAATACATAGTTATCTCACATGCCCTCACACCAGTTTTCAGTATCCTACTAAAAATATTTCCAAAGATATTCGCTGTGAAAATTAGTTTCAGTTTGTATGGGAGGTGCCCATACCTGATTTACCAAGACCTAGCGTTTTTACCCGTGTAATACATAGTTATCTCACATGCCCTCACACCAGTTTTCAGTACCCTACTACAAATATTTCCAGAGATATTCGCTGTGAAAGTCTCAGTTTGTATGGAAGGTGCCCATCCCTGCTTTACCAAGACGTAGCACTTTTACCCGTTTAATACATAATTATCTCACATGCCCTCACACCAGTTTTCAGTACCCTACTAAAAATATTTCCAGAGATTTTCGATGTGAAAATTTCAGTTTGTATGGGAGGTGCCCATCCCTGCTTTACCAAGACCTAGAGTTTTTACCCGTTTAATACATAGTTATCTCACATGCCCTCACATCAGTTTTCAGTACCCTACTGCAAATATTTCCAGAGATATTCGCTGTGAAAGTTTCAGTTTGTATGGGAGTTGCCCATCCCTGATTTACCAAGACCTAGCGTTTTTACCCGTTTAATACATAGTTATCTCACATGCCCTCACACCAATTTTCAGTACCCTACTACAAATATTTCCAGAGATATTCGATATGAAAATTTCAGTTTGTATGGGAGGAGAGTGCCCATCCCTGCTTTACCAAGACCTAAATTGTTTATCCGTTGAGTATATATTTTTGTATTATTCCTTCACAAAAAATTTCATTATCCTAGTACAAATATTTCAAGAGATATTACGAAAAAAAGGAAAATTTTGTATGGGAGGTGCCCATCCCTGACTTTTAATCAGATTAAAAATATTCCTATAGCAATTACCGGGTGAAAATACCTAGGTGTGCAAAGTTTCGTGAGGATCCGTTCAGCGGTTTTCTCGCCAATTGAGTTTAAACACAATTTCCATTTCACATTTATAATATAGGATACCGTGGGAAAGAGTCCCATTATTTTTAAGTACTTAGAGTAAATATGTATCATAGTAAATAAGTAGTACATAAGAATCAATTTTGTATAAAAGAGGCAGATTTTGAACAATAAAATGAATTCGTGATTTACACGTCAAGAAAATAAGTTCTTTGCGTTTTAATTATTATATGGCGATCTTTGCCAGATAAGTCGTGGCAATTCATTTTGCCTTCAATTTATCTACATAGCAAAGAAAACCATCGGGCGCGATTTATAAGTAACATTTAAAAAGGACGAAAGCGTAACGTTTGCCTGCTTTAGAAAATTCTACCTCTCGAAATCCCGCACAATGTTAAAAAATCCTGCATAGGATTTCGTTACCAACCCGAAAAGGACATTTCACGAATGGAACTCCACATCCGCATATGCTTTGTGAAAAGGAAATCTCCAAGGACATTGGCATAATTGGAGTGGAATAACACAATCAGTCACACAATGCACGCAAAATAGGCACGTTTCCATAAAGGACAGCAACAGCAGCGGACAACAAACTGTATATGCTTTATGTTTTGAATTGGTCATCAACATCGTATCCTTGTTGAGCACGCGGAAGCAAGTTAAGCAACAACAGCAACATTGGTGCGCTTAGAAGCGGCGGTCTGTCATCTCTCAGTTGAAAAGATTGGTCACAACCTTCAATTGCGGTATAAATTATCATTTGAAACAGCAACAACAAGAGGCAGTTACAGCAGCAGCGGCAACAGCAGAACACGCGGCGTCAACAGGGCAGAGCGAAGAAAGCAGCAGCAATAGAACTTAATATAATTTAATATCCACGTATATATATTTAACAAATCTTGTGGCAACCTAACGGCTGCCTACTAAGTGGCAAAAATTGAAAAATTTTTGCCTTTGGGATTCTGCTACTAACCAAATTCGATAAATAAGTTTTTTTTTTAGATTTTAATAATAATATTCTTTATTGCTAAAAATGAAAATATTTTGCTTTCTAATGCTAGAGACATTGCGATCTATACCACATATGTGTCACTCTCATATTGTAGTTTAATTGAAAATTTTCATGGTAAAAGCCAAATCATAGTATTGATATTATAATATTCATACCACATATGTGTCTGAGGCATAACTGTAATAAGTAAACGAAAAAAAGTGGAAATATCTTTTGTTCTTTTCAAGAATGTCTAGGTCAAGAAATCCGATAACTAATTTACCTAATGAGGTGGAGAAAGGAATTATGAAAGGGAATTGGAATTTTTGAGAAGATTTTGGCATCGCATAGGAATGACTAGGGAACCAACTATAGAAGACGTTATAAATCCTACGACAAGAGTAGAAGAAATACAACGAATGTTTGAAGTTTCCGGCAATGTGGTTAATTCCATTGAAGTTGTTGATCATACTGAGTCCTTGGATTCCATAAAATTCATTTTGCTTGCTATTGCAATTGTTAGTTGCATCAATTTATTTTTGAGAATATACTCAATCCACAACAAAATTTTGCAAAAGAGATACATTTCTCGCGCTGACGGCCTGGATAAAGTATAAACAGATTTTTTTGAGATATCATTATTTTTCAATGGCCAAATGGGAAATAATTCTTAATACACTTATAGAAGAAAAAACCACTGCAGAAAAAGCATATAGATGCATAAACAAAAACATAACAATAACAAGTAAGGAAGCCTAAGTTCGAGTGGAATCGAACATTAGATACTCAGCTGTATGCTTTCATTGTTTGTTTGCGTTTGATGGAAACACGGTGCACTTAATATAAAGCGAGTGCTGCATAAGATGGGCGTAGCCACGCCCATTTTCTAAATTTTTATCAGTCGTCCAACTAAGCATATGAATATTATTCTTTGTGCAAAATTTCATTCCTTTATGACTTCTAGTTATAAAGATGTCACGTTACAAATTCCCAAAGAGTGTTCCAGATATATCTTTCTTAAAAAGTAGGCGTGGTCATAAACCGATTTCAATAAATTTTTGCGTGGCTATTAACACATGTTATAAAAGTGTATAAACCAAGTTTCGTCATAATATCTCAATTATTTGTCGAGTTATAGGCTAAGAAATCTCGTATATCCCTTTGTGTAAAAAGAGGCGGTGCCACGCCCATTTTCCAAAATTTTTCTATTTGTTGTTTCCGGTCTATTGTAGAAATCATACCACAAAATTTCAATGAATTATCTTTACATTTGACAAAGATATCGCTTAAAATGTTTTTATTAGGTCACTTTATAGTTCCCATATATAAAAGTGGGCGTGGTCGTCAACCGATTTCGCTAAAATTTTCAACATGTATTACCACAAGTAATAAAAGTGTACACACCAAGTTTAGTCATTATATATAAATCATTTGTCGAGTTATGGGCTCAGAAATCTCGTATATTCCTGTTTATAAAAAGAGGCGGTGCCACGCCCATTTTCCAAAATTTTTGTGGTTTTCGTTTTATGTCCACAGTTGGACTCCTGCTATAAAATTTCAATGATATATCTTTATATTTGACAGAGATATCGCTTAAAATGTTTTTATTAGGTCACTTTATAAGACCCATATATAAAAGTGGGCGTGGCCCTCAACCGATTTCAGAAATTTTTCGTCCAAATATTTGACTAAGTAAGTATATCACGCGTACCAAATTTTGTCGATATATCTTCAATGGTTTCTGAGTTATGACATATAAAACTTTCAAGGTTTGACCCTTAATAAGTGGGCGTGGCACCGCCCATTTTCCAAAATGTCATCAAATTTCTTCCTAGGTGCCTGAGCTCAACACGTGGGTAAAATTTCATCGCTCCAGCTATATTAGTGACTGAGATACCAAATTTCCGATATTTTCTATATAGGAAAAGTGGGCGTGGTCATGGTCCGATTTCGCCCATTTTCAATACCAACCGTCCCAGTCTCGATACCAACTTGCATTTCAAATTTCATCAAAATATCTCTATTTTTGCGCGAGTTAGAGTGTTTACAGACGGACGGACAGACGGACGGACGGACGGACATGGCTCAATCGATTTCTCTTTTCACCCTGATCATTTTGATATATATAAGTCTATATCTATCTCGGTTATTTCACTCTGTTACAATCCACCGTTATGTGATTAAAACTATAATACTCTGTGTACTAGTACAGCTGAGTATAAAAACGGAAATGGTAAGAAAACACCTCAAAACAATACTAGATTCATTAAATAATTTAGGTGAAACAAGTAAGGAAGCCTAAGTTCGGGTGGAATCGAACATTAGATACTCAGCTGTATGCTTTCATTGTTTGTTTGCGTTTGATGGAAACACGGTGTACTTTATATAAAGCGAGTGCTGCATAAAGTGGGCGTAGCCACGCCCATTTTCTAAATTTTTATCAATCATCCAACTAAGCTTATGAATATTATTCTTTGTGCAAAATTTCATCCCTTTATGAGTTACAAAGATGTCACGTTAAAAATTCCCAAAGGGTGTTCCAGAAATATCTTTGTTAAAAAGTAGGCGTGGTCATAAACCGATTTCAATACATTTTTGCGTGTCTATTAACACAAGTTTTAAAAGTGTATAAACCAAGTTTCGTCATAATATCTCAATTATGTGTCGAGTTATGGGCTCCGAAATCTCGTTGATTCCTTTGTCTGAAAAGAGGCGGTGCCACGCCCATTTTCCGAAATTTTTATACTTTTTGTTTCCGATCTATTGTGGAACTCATGCCACAAAATTTCAATGAATTAGCTTTATATTTGACAAAGATCTCGCTTAAAATGTTTTTATTAGGCCACTTTATGATACCCATATATAAAAGTGGGCGTGGTCGTTCACCGATTTCGCTAAAATTTTGAACATGTATTACTACAAGTAGTGAAAGTGAATACACCAAGTTTCGTCATAATATATCGATTATTTGTCGAGTTATGGTCTCAGAAATCTCGTATATTCCTGCTTCTAAAAGGAGGCGGTGCCACACCCGTTTTCCAAAATTTTTATATTTTTTGTTTTATGTCCATAGTTGGACACCTTCCATAAAATTTCAATGATATATCTTTATATTTGACAGAGATATCGCTTAAAATATTTTTATTAGGCCCCTTTATAGTTCCCATATATAAAAGTGGGCGTGGTCGTCAACCGATTTTGGCAATTGTCCGTCCAAAGATTTGCCTAAGTAAGTATATCACGCCTACCAAATTTCATCGATATATCTTCAACGGTTTCTGAGTTATGACTCATAAAACTTTCAATTTTTGCCCCTTAATAAGTGGGCGTGGCACCGCCCATTTTCCAAAATTTCACCATATTTCTTCATAAGGGCCTGAGCTCAATACGTGTGTGAAATTTTATCACTCTAGCTCTATTAGTGACTGAGATACAAAATTTCCGATTTTTACTATATAGGGGAGGTGGGCGTGGTCATGGTCCGATTTCGCCCATTTTCAATACCATCCGTTCCTGTCTTGATACCAACTTACATTTCAAATTTCATCAAAATATCTCAATTTTTGCGCGAGTTATCGTGCGCACAGACGGACAGACGGACGGACATGGCTCAATCGATTTCTCTTTTCACCCTGATAATTTTTATATATACTACTCAAAACTATAATACTCTGTGCACTAGTACAGCTGAGTATAATAATACGCAAAGTTAACAATCAACTCACTGCAGCTCACCAATTAGAGGCATACCAAATATTTTCCATTGTTAGAGACAAACTAGTATCTTCATTAGCAAGATACAATATTGATGCATTTGTACCAAACACATACGAAAGTACTATGTCACTCGACTTTAGCATTTTAGCACCAATTAGAGGCATACCAAATATTTTCCATTGTTAGAGACAAACTAGTATCTTCATTAGCAAGATACAATATTGATGCATTAGTACCAAACACATACGAAAGTACTATATCACTCGACTTTAGCATTTTATTACCAGAACCGGAAGAAAAAGACAAAATGCCACAAACAGTGGTAGAATTTATTAAAACGGCTTCATCAATTTTGCCTGAATTTGATGGCAAGCCGGAAAATCTACATAGCTTTTTGGACGCCCTAGACATCCTCGATCAGATCAAGGATACGCATGAAGCGTTAGCGATATCCATTATAAAAACTAAACTTAAAGGCACTGCACGAAATTACATCAGTACTGAAAACTCAATACAACAAGTTAAAACAAAGTTACAAACTTCAATTAAAGGCGAGTCAGTAGAAGTATTGACTGCAAAGCTTTTGAATATTCAACAGCGCAGTAAAACAGCTAATCAATACACTACTGAAATAGAGAAGCTAACAAAGTCATTGGAAGGAGCATATATATCTGATGGGCTTACCTCAGACTTGGCAAGCAAATATTCTACACAAGCAGCTGTAAACGCCATGTGTAAGAATTGCTCAAACGAAAAAGTAAAAATGATAATGCAAGCAGGAACGTTCACTCCCATGAACGAAGCTATCTCTAAATTCACAAATAGCTGCACTGAAGTAACTGGAAACCCAAACTCATTGCTTCACATCCGCCAACAAAACTATTACCGCGGTAGCTTCCGTAGAAGTTATCAAAGTAATAATAACAGAAGTAACCAAAGACGCGCGTTTCCCACGCGCCACACTTATAACAATAACAATAACATGCAAAGGCGAGACTTTAGAAACCAAACACGCCCAAATGCTCGCAATAACAATAACAATAACAATACAAATAGCACACGAAACGTACGTAGCTACAACCAACAGGAAAACCAGCAGACTCCACTTCAACAGTAGAGAGAAAAATTTTTGTGATATATTGTGGAACGATCCTCCGTCATCCCTTGTCAAGTTTGGTTTGGATCCAAACCAAACTTGACAAGGGATGACGGAGGATCGTTCCACAATACATCATATTCCTACCCTGTCGGAAAAACATTACATTACATATTGATTACTTCAGATCTTGCTGGTACTGATATATTATTTATTGTTGGCTCATTTGTCATTCGAATTGCTATATTTTCTGGGAAATCATATGGACGTAATATCAAAGTATCTTTTTCATTTTGATAGTCCAAAATGCAATTATATTTTTTAATGAAATCTAGTCCCAAAATTCCGTCACATGTGATTGGGAAATCATCTTCTACTATGTGAAATTTATGTCGAATCAAAAGATCGTCACCCTTCAAATCTGCTTTAACTGTTCCGAGGGTGCTTGTTATACCCTGACCAATACCTTTTAAATCTGTTTTTTGTGAATTATCAATTGAAACATCATTCTGAATTTGACCCTTTTTAATAATAGATATATCTGCTTCTGTGTCTACTAGGAGAGTAGAAAATGAGTTATTTAATGTTGACTTGGAGGATATGTAGCTGTTCAAATGTAAATTGAATACTAAAATTTTTCTCTCTACTGTTGAAGTGGAGTCTGCTGGTTTTCCTCTTGGTTGTAGCTACGTACGTTTCGTGTGCTATTTGTATTGTTATTGTTATTGTTATTGCGAGCATTTGAGCGTGTTTGGTTTCTAAAGTCTCGCCTTTGCATGTTATTGTTATTGTTATAAGTGTTGCGCGTGGAAAACGCGCGTCTTTGGTTACTTCTGTTATTATTACTTTGATAACTTCGACGGAAGCTACCGCGGTAATAGTTTTGTTGGCGGATGTGAAGCAATGATTTTGGGTTTCCCGTTACTTCAGTGCAGCTATTTGTGAATTTAGAGATAGCTTCGTTCATGGAAGTGAACGTTCCTGCCTGCATTATCATTTTTACTTTTTCGTTCGAGCAATTCTTACACATGGCTTTTACAGCTGCTTGTGTAGAATATTTGCTTGCCAAGTCTGAGGTAAGCCCATCAGATATGTATGCTCCTTCCAATGACTTTATTAGCTTCTCTATTTCAGTAGTGTATTGATTAGCTGTTTTACTGCGCTGTTGAATATTCAAAAGCTTTGCAGGCAATACTTCTACTGACTCGCCTTTAATTGAATTTCGTAACTTTGTTTTAACTTGTTGTATGGTATTTTCAGTACTGATGTAATTTCGTGCAGTGCCTTTAAGTTTAGTTTTTATAATGGATATCGCTAACGCTTCATGCGTGTCCTTGATCTGATCGAGAATTTCAAGTGCTTCCAAAAAACTATGTAGATTTTCCGGCTTACCATCAAATTCAGGCAAAATTGATGAAGCCGTTTTAATAAATTCTACCACTGTTTGTGGCATTTTGTCTTTTTCTTCCGGTTCTGGTAATAAAATGCTAAAGTCGAGTGATATAGTACTTTCGTATGTGTTTGGTACTAATGCATCAATATTGTATCTTGCTAATGAAGATACTAGTTTGTCTCTAACAATGGAAAATATTTGGTATGCCTCTAATTGGTGAGCTGCAGTGAGTTGATTGTTAACTTTGCGTATTATTTCACCTAAATTATTTAATGAATCTAGTATTGTTTTGAGGTGTTTTCTTACCGTTTCCGTTTTTATTGTTATGTTTTTGTTTATGCATTTATATGCTTTTTCTGCCGTTGTTTTTTCTTCTATAAGTGTTTTGTGTGCGGGCGCAACGCGAAGCGTATGGGAGCGTTATCGAACGGCGAAGAAGGAAGAGAGGCGCCTTTTTCGAAAGAAGAAAAGGGAGGCTGAAAGGCGCGAGTGTGAAGAGCTTGAGATGCTGGCGGGTAGGAACGATGCTCGAAAATTCTATCAAAAAATCAGGCGGATGACTGAAGGTTTCAAGACCGGGGCAAATTCCTGCCGGAATGATAACGGTGATCTGGTAACTGATGTCCAGAGCATACTTAAGTTGTGGAGGGATCACTTCTCCTCCTTGCTAGATAATGGCAACAGTGAAAGTGCGGAAGGAGAAGATGTACGACCTGAATCCCCAATAGCAGATGATGGTAGGCATGTCCCACCACCTGATTATGACGAAGTGCGAATAGCAGTATCTAGGCTTAAGAATAACAAGGCCCCGGGCGCTGACGGCTTGCCAGCCGAGCTATTCAATGGTGGCGAAGAGTTGATAAGGAGCATGCATCAACTCCTATGCAGAATATGGTCGGACGAGCGCATGCCCGACGATTGGAACTTAAGTGTGCTCTGCCCAATCCACAAAAAAGGAGACTCCACAGTACGCGCCAATTATCGTGGGATAAGCCTCCTGAATATCGCATATAAGGTCTTAGCAAGTGTATTGTGCGAAAGACTGAAGCCTATCGTCAACAATCTGATTGGACCTTATCAGTGTGGCTTCAGACCTGGTAAATCTACTATCGACCAGATCTTCACAATACGACAAATACTGGAAAAAACCCATGAAAAAGGATCCGACACACACCATCTCTTTGTCGATTTTAAAGCCGCTTTTGATAGCACGAATAGGAATTGCCTGTATGCCGCAATGTCTGAATTTGGTTTCCCTGCTAAACTTATACGGCTATGCCAAATGACGTTGACTAACACCACCAGCTCCGTCAGAATTGGGAAGGACCTCTCCGAGCCGTTCGAGACCAAACGAGGTTTCAGACAATGTGACTCTCTTTCGTGCGACTTCTTCAATTTGATGCTGGAAAAGATAATACGAGCTGCAGAACTTAACCATACAGGAAGCATCTTATATCACAAGAGTGTGCAACTGCTGGCGTACGCCGATGACATCGACATCATTGGCACTAACACGAGCGCCGTATGTTCTGCCTTCTCCAAGCTGGATAAAGAGGCTAAGAAAATGGGTTTGGCGGTCAACGAGGACAAGACGAAGTACCTCCTGTCATCACACAAAGAAACAGCACGCCTTGGCAGCCACGTCAATGTTGATAGCTACAAATTCGAAACTGTTAAGGACTTCGTCTATCTGGGAACCAGCATTAACACCAAGAATGATGTCAGCACGGAGATCCAACGAAGAATCACGCTTGCCAATAAATGCTACTTCGGACTAAGTAGGCAACTGAAAAGTAAAGTCCTCTCTCGACAAACAAAAATCACACTCTACAGGACGCTCATCGTTCCAGTCCTCATGTACGGCGCAGAAGCATGGACAATTTCAAAATCAGATGAGATGGCACTTGGAGTATTCGAGAGAAAAGTTCTTCGTAAGATTTATGGACCTTTGCGCGTTGGCGTGGGCGAGTATCGACGGAGATTTAACGATGAGCTGTACGAGCTTTACACAGACATCGACATTGTTCAGCGAATAAAGATCCAGCGGCTGCGTTGGGCAGGTCATGTCGTGAGAATGGACGAAGGCGCTCCGGCCAAGAAAGCATTTCTATCGAAACCCGCTGAACGCAAAAGAAAAGGGAGACCTCCACTGCGTTGGGAAAATCAGGTGGACAGCGATGCTGCCTCCCTAGGTGTTCCCAAGTGGCGCCATGCTGCACGAAACAGAAGCAATTGGCGCGCTCTGTTGGACTCGGCCAGAATCGTCTAGACGGTTAAGCGCCAATCAAGAAGAAGAAGAAGTGTTTTAAGAATTATTTCCCATTTGGCCATTGAAAAATAATGATATCCCAAAAAATCTGTTTATACTTTATCCAGGCCGTCAGCGCGAGAAACGTATCTCTTTTTCAAAATTTTGTTGTGGATTGAGTATATTCTCAAAAATAAATTGATGCAACTAACAATTGCAATAGCAAGTAAAATGAATTTTATGGAATCCAAGGACTCAGTATGATCAACTACTTCAATGGAATTAACCACATTGGCATTTGGTTTGTCAATCTTGGATGTTTTGCCACCCATATTGGCTTATTTGTATTAAAAAAAATGTCACTAAAATCTTGGAATGCCGGAAACTTCAAACATTCGTTGTATTTCTTCTACTCTTGTCGTAGGATATACAACGTCTTCTATAGTTGGTTCCCTAGTCATTCCTATGCGATACCAAAATCTTCTCAACCATTCTAATTCCCTGTCGTAATCTCTCAAATCTCTCACTTCCACTCCGCTAGATAAATCAGCAATTGAGGTCCTAGACCTAGACATTCCCAAAAAACAAAAGACACTTCCACTTTTTTTTTTTGATTTATTTAAACATTTTTCTTATATTCTTCAACTTATTTTTTAATTCTTTCTTTTCCTCAATACTGGTTGCGAGGTTAATTTTCTCGTGGGTGATGGCAAGAGCTTTTCGCTTGTTATACTTCTTGCCACCCCTCTTTCGCCTGAAGGCTATGGGCTTCGGAATTTTGGGTTCCTCCACCCTTCTGTTAATTTGTTGTCTTTTCCGATACTCCTCGATTGTTATCGGCAAAGGACCTGTGGTATAATTCACTACCCAATTTTAACAACATGCGTTATCGTTTAGCGAACTAAACGATATTTTTGTCACCTTGGATATTCGTTAGCTATTTCCTTAACAACATTTGCGATCGAACAAACAGCTGTTGCCGTCAACGTCAGTGATTTGACGACTTGTAGTTTTGTGTTGTTTATTTGTGAGAAAACTTGTGAGAAAGGATTAAAGCCAAATATTTTTCTTATATTTGATAAATAGATATCCGAAATTGGTTTTGAATATATATTCAAATAAAATAGACAATAAATTACTTGAATTAAGCAACTTTTTTTAAATTAATTACCTCACATATGTATTATTGTACAAATGTTCTTACAAGCATTTGCAGTGGTACACCAGCGTGAAGACATCTTAATAAATGCCTCAGTATTTGATTAAAACATACACGGAATTGATTTTGAATCAATATTCACATAAAATGGATAGTAAATTACTCGAATGAAACCACTTTTCTTAAATTAATTAACTCGCATATGTATTATTGTACAAATGTTTTCACAAGCATTTGCAGTGGTACACCACCGTGAGGACATCTTAATAAATGCCTCAGTATTTGATTAAAACATACCCGGAATTGATTTTGAATCAATATTCATATAAAATAGATAGTAAATAACTCGAATTAAACCACTTTTTTTAAATTAATTAACTCTCGTATGTATTATTGTACAA
Source organism: Urophora cardui (assembly GCA_960531455.1). NCBI lineage: Eukaryota > Metazoa > Arthropoda > Insecta > Diptera > Tephritidae > Urophora > Urophora cardui. The sequence continues at coordinate 10,411,957 of OY482675.1, read as the reverse complement.
ATGTTTTCGCAAGCATTTGCATTGGTACACACGCGTGGGGACATCTTAAAAATGCCTCAATATTTGACTAATACATATATATAATAATACTAGTTATATTTACTTACATATTTATTTATATTTATTAAGAAAATTTATATTAAGAAAGTTTACTTTTGCACTTTTGCACATTCCTTTTTGTGCTTTTCGTAAATATCAACGTTTCAAACAGCTGAGGTGAGCAGAGTTTCCGCTTTTTGTCATTTTGAATAAATACTAAAAGTCAGCTGCTTTATATCGTGAAAAATAAGTTAGCGAATCCTACTGTTGTCACTGCAAACGTCATTGTTGTTAAGCTAATAACTCGATTTGCGTTGTCGTCTAATGTTTCTGAATCCAGCTACTGGTCTATTGTTTTCAGGTGGTTGCTGATTGCTTTCTATAAAGAATCTCGACCACCTTGCAAATATTTCGTCAACCTCTTGTTGGTTGACCATGGAATTTGTTAGAAATGAAGAGAAAGAAAAAAAAATTGTAGGCGAAAATCTTTTAATTATCGCCACTGAGTAGGCAGCCGTTAGATTGCCACAAGATGTGTTAGTAAATATACGTGTATATTAAATTATATTAACACTAAGCTCTATTGCTGCTGCTGCTGGTCAGAAAATGAAGATTATGCTGCTTTCTTTGCTCAGTCCTTTTGACGCCGCATGTTCTGCTGTTGCTGCTGCTGCTACTGTGACTGCCCGGCTGTTGTTACTATTTCGCTTTCAAGCGTTGCTGTTGCTGTTGCTGAATTTGCTTCCGCGTGCTCAATCAAGGATACGATATTGATGACCAATTCAAAACACAAAGTGAGTCCATTCGTGATTGAGGGAAACGTCCTTCAAACATTATATTAGTTCCTTGCCTGCAGGATTTTTTTAATCGATAACAACTCGTTAAACCCGATGGCTTTCTTGCCACTCAGATAAATTGAAAGCAAACGGATTTGCCACGACTTATCTGGCAAAGATCGCCATATAAAAGTAAAAAGACGTTTACGGTTCGGTGTCGGTATATGAATTGAATTTATTGTACAAAATTTGTTTCTTTTATACAAAATGTATTCTTATGTACTACTTATTTACTACGATACATACTTACTCTAAATGTGTAACAATAATGGGACTCTTTCCCACGGTATATTGTACATATGTACATGTACCTACGTACATGTACATATGTATACTCCTATGAGCGCTTAGGCTTAGAATAACATTGGAAGCGTGAGAATGGCAGCGTCAGCAATTTTTGTATACTTACAATTTGTGTGGGGCTGACTAAGTAGTCAGCGCCAGCGCGTGACAATAAAATGTATGGAAATTTATTATGTATGTATGTTTGCGCTTGTGTATTTACATTTGACGCTCTACATCACCCTTCCAAAAAAAAAGCTCGCTTCATTTGTGGATTCAATGAAGCGAGTATTTAGTTTCAATAAAAATTAAAATTGAACTTACATATTTATTTTGATGTAAAAGTGGGAATATCTCATGCTATTGCTTTAAGTCTATTTTTATGTACTATAATTTTCTTTTCTGTATTAATATTATTTTTACCTATACTTTCTACCTTATAGGGAGTTAAACTATAATTATTGTTCCTATCAATATTTACTACTCTATAGGGACCTTTATATCTACTATCTAACTTATGTCCTGCTTCGTCTCTAACGAACACTAAGTCTCCTATATTTATTTCCTTAAGCTGTATGTTTTATCGTAATTAGTTTTTTGTTTTTCCTTAGCCTGTTTTATTAACCTATTAGCTCTTTCTAGTGCTATTTGTAACCTAAATTTAACTTCCTTATCATATGCCTCATAATTGTATAATGGGCTAATTGTATTTTCTTGTAGAAATTCGAATGTCGGTGCCGGTTTTCCAAATATTAGCTCAAAAGGGCAGTAACCATGAACTGTAGAAGGTGTTGTGTTATAACAATAGGTAAAGTACTTGAGATACTCATCCCAATCGTCTTTGTCAATGGATATGTATGAACGTACATATTCATTGAATGTTCTATGGCTGCGTTCAACAGTGCCTAACGTTTGATGATGGTAAGGTGTAGAAGTTTTGTGTTTTATTTTTAATAATTTACACAGTTCTTCAAAAACGTTATTTTTATATTCCGTTCCCATATCGGTTAGTATGGTCTTCATACATCCATAAATGAGAATGAACCCGAATGACCCTCGAATGTTCCTGAGCGATATGGGTATCATATGAAAGGTGTTGAGCAGAGAATTTACATAGAATAGTACTCATTGTGATTCCTAGGTCCAGTCTCCAGATATGGGTCAAAACGTGGACCCCAACGACCCTCGAATGTTTCTCAGCGATATTGGTATCAAATGAAAGGTGTTGAGCACACAATTTACGTAGAATAGTACTCATTGTGATTCCTAGGTCGAGTCTCCAGATATGGGTCAAAATGTGGACCCGAATGACCCTCGAATGTTCCTGAGCGATATTGGTATCAAATGAAAGGTGTTGAGCAGAGAATTTACATAGAATAGTACTCATTGTGATTTCTAGGTCGAGTCTCCAGATATGGGTCAAAACGTGGACCCGAACGACCCTCGAATGTTTCTCAGCGATATTGGTATCAAATGAAAGGTGTTGAGCACACAATTTACGTAGAATAGTACTCATTGTGATTCCTAGGTCGAGTCTCCAGATATGGGTCAAAATGTGGACCCGAATGACCCTCGAATGTTCCTGAGCGATATTGGTATCAAATGAAAGGTGTTGAGCAGAGAATTTACATAGAATAGTACTCATTGTGATTCCTAGGTCCAGTCTCCAGATATGGGTCAAAACGTGGACCCGAACGACCCTCGAATGTTTCTCAGCGATATTGGTATCAAATGAAAGGTGTTGAGCACACAATTTACGTAGAATAGTACTCATTGTGATTCCTAGGTCGAGTCTCCACTTCGCTGCGGCGAGTGAATTCAAATTTCGTGTTCTGAAAAACATTCATTCTACAGCTCGTTTTTAATTCACCCAAAAAATGAACTGACATTTGACAGTTGCCACTGACAGAGTAAAAATGATAAATTTTCTATAAAAATCCTCTTGCCATTTTGGGATGCTTATCCATAAACTGGAGAAGAATGGACTCCTGGCGCATATTTTTATGTTTACCGCTAAAAAATATAAACAATTACTTTATTTATTTCTTCTTATGTTTAAATTAACTAATTTCGTTAATTATAATTGCAATTCAGTTTACTTACATGCCTTCTTGCACCAAATTCACCAATTAAAATAGAAGTGATTGCTAACCGACTCTTTAATGTGAATTCGTTTTTCAGAACAATCATATTCACTCGGAGTTCATTTTAGAAAAATATGTGAAAATAAAAGTATGGAAGTGGGACACAGAACAGGGTTTGTCGGATGCACAGTCAATTTGATTGATATTCACTCGGAAGTGAATCGCAGAACCTGCCTGAATGTTGTTATATAATAATACATTGAGTATATGTATAAGATGAAATATGTATGTACTTAAATACACATGATCTCAAAAAATTACTTTGAAACTAAAAAATTACATTAAAATTAAATATATTTACATTTATACAGACTTTTTTCAATAAAACGATAGGTATATAAATATTTGTGTACATTGTATATTAGAGTGGATCGAAAAACGCGTTTTTTCTGCAACACAATTCTAATAGCGCGGAAAACTTGCGCATAGGCGTCATTATAAATAAAAAAATAAAAAAATTTTTTTTTTCAAAATTTGAAATCGCGCAGAAGACCTAAAGTTTCAAAAAAACTCAAAATTCCGGTAAATTTGAAAAAAATTTAAAAATTACAAAAAAAAATAAATTTTTTGTTCTAATAATGAAAAAGTGTTTTTAGGAGTGTCCTTAATGCATAGAAAATATAATTGGACCCATTCTTGTTTTACTGAATTCGCGCAAAAGGCCTAAAGTTGGGGGTTGTATCGTAAAAAAACGATATTTCATTATTTTCTACGATTTTTAAACATATGCTAAACCCCATGAAAGTTTAATTTTTAATTTTTAATAGTGTAACAGTCGTTTAAAATAGCTTTCTCAATCTAGAAATAATACTTTTATTCCTTAACTGTATTCGCGTAAAAGGACTAAATTATAGTATAAATTAAGTTAAATAGTCCCGTAAAAACACCGTCTTCCATATTTGATGAGTGTTTATTTAACACATTAAGGTTTGTAATAAGACTCTAACAAGTAACTTACAAAAAAAATGTATTTGCCAAACATATCATATTGCAGCTGTCAGTTCATTTCAACATTTAATCTATGCTGAAATGATCCAGGACTCACGGCGAGGACGTGGCTGCAAGGCGAGTCCCACCTCCACCCTACCCAACCAACCAACCAACCAGGGTGAATTTTATTTACAGTAACTAAGTATCTACTTTGCACAATGCCTATACACACTATTTTTCCGTTGTTTTGTTTTAACTCTGCACGGTGAGCTGGAACGAAAAAAAGTTGACCTGGAGAGGCAAAAAAATTGAGGTATGAGGTCTTGTTCCTTACGTCCTCAGGAACCCGAATCTGGTAATTAGAAAATCGCGACAGCTACTTTTTGGCGTTTATCGCGGAAAAAACGCTTTTCTCCCTCTAGCGTAGTCACCTTTAATTAATCTTTCGAAAGAACCTTGCAAAAAACCAAAATTATTTAAATATGTATATAATTTTATTAAATTCAATCCGGCGGCACCGTGTGGACTCACCAAATGATTAGTGTGACTCGCCAAACACAGAAGTGTGTTTCGTAGTTTGAAATGACGTCTGTAAAATTTTCACGTGTTACAAGACAGTCCATTACGTGCCCTATAATTGGCGTACCCAAAGAACTAAGTGGAATATCGCTGCCTACATACGAGGATATGCTGCTCTGTTGCTTACATGAGAAGTATAAACGTTCTTTGTTATTTGGCTCTAAGAATAAGAAAGAGTTAGGATTTGCGGCTGTGGCCGAGTCCGTAGGGGCTCAAATATTTGAGATTTATAACAAGGCCACAATCCCAACAATAACATATACTCGTGTAGTCCAAATGATCCAATCATACTACAACTCTTATATTGCGTTAAAAAAATCTTTCAATCGAGATTGTGAAAAATATTTTTATAAGAAAAGAGTAGAAGTTTTCGTACAGAATGCGAAAACCAAACTTTTCGATATTGCTGCCTGTATAGTCACAAATAATTAAGAAATGTTATAACTCCAAGGTTCGATTGTCGATTGTCTTTCTTTATTGAATTTGCTTTCTTTTATACTAAATTCTTACACTAATACTTACAATTAATTTACGGACTAAAATGTATATCTACGTATAGACATATTACCAATACATACAAACTAAAATGTATAATTCTAAAATATATGCTGAGTCAACATGTGGTTGCAATAAATATAAAATATGTTAGTCGCATTGACAAACTGACGTTGTGAATCAGTTGGACATTGCGACTGTCTTTGGCGGTGTCTTTGACCGTCCGCATAAGTGTAACAAGATCCTCACTATGTGCGGCGTGTGCAGTCTTTGTATAAACTCCCGCTGAGTTCAATGTAACTAATTTGGGTAGAATGTTGTTTGTGTACATTCATGTTTGTTTATACATTATTTGTGTGCACATGACAATTAAAGAAAAAGGGCAATGTGTTTATGTAATGCTACACCTTCCCTCTTAAAAAAAAATAGATATATATATTTGTAGTCAACTGTATATATCTATTTGACTGATTCAATGAACCGCTTGATATTTGTTTGGGTTGACAAAATTTTAATTGTTTTAGGATCTTGTTACCATTGTTTTGTTACATGTTTTTCTTTTGTTTTTTGTTCGGGTGTATATATTTGTCTGACATTTGATTTTGTTTTCTTTTGGCTGGTGCCGTATATAAGATTGAGTAAATTGGAATGCTTATTATTTTTTTTTGTATTAATAAATTATAATGGATAAAGTGCTATGCTTATTTTTAAAGGTTTTAAATTGGTTTAAGCCTATTTTTATGAATTACGATTTCCTTTTTGTTTTTATTGCTATCTCCTATGCTATGTGGAATTAAAGTATAGTTGTTGTTCTTATCAATAGTTTTAACTTTATAGTGTCCTGTATATCTATTCTCTAACTTATGGGAGGCCTCTTCTCTAGCTAATACTAAATCTCCTATTTTAATTTCTTTACTATAGCTATTTCTATCATAATTTGTTTTTTGTTTTTCTTTAGCCTCTTGGACTAATTTCCTAGCTCTTTGCTGTGATATTTGAAGTCTATATTTTACTTCTTTGTCATAAGCTTCGTGATTGTATAATGGGCTAATTTTTTTATCTTTCAAAAATTCGTAATTTGGTGGATTTTTCCCAAATATAAGTTCAAAAGGGCAATATTTATGTGTCGTTGATGGGGTTGTATTGTAACAATACGCGAAATATTTGAGATATTCATCCCAATCGTCTTTGTCGCTGGATATGTATGAACGTATGTATTCATTGAATGTCCGGTGACTGCGTTCCACCGTACCCAAAGTTTGATGATGATAAGGTGTTGAAGTTTTATGTTCAATTTTTAATAGTTTGCACAGTTCTTGGAATAGGTTATTTTTGTATTCTGTGCCCATGTCTGTTAAAATTGTTTTCATTTGACCATAAATCAAGATGAAATGCTCGAATATGGCTTTAGCAACAGTTGTTGCATGTTTGCTTTGAACTGGGATCGCTACTAAATATTTGGTTAGGTCACATATAATGGTAACTGCATATTCGTTTCCATTTATCGATTTAGGTAATGGGCCGATTGTATCGATTTGCACAATATCGAATGCTTTCGGGGGTGTCTCTGTTATCGTCATTGGTTCTTTGATGTGTTTATTAATTTTATTTTTCTTGCAGTGGATGCAGTTCTTTATGTATTTTCGTATGTCGTTTTTCATATTCAGCCAGTTATATTTCTGCTTGATTTTATCTGTCATGCGATTTATTCCTGGGTGGCCACCACTAATAGGATCGTCATGATATTTTTGCAGAATTTCTTTAATTTTCCCGGGATTGGTCACATGTATAACCTCTGGGGTTAGAGCGATTGTTAACTTTTTGAGAACTTTATTACCCATTTCTATAAATTTGCCTACTGCAGTATAATTCTTTTTAAACAATTTGTGCCCTAAGGACAACTGTACTTGTACAAGTCCTAAATTGCCGGCTTCTCTTTCGAGCCTGGTAAAGAATTGTCCTAAGTCAATCTTATCCTCAACAATTAGGTTGCTTGTATCAAAATTGCTACAAATTTTCTTTCCTTTTTTGAAATATAATTTCGGAGGATTGAAAACGAGCTCGACATGTCTTTTTACTTCAAATTTATTTAGCGCTTCGTAAATTTTGGGGTTCTCTTTGTGACTTTCTTTAATTTCAGTATTATTACTGCTGGTATGTTTCGCTGCTGATCTTGTTGTTGTTTTTAATATTTTGTTTGCTTCCACTGACATATCCTTTAAATTTGTTATAGTTATGCGGGATAATGCATCCGCGATATGATTTTCTTTACCAGCTATATACTCCACCTCAAAGTCGTACTCCTCTAAATCTAATCTTACTCGTGTTAGCTTAGATGAAGGACTTTTCATTGAAAATAGGTATGTTAATGGGCGATGGTCGGTTTTTACTAAGAATTTTCTACCATATACGTATGGTCTGAAGAAGGTTATGGCCCAATGGATTGCAGCCAATTCTTTTTCTATTGTTGCTTTATTTGCTTCACCTTTTGTGAATGACCTGGACGCGTAGGCAATTGGTAACTGTTTGCCATCATGTTCTTGGCTAAGGACTGCTCCACAAGCATACCCACTAGCATCTGTCGTTATGCAAAATTCTTTACTGAAGTCCGGGTATTGCAAAAGTGTTGGGCTAATTAATGCTTCCTTTAAATAGACAAAGGCTTTTTGACATTCGTCTGTCCATTCAAACGTAACATTCTTTCTGCAAAGCCTGGTTAACTTTCTTGAATGTTCTGCGAAATTCGGTACAAATCTTCTATAATAATTACAGAATGCTACGAATCTCTTAACTTCGTCTGCTGTTTTTGGTGTTGGGTAATTTTGAACTGTTTCAAATTTGCTTGGGTCGGGTAATATTCCCTTGTTTGTACATTTGTGTCCTAAATAAGTTACTTCTTGACTGAAAAATAAACATTTGTCTGGATGTAGTTTTAGGTTATATTTTCTGCAAGTGGAGAATACATCTCTTAAATTTTTTAACATATGATTTTCTGAACAACCTAATACAACTAAATCATCCATGTAGAGAAATGCTTGAGATGGTTTGAGGCCTGCGAACGCTAGTGTCATCATTCTTTGGAATGAATTTGGTGCTACTTTTAATCCATATGGTAATCTTTTGAATCTATATGTGCCATTCTCGGCTGTGAATGAGGTTATATCCCTGGAATCTGGGTGCAATTCGATTTGGTGAAAACCTGACATAAGGTCTAGGCATGAAAAATATTTTGCTCTTCCAAGTTGATCTAGAATATCATCAATTCTTGGGAGTGGGAATTTATCTGCTGCTAATTTTTTATTTACTTGTCTGTAGTCTACTACTAATCTCCATCTTTTTTCTGTTTTTCCTGGGAGTGATTTTTTAGGAACTAATAAAATTGGACTATTATATTCTGAAATTGAAGGTTCTATTATATCATCTTTGATTAATTTATTTACTTGATTTGTAATTTCTCCTTTTTGTGTCTGAGGTAATCTATAATTTTTAATATAAACAGGGTTGTCATCCTTCATATATAATTTTTGTTTATAAAAATTGTTAGAAGTAATTGGTTCTGTTTCCAGTGCAAATATATCTATGAATTCTGTGCAAATTGATGTTAATTGATTTTTAACAAAATTTGGAAAATTTTTCGTTAATCTGTTTAATTTTTCTGTGTCTGTGCCATTTTTACTGTGTGTGGTTGCTTTAACTAGTGTATAATCATCTAAATTTTCAGTTTTAATTTTATAATTTTGAATAGTTGTGTTATTATGTGTCGTGTTGATAATTCTAACGAAAGTTTGGTCGTTAGTTGTAATGGTATTTGCAATAAAAATGCCTTCAGATAGCTGTTGGTGTGGTATGAAAATGTTTTTATTATTTGTATTTATGTTAATTTGTCTAATAACTTCAGATCTAGCTGGAATTGTGATTGTATTGACAGACAGATAATTTGTTAGATTCATTGTTATTGTTTGAGGGAAATCATATGGTCTTAAGATTAGTTTATCCTCTGTTTTTCCATAATCTAGAATACAATTGTATTTCTTTATGAAATCTAGGCCTATTATTCCATCACATGGGATTGGGAAGTTGTCGTCTACGACGTGAAATTTATGATAAATTAGAAGGTCATCGCCTTTTAGATCTACTTTGATTGTGCCTAATGTGCTAGTTATTCCTTGACCAATGCCTTTTAAATCTGTGATTTGTTCAGTATTTATTTTTTCTTTATTATTTATTTGTTGTTTTTTAATTATGGAGATATCAGCTCCAGTATCGATTAAAAAATTTGAATATGAATTGTTTAATGAAGTCCTTGTAGATATATAGCTGTTTAAATTTAGATTGAGTACGCATATTTTTCTTTTTGTTAATTTTGAAGTGGAGTTTCTTGGTTTTCCGCTTCGGTGCAGCTGCGCACGTTACGGGTTTGTGTGTATGGTCTGCTAGTGTTTCGGGATTGTGATCCTCTTTGATTGCCATTATTATTATTGTTATTAGACCTTGAATTATTGTTGAATCTGGGTTGTGGTCTAAATCTCCTGCCTTGGTAATTCCCATAGTTGTTACTTCGGTAACCTCCACGGAAATTACTCCGGTACTGACTTTGTTGTCGTACATTTAAAATTGTATTTGAGCTGCCCGTGATTTCGGTACAACTGTTAGTGAATTTCGAGATTGCGTCGTTCATCGTTGTGAACGTTCCTGCTTGCATGATCATTTTGACCTTGTCATTAGAGCAGTTTTTACACATGGCTTTAACTGCTGCCTGTGTTGAATATCTCGTGGCTAAGTCTGGGTTTAATCCATCCGAGATATATGCTCCTTCTAATGACCTTGTGATTTTTTCTATTTCTGCGGTATATTGATTGGCAGTTTTGCTACGTTGTTGAATGTTCAGGAGTTTAGCGGTTAAAACTTCTACTGATTCACCCTTTATAGCAGTTTTTAGTTTATTTTTAATTTGTTCGATTGTTGTCTCGTTACTAATGAAATTCCTTGCTGTACCTTTCAGCTTTGTTTTTATCATTGTAATTGCCAAGGCCTCATGTGCCTCCTTGATTTGCTCGAGAATATCGAGTGCATCTAGGAAACTATGTAGATTTTCTGGCTTACCATCAAACTCTGGTAGTACTGACGAAGCAGTTTTGATAAATTCAACTACCGTTTGTGGCATTGTGACGTTTATTTCTGGGGTATTAAATGGACTATTAAATGGTTTAATTTCTTCCACTGATGTGGCTTGGCTGAACGAGGGTGAGGGTGTTCGGTTAGGGACGCGTACAGATAGAAGTGATGAAAAATCTATTTGAATTTCCTCCTCTACTGTTGTTGGTATTGTATTTTCAATATTATGTCTGGCTAAAGAAGATACTAATTTATCTCGTACTGTAGCAAAATTTAAATAAGCTTCTTTTCTATGCTCTTCAGTAAGAAATTTATTTTTCTCGTTTATAATATGTCTTATGTTGTTTAGAGCTTCCAAAATTGTGTTGAAATGCTTTATTAAAGTTTCATTTGTGATTGGTATGCTTTTATTTATGCATTTATAGGACTTATGAGCTTTTTCTTTTTCTGCAGATAATAAGTCATATATTTCTTGCCATGTAGTCATCTCAACTTATATACGTTGTTGCACATTGTTTAATTGTCTCAATTTATTTTTAATGTAATTTTTGATTAAGATTGCAATTGTGACAATTAACAATGTCATGACACATCCAAAAATTGTAAGCCATTTGTTTGAAATTTCTTCTTCTTGTTCTACAATTGGATTTTCAAATTTTACTATTCTATTATCAGAAGTTTTTTCTTCTGCGCTTTCTTTACCTACCTCATATCCTGCTATGGCTACTAATATACCGTTCAATGCGGTCTTCCACCATGCCATGTTTAGAAAAATAATATGAAATTTTAGATTTTAAATTTATTTATTTGTTCATTTATTCATTTATTTTTTCTTTAATTCTCTAATTTTATATCTTAATTTTATTTTATCTTCCTTATTGGTACTTAAATTTAATAACCTATAAGCTTCGGCTATTTCCTTATTTTTTCTTACTCTTTTACCTGCCCTTTTTCTTTTTGTTATTATTGCTGAGGAAGGTATTTTTGGGATATCTTCTTTTTTTGCTTTATTTCTTCTCCTATACTCTTCTATGGTTATTGGTTTTGGGCCTTCTTTTTTATTTTTGAGGTGGTCCTCAGCGAATTTTATGAATTCTCTTATTGTGTTAATGCATCTATTGAAAATTTTATTAAACTCCTCTTGGGTTGTAATGTCCTGTGACATTTTAAAAGAAATATTTTAGATTTTAATTTATTTATATTTTATTCATTCATTTCACCTAACGTCTATTTGGGAATGTTAAATCAATCATTCTCATTGTTTCCTCTTCTAATGTAGTGGGGTATAACAAGTCTGTTATTGTGGGTGCTCTGCTCATTCCTATAAAGTCCAAAATTGCCTTAACCAGTTAAGCTGATGCCTATTACTGCCTATTGTACGAGCTCTTGACCTACGAGTATTGTTCGTGTTTTCTAGTTGGTCTATTATCCTATTTAAGGCTTCGTAATGGAAGTCGTCTGGCAAAGCACTATCCATAAGGGAAATGTAGTTAAAACAAGTAAGGAAGCCTAAGTTCGAGTGGAATCGAACATTAGATACTCAGCTGTATGCTTTCATTGTTTGTTTGCGTTTGATGGAAACACGGTGTATTTTATATAAAGCGAGTGCTGCATAAAGTGGGCGTAGCCACGCCCATTTTCAACATTTTTATCAGTCGATCAACTAAGCATATGAATATTATTCTTTGTGCAAAATTTCATTCCTTTTTGACTTCTAGTTACAAAGACTTCACGTTACAAATTCCAAAAGGGTGTTCCAGAAATATCTTTGTCAAAAAGTAGGCGTGGTCATAAACCGATTTCAATAAATTTTTGCGTGTATATTACCACAAGTTATAAAACGTATAAACAAAGTTTCGTCATAATATCTCAATTATTTTTGGAGTTATAGGCTAAGAAATCTCGTATATTCCTGCTTCTAAAAGAAGGCGGTGCCACGCCCATTTTCCAAAATTTTTACGGTTTTTGTCTTATGTTCATAGTTAGACTCCTGCCATAAAAGTTTAATGCTATATCTTTATATTTGACAGAGATATCGCTTAAAATGTTTTTATTAGGTCACTTTATAAGACCCATATATAAAAGTGGGCGTGGTCGTCAACCGATTTTGGAAATTTTTCGTTCAAACATTTGCCTAAGTAAGTATATCACGCGTACTAAATTTCATTGATATATCTTCAATGGTTTCTGAGTTATGACTCATAAAGCTTTCAATATTTGCCCCTTAATAAGTGGGCGTGGCACCGCCCATTTTCCAAAATTTTTGTGTTTTTTGTTTTATGTCCATAGTTGGACTCATGCCACAAAATTTCAGTGATAGACCTTTATATTTTACAGAGATATCGCTTAAAATGTTTTTATTAGGTCACTTTATAAGACCCATATATAAAAGTGGGCGTGGCCGTCAACCGATTTTAACAATTTTTCGTCCAAACATTTACCTAAGTAAGTATATCACGCGTACCAAATTTCATCGATATATCTTCAATGGTTTCTGAGTTATGGCTTATAAAACCCTCAATGTTTGACCCTTAATAAGTGGGCGTGGCACCGCCCATTTTCTAAAATTTCAACAAATTTCTTCATAGGGGCCTGAGCTCAACACGTGGGTAAAATTTCATCGCTCTAGCTATATTAGTGGCTGAGATACCAAATTTCCGATTTTTTCTATATAGGAAAAGTGGGCGTGGTCATGGTCCGATTTCGCCCATTTTCAATACCAACCGTCCCAGTCTCGATACCAACTTGCATTTCAAATTTCATCAAAATATATCAATTTTTGCGCGAGTTAGAGTGTTTACAGACGGACGGACAGACGGACAGACGGACGGACGGACAGACGGACGGACGGACGGACATGGCTCAATCGATTTCTCTTTTCACCCTGATCATTTTGATATATATAAGTCTATATCTATCTCGATTATTTCATTCTGTTACAATCCACCGTTATGTGATTAAAACTATAATACTCTGTGTACTAGTACAGCTGAGTATAAAAAACTGGCATTCAAATTTACTCAATTTATGTTGTTTTATTTAAAATGAGACCCTAATGTCGGTAGGAAATATACGTATGTAAAAAATAATGTCCCTAAGCAAAGTTAATTGCTGATTGTTGTAGCGGCCGTTAGGCTGCTAAATTCATTCTAAACTTAATCTAAAAATTATACTTATTTATTTTATATTTTTTTTTTTTTTTTTTTTGTTTTTGTGTTTTTTTTTTTTTTTTTTTTTTTTTTTTTCGATTTTCGAAGATCTAGTGTCTCGACTAATAATTGCCTCCTTGCTAGTTTACCACCAGGATATATGAATTTACCACCAGGATATATGAATTTAGAGCAGTTGCCTGGGGCTGGTTAGTCCTTATGAACTATTCCGCTGGTAAGCAAATTTTTGTTCATAAGGATTAACTTCGAACTGGCGGATCGCCATATAGTCACAAATAATTAAGAAATGTTATAACTCCAAGGTTCGATTGTCGATTGTCTTTCTTTATTGAATTTGCTTTCTTTTATACTAAATTCTTACACTAATACTTACAATTAATTTACGGACTAAAATGTATATCTACGTATAGACATATTACCAATACATACAAACTAAAATGTATAATTCTAAAATATATGCTGAGTCAACATGTGGTTGCAATAAATATAAAATATGTTAGTCGCATTGACAAACTGACGTTGTGAATCAGTTGGACATTGCGACTGTCTTTGGCGGTGTCTTTGACCGTCCGCATAAGTGTAACAAGATCCTCACTATGTGCGGCGTGTGCAGTCTTTGTATAAACTCCCGCTGAGTTCAATGTAACTAATTTGGGTAGAATGTTGTTTGTGTACATTCATGTTTGTTTATACATTATTTGTGTGCACATGACAATTAAAGAAAAAGGGCAATGTGTTTATGTAATGCTACACCTGTAAATGTAATATAACTTTCTCTTGCACATGTGAGACTGCCTGTAAGGGTAGTACAGCCTGTACTTTAACTGTAGCTTGTCAATGTGAAAAAGTGAAAAGGATTCCAGAAATAGAGTTGAAATTTATACACGATCAAAGAACAGCCAGGAAAATGATTATTGGTAGTTTAGATGCCCAGGAAACTAATAAATTACAAAAGAGAAAAGAAAGAAGAGAACAGTTGTTGTCTCAAGAATCGATTGTTACGTTTGATTCTAGTATTCCCAGCACAAGCAAAGGTGTAATGAGTGGTTGCAGTAATGAAAATAGAAAACAGAAAACTTTGTCAGACGATGACTGTGATGTAGATTTTTTGTTACCTTCTTCTCCTGCGCAAATGCGTTCGAAGCTGACAACAACAGCCTTGCTGAGTGACAGGTTCGGGGTGTCGGGCAGAGCTACCGCTGCAATAGCTACCGGCGTTTTACACGATTTGGGACTGATATCTGACGAAAATATAGCAAAAGTCATAGACAGAAACAAAATAAGAAGAGAAAAAGTGAAGACTCGGAAAGCAATAACTGAAGAAGACCTCCAGATGAAAGAAGTCAAAGGAATTTATTTCGACGGAAGAAAAGATAATACAATAACTCAAGAAAAGAGTGGAGCTAAAATGTACCGCAGAACTATAAAAGAAGAACATATTAGCGTGATAAGTGAGCCAGGTGGTAAATATATTGGCCATGTCACACCAAAGAAAGGTACCGCAAATGAAATTGCTGACAGTATTTACGAACACTTGGAAAAGAAGGAATTTGATATGAGTGTAGTGGAGGCCATTGGATGTGATGGAACAGTCACAAACACTGGACGGAAAAGTGGTGTTGTACATAATATTGAAGTTAAGTGTCGCCGTCCTTTGCAATGGTTTATCTGCTTGCTACATTTTAACGAGTTACCTTATAGGCATTTGTTTGATCACTTGGATGGAACGTCAACAGGACCTGCATTATTTAGCTGTCCAATTGGAAAACAACTCCCTGGATGTGAGAAACTCCCTGTAATAGATTTTGAGCCAATACAGTCAGAAGAAGTCATTGATGTCACTAAAAACGATCTGAGTAAAGATCAGAAGTATCTCCTAGACATTGTAAAATCGGTTAACACAGGAATCTGTAATCCAGAATTGGCTGCTAGCGATCCTGGACGCATCAGCCACTCTCGTTGGCTAACATGTGCTAACCGGGTTTTAAGATTGTATGTATCTCAAACTAATCCAACAATTGAGTTAAAGACTCTTGCAAATTACATAGTGAAGTCATATGCACCTGTTTGGTTTGATATAAAAAAAAAACTACACTGTGAAAGATGGACCGAAGCATATATTGAAAGTAGTTAAAACAACCAGGAATCTACCGGACAATATTAAGCAAATCATTGTTCCAGTAATTCAAAGGAACGCATTCTTCTGCCACCCTGAAAATATGATGTTGGCTATGATAATGGATGAGAGACCACACATTAGAGAACTTGGCTACAGGAGGATCCTTAAATCCAGAAATGAGCCACCAGCTGAAGGTTATATAAGATACTTCAAAATACCTTCAATAAATTTTAGTGCAAACGACTATACCGAACTAATTGATTGGTCAAACTGCAAGTTAACCCCGCCGCCACTACTGTCCAAGATGCCAACTGAAGACATTGCTTCTTTATTAAAAGACAAAGCGCTACCAGAATTTGACTACCTCGCATTCCCATGCCACACCCAGTCAGTTGAGAGGTGTGTAAAACTGGTTACAGAAGCAGCAGAAAAAGTGTGCGGGCATGAAAATCGGGATGGTTATATTAGAGCTACTTTAAATTCAAGACAGCTGATGCCCACATTTAATTCAAAGTCAGAATTCAAAGGGGCTTCTATGTAAATAACCTTTTCCCTACAACGAGCATGTATATATGCATTGTGCAAAGTAGATACTTAGTTACTGTAAATAAAATTCATCCTGGTTGGTTGGGTAGGGTGGAGGTGGGACTCGCCTTGCAGCCACGTCCTCGCCGTGAGTCCTGGATCATTTCAGCATAGATTAAATGTTGAAATGAACTGACAGCTGCAATATGATATGTTTGGCAAATACATTTTTTTTGTAAGTTACTTGTTAGAGTCTTATTACAAACCTTAATGTGTTAAATAAACACTCATCAAATATGGAAGACGGTGTTTTTACGGGACTATTTAACTTAATTTATACTATAATTTAGTCCTTTTGCGCGAATACAGTTAAGGAATAAAAGGTCTGAAAGTATTATTTTTAGATTGAGAAAGCTATTTTAAACGACTGTTACACTATTAAAAATTAAAAATGAAACTTTCATGGGGTTTAGCATATGTTTAAAAATCGTAGAAAATAATGAAATATCGTTTTTTTACGATACAACCCCCAACTTTAGGCCTTTTGCGTGAATTCAGTAAAACAAGAATGGGTCCAATTATATTTTCTATGCATTAAGGACACTCCTAAAAACACTTTTTCATTATTAGAACAAAAAATTTATTTTTTTTTGTAATTTTTAAATTTTTTTTTCAAATTTACCGGAATTTTGAATTTTTTTGAAACTTTAGGTCTTCTGCGCGATTTCAAATTTTGAAAAAAAAATTTTTTTTTTTTTTTTATTTATAATGACGCCTATGCGCAAGTTTTCCGCGCTATTAGAATTGTGTTGCAGAAAAAACGCGTTTTTCGATCCACTCTATTGTATATATGTCTATAAAAAGATGAAAATTTGGAAGAAAAAATCGCGCGATTTTTGATTCCAAATTTTCGCCTGCGCCGCTTTTTTTTAATAGATCGTTAGGTATATAAATATGTACATATGTCTATAAAAAATAAAAATTTGGAAGCAAAAATCGCGATTTTGCTTCGCACTAGTACCTACTCGAGTGATTTGGTATTGTGGCTCCCTTTTATTTGGGATTATGTCACTCCCACATAGGTGACATAATCCCAAGTAAAAAAATTGGGATTATGTCACACCATGGTGAGTGACATAATCCCAAATTTTAAAATTGGGGTTATGCCACTTGGGATTAAATAACGGCACCGGCACATTTGCCAACGAAGCAAAAACGAAGTAAATCAAAAATGGTACAAAACTAAAAACTTTATTTATTAATTATAAAGAAATTAAATAATTTATAGAAAAAACAAGTAAGAGCGCCGCTGTCTTCGGCCGTACCGAAGACTTAATACCTTTCATGAGTGGGGAAATGAAAAGCTACCTATGTATGTTGTACATAGCCTGATTTGGTATAATTTATAATGTCAATTTTATGGGTTATTTGTGGAACGATCTATTAGAAAAAATGGTGTCTGGGCTATTTAAATGGGGAAGTTATACACAAAAATGGTGCCGTGATTTAATCCCAAGTGGCATAACCCCAATTTTAAAATTTGGGATTATGTCACTCACCATGGTGTGACATAATCCCAATTTTTTTACTTGGGATTATGTCAACTATGTGGGAGTGACATAATCCCAAATAAAAGGGAGCCAGAATACCAAATCACTCGAGTAGGTACTAGTGCGAAGCAAAATCGCGATTTTTGCTTCCAAATTTTGATTTTTTATAGACATATGTACATATGTATATACCTATCGATCTATTAAAAAAATAGCGCCGCAGGCGAAAATTTGGAATCAAAATCGCGCGATTTTTTCTTCCAAATTTTCATCTTTTTATAGACATATATACAATGTACACAAATATTTATATACCTATCGTTTTATTGAAAAAAGTCTGTATATATGTAAATATATTTAATTTTAATGTAATTTTTTAGTTTTAAAGTAATTTTTTGAGAACATGTGTATTTAAGTACATACATATTTCATCTTATACATATACTCAATGTGTTATTGTATAAAAACATTAACTTTATTGTCAGCTTTAATTTTTTTGCTTAATGTAATAAAATCTAAGAAAAAATCTGAAATGTTTTTTTGGGCTTGAAAATGACATTATCCCAATTGGGATTATGTCACTACGTCTGGGGTGACATAAGCCCAAGTAAAAAAATTTGGAATATGTCACCCTAGGGGGAGTGACATAATCCCAAATAAAAAATTTGGGATTATGCCCCTTGGGATTATGTCAGGGTACCCACAAAAATGTGTATATCTGAACAATCGGTTGTATGGCAGCTATATGTTATAGTGGTCCGACCTTGACGATTTTCGGTAACCCTATTTGGAAAGATATGGGTACAAGTACTTTAAAGTTTCATGTCATTATCTGTTAAAATGGAGAAGTTATATCCCAAAATGTACATATCTGAACAATCGGTTGTATGGGAGATATATGTTATAGTGCTTCGATCTGGAAAATTTTCGCTTACCTTGTTGGGGCCAACATGGGTACAAACACTTCAAAATTTTACGCTTTTAGCTGTTAAAATGGAGGAGTTATACATCAAAATGTGTATATCTGAAAAATCGGTTGTATGGGAGATATATGTTATAGTGATCCGATCTTAACAATTTTCGGTAACCTTGTTTAGGCCAACATGTATACAAATACTTGAAAATTTCATGTCCTTAGCTGTTTAAATGGGGAAGTTATACACCAAAATGTGTATATCTGAACAATCGGTTGTATGGCAGCTATATGTTATAGCGGTCCGATCTTGATAATTTTCGGTAACCTTCTTTGGGTCAATATGGATACAAACACCCCAAAGTTTCGTGTCCTTAGCTGTAAGAAGGGAGAAGTTATACCCCAAAATGTGTATATCTGAACAATCGGTTGTATGGGAGCTATATGTTATAGTGGTCCGATTCGGCCAATTCCGACAAACGATCGATTGAGTATCAAAACCCACCCGTGTTCCAAATTTCAATCAAATATCTCAAAAACTGAGGGACTAGTTTGCGTTCACACAGACGGACGGACGGACGGACGGACAGACGGACATGGCTTAAACGACTCAGCTCATGATTCTGATCATATCTAGTACTTTCAAGATTTGATTTTCGGCACAAAGTTATAATACCATTTCATTCTCATGAAAGGTATAATTATATGCCTATGCACTGCTCCTGACCCATACGAACACATCCATATCAATTTTATGTGGATATGAGTATGTTAAATGTGCTAAACAGCCTGGCAATTGTTTGTATGGGAAAAATGTTAGCCTATTAATATATAGATAATGGGCACATTTGCCAACGAAGCAAAAACGAAGTAAATCAAAAATGGTACAAAACTAAAAACTTTATTTATTAATTGTAAAGAAATTAAATAATTTATAGAAAAAATTATATGCCTATGCACTGCTCCTGACTCATACGAACACATCCATATCAATTTTATGTGGATATGAGTATGTTAAATGTGCTAAACAGCCTGGCAATTGTTTGTATGGGAAAAATGTTAGCCTATTAATATATAGATAGTGGGCACATTTGCCAACGAAGCAAAAACGAAGTAAATCAAAAATGGTACAAAACTAAAAACTTTATTTATTAATTATAAAGAAATTAAATAATTTATAGAAAAAATTATATGCCTATGCACTGCTCCTGGCCCATACGAACACATCCATATCAATTTTATGTGGATACTAGCAAATACCCGTCCCACTTCGCTGCGACAAATCACACTATGCCACTCCCTTCCCTATCGGTCTCCCCACCAGTCAGCATTTCCCGTTCCCCCTATCTCTTCCTCCTCTTATACTACTCTCTCTCTCTCTCCCCGTCTCACGTTCCTTATCAACAACTTTCCATGGCCATCCGGTGCATCATGATTACTAATATATTTTGGAGAACCGACTGGAAAATTGGAATGGAATGAACTCTCTATTGAAGCTCTGATTGATACCTTTAATTTGATACCAACAATGCCCAAAAATATTTCGGGGACTATTTACGTCCATGTTTCGGCCTCAATCCCGGGAACCGATTTAGATATCCGTATAGTGTAAAATATATATGGCTACCCTGATCAGCACCTTTAATTTGATACCAATATTGCGAAAACAATTTGGGGCCATCCGGGTCCACGTTTTGGTCTCTATCTAGAGAACCGACTGGAAAATTGGAATGGAATGAACTCCCTATTGAAGCTCTGATTGATACCTTTAATTTGATACCAATATTGCGAAAAAATATTTGGGGCCATCCGGGTCCACGTTTTGGTCTCTATTTGGAGCACCAACTGGAAAATTGGAATGGAATGAACTCTCTATTGAAGCTCTGATTGATACCTTTAATTTTATACCAATAATGGTCAAAAATATTTCGGGGGCTATTTACCTCCATGTTTCGGCCTCAATCCCGGGAACCGATTGAGATATCCGTATAGTGTAAAATATATATGGATACCCTGATCAGCACCTTTAATTTTATACCAATATTGCGAAAAAATATTTGGGGTCATCCGGGTCCACGTTTTGGTCTCTATCTAGAGAACCGACTGGAAAATTGGAATGGAATGAACTCCCTATTGAAGCTCTGATTGATACCTTTAATTTGATACCAATAATGGTCAAAAATATTTCGGGGGCTATATAGATCCATGTTTCGGCCTCAATCCCGGGAACCGATTGAGATATCCGTATAGTGTAAAATATATATGGATACCCTGATCAGCACCTTTAATTTTGTACCAATATTGCGAAAAAATATTTGGGGTCATCCGGGTCCACGTTTTGGTCTCTATTTGTAGCACCAACTGGAAAATTGGAATGGAATGAACTCTTTATTGAAGCTCTGATTGATCCCTTTAATTTGATACCAATAATGCTAAAAAATATTTCGGGGGCTATTTAGGTCCATGTTTCGGCCTCAATCCCGGGAACCGATTGAGATATCCGTATAGTGTAAAATATATATGGATACCCTGATCAGCACCTTTAATTTTATACCAATATTGCGAAAAAATATTTGGGGCAATCCGGGTCCACGTTTTGGTCTCTATTTGGAGCACAAACTGGAAAATTGGAATGGAATGAACTCTCTATTGAAGCTCTGATTGATACCTTTAATTTGATACCATTATTACCAAATATTTCGGGGGCTATTTAGGTCCATGGTTCGGCCTCAATCCCGGGAACCGATTGAGATATCCGTATAGTGTAAAATATATATGGATACCCTGATCAGCACCTTTAATTTGATACCAATATTACGAAAAAATATTTGGGGTCATCCGGGTCCACGTTTTGGTCTCTATCTAGAGAACCGACTGGAAGATTGTAATGGATAGAACTCCCTATTGAAGCTCTGATTGATACCTTTAATTTGATACCAATATTGCGAAAAAATATTTGGGGCCATCCGGGTCCACGATTTGGTCTCTATCCGGAGAACCGACTGGAAAATTGGAATGGAATGAACTCCCTATTAAAGCTCTGATTGATACCTTTAATTTGATACCAATATTGCGAAAAAATATTTGGGGCCATCCGGGTCCACGATTTGGTCTCTATCCGGAGAACCGACTGGAAAATTGGAATGGAATGAACTCCCTATTAAAGCTCTGATTGATACCTTTAATTTGATACCAATATTGCGAAAAAATATTTGGGGCCATCCGGGTCCACGTTTTGGTCTTTATTTGTAGCACCAACTGGAAAATTGGAATGGAATGAACTCTTTATTGAAGCTCTGATTGATCCCTTTAATTTGATACCAATAATGCTAAAAAATATTTCGGGGGCTATTTAGGTCCAAGTTTCGGCCTCAATCCCGGGAACCGATTGAGATATCCGTATAATGTAAAATATATATGAATACCCTGATCAGCACCTTTATTTTATACCAATATTGCGAAAAAATATTTGGTCCACGTTTTGGTCTCTATTTGGAGCACCAACTGGAAAATTGGAATGGAATGAACTCCCTATTGAAGCTCTGATTGATACCTTTAATTTGATACCAATAATGGTCAAAAATATTTCGGGGGCTATTTAGATCCATGTTTCGGCCTCAATCCCGGGAACCGATTGAGATATCCGTATAGTGTAAAATATATATGGATACCCTGATCAGCACCTTTAATTTTATACCAATATTGCGAAAAAATATTTGGGGCCATCCGGGTCCACGTTTTGGTCTCTATTTGGAGCACCAACTGGAAAATTGGAATGGAATGAACTCTCTATTGAAGCCCTGATTGATACCTTTAATTTGATACCATTATTACCAAATATTTCGCGGGCTATTTAGGTCCATGCTTCGGCCTCAATCCCGGGAACCGATTGAGATATCCGTATAGTGTAAAATATATATGGATACCCTGATCAGCACCTTTAATTTGATACCAATATTACGAAAAAATATTTAGGGTCATCCGGGTCCACGTTTTGGTCTCTATCTAGAGAACCGACTGGAAGATTGGAATGGAAAGAACTCCTTATTGAAGCTCTGATTGATACCTTTAATTTGATACCATTATTACCAAATATTTCGGGGGCTATTTAGGTCCATGCTTCGGCCTCATTCCCGGGAACCGATTGAGATATCCGTATAGTGTAAAATATATATGGATACCCTGATCAGCACCTTTAATTTGATACCAATATTACGAAAAAATATTTGGGGTCATCCGGGTCCACGTTTTGGTCTCTATCTAGAGAACTGACAGGAAGATTGGAATGGAAAGAACTCCCTATTGAAGCTCTGATTGATACCTTTAATTTGATACCAATATTGCGAAAAAATATTTGGGGCCATCCGGGTCCACGATTTGGTCTCTATCCGGAGAACCGACTGGAAAATTGGAACGGAATGAACTCTCTATTGAAGCTCTGATTGATATCTTTAATTTGATACCAATAATGCAGAAAAATATTTCGTAGGAATCTGGGTCCATATTTTGGCCTATATCTCGGGAAGGGTTGAGATACCAGAATTAAATGTGGTCATAATTTCAATCTAATACCAGGTGATCATTGTGTCAAAATTTGAATGTGATCGGCCCGGTAGTTTCGGCGTCCATAGGGAACAAACATACATACAAACAAACAAACAAACAAACTTTCATCCTTATATATATAGATAGAAGATAGATGAGTATGTTAAATGTGCTAAACAGCCTGGCAATTGTTTGTATGGAAAAAATGTTAGCCTATTAATATATAGATAGTGGGCACATTTGCCAACGAAGCAAAAACGAAGTAAATCAAAAATGGTATAAAACTAAAAACTTTATTTATTAATTATAAAGAAATTAAATAATTTATAGAAAAAATTATATGCCTATGCACTGCTCCTGACCCATACGAACACATCCATATCAATTTTATGTGGATACTAGCAAATACCCGTCCCACTTCGCTGCGACAAATCACACTATGCCACTCCCTTCCCTATCGGTCTCCCCACCAGTCAGCATTTCCCGTTCCCCCTATCTCTTCCTCCTCTTATACTACTCTCTCTCTCTCTCCCCGTCTCACGTTCCTTATCAACAAATTTCCATGGCCATCCGGTGCACATATCGGTGTGCATCATGATTACTAATATATTTTCTAGAACCGACTGGAAAATTGGAATGGAATGAACTCTCTATTGAAGCTCTGATTGATACCTTTAATTTGATACCAATAATGCTAAAAAATATTTCGGGGGCTATTTAGGTCCATGTTTCGGCCTCAATCCAGGGAACCGATTGAGATATCCGTATAGTGTAAAATATATATGGATACCCTGATCAGCACCTTTAATTTTATACCAATATTGCGAAAAAATATTTGGGGCAATCCGGGTCCACGTTTTGGTCTCTATTTGGAGCACCAACTGGAAAATTGGAATGGAATGAACTCTCTATTGAAGCCCTGATTGATACCTTTAATTTGATACCATTATTACCAAATATTTCGCGGGCTATTTAGGTCCATGCTTCGGCCTCAATCCCGGGAACCGATTGAGATATCCGTATAGTGTAAAATATATATGGATACCCTGATCAGCACCTTTAATTTGATACCAATATTACGAAAAAATATTTGGGGCAATCCGGGTCCACGTTTTGGTCTCTATTTGGAGCACCAACTGGAAAATTGGAATGGAATGAACTCTCTATTGAAGCTCTGATTGATACCTTTAATTTGATACCATTATTACCAAATATTTCGGGGGCTATTTAGGTCCATGCTTCGGCCTCAATCCCGGGAACCGATTGAGATATCCGTATAGTGTAAAATATATATGGATACCCTGATCAGCACCTTTAATTTGATACCAATATTACGAAAAAATATTTAGGGTCATCCGGGTCCACGTTTTGGTCTCTATCTAGAGAACCGACTGGAAGATTGGAATGGAAAGAACTCCTTATTGAAGCTCTGATTGATACCTTTAATTTGATACCAATATTGCGAAAACATATTTGGGGCCATCCGGGTCCACGATTTGCTCTTTATCCGGAGAACCGACTGGAAAATTGGAATGGAATGAACTCCCTATTAAAGCTCTGATTGATACCTTTAATTTGATACAAATATTGCGAAAAAATATTTGGGGCCATCCGGGTCCACGATTTGGTCTCTATCCGGAGAACCGACTGGAAAATTGGAATGGAATGAACTCCCTATTAAAGCTCTGATTGATACCTTTAATTTGATACCAATATTGCGAAAAAATATTTGGGGCCATCCGGGTCCACGTTTTGGTCTCTATTTGTAGCACCAACTGGAAAATTGGAATGGAATGAACTCCTTATTGAAGCTATGATTGATCCCTTTAATTTGATACCAATAATGCTAAAAAATATTTCGGGGGCTATGTAGGTCCATGTTTCGGCCTCAATCCCGGGAACCGATTGAGATATCCGTATAGTGTAAAATATATATGGATACCCTGATCAGCACCTTTAATTTTATACCAATATTGCGAAAAAATATTTGGGGCCATCCGGGTCCACTATTTGGTCTCTATTTGGAGCACCAACTGGAAAATTGGAACGGAATGAACTCTCTATTGAAGCTCTGATTGATATCTTTAATTTGATACCAATAATGCAGAAAAATATTTCGGAGGAATCTGGGTCCATATTTTGGCCTATATCTCGGGAAGGGGTTGAGATACCAGAATTAAATGTGGTCATAATTTCAATCTAATACCAGGTGATCATTGTGTCAAAATTTGAATGTGATCGGCCCGGTAGTTTCGGCGTCCATAGAGAACAAACATACGTACAAACAAACAAACAAACAAACTTTCATCCTTATATATATAGATAGAAGATAGATGAGTATGTTAAATGTGCTAAACAGCCTGGCAATTGTTTGTATGGGAAAAATGTTAGCCTATTAATATATAGATAGTGGACACATTTGCCAACGAAGCAAAAACGAAGTAAATCAAAAATGGTACAAAACTAAAAACTTTATTTATTAATTATAAAGAAATTAAATAATTTATAGAAAAAATTATATGCCTATGCACTGCTCTTGACTCATACGAACACATCTATATCAATTTTATGTGGATATGAGTATGTTAAATGTGCTAAACAGGCTGGCAATTATTTGTATGGGAAAAATGTTAGCCTATTAATATATAGATACTGGGCACATTTGCCAACGAAGCAAAAACGAAGTAAATCAAAAATGGTACAAAACTAAAAACTTTATTTATTAATTATAAAGAAATTAAATAATTTATAGAAAAAATTATATGCCTATGCACTGCTCCTGACTCATACGAACACATCCATATCAATTTTATGTGGATATGAGTATGTTAAATGTGCTATACAGCCTGGCAATTGTTTGTATGGGAAAAATGTTAGCCTATTAATATATAGATAGTGGACACATTTGCCAACGAAGCAAAAACGAAGTAAATCAAAAATGGTACAAAACTAAAAACTTTATTTATTAATTATAAAGAAACTAAATAATTTATAGAAAAAATTATATGCCTATGCACTGCTCTTGACTCATACGAACACATCCATATCAATTTTATGTGGATGTGAGTATGTTAAATGTGCTAAACAGCCTGGCAATTGTTTGTATGGGAAAAATGTTAGCCTATTAATATATAGATACTGGGCACATTTGCCAACGAAGCAAAAACGAAGTAAATCAAAAATGGTACAAAACTAAAAACTTTATTTATTAATTATAAAGAAATTAAATAATTTATAGAAAAAATTATATGCCTATGCACTGCTCTTGACTCATACGAACACATCCATATCAATTTTATGTGGATATGAATAAGTTAAATGTGCTAAACAGCCTGGCAATTGTTTGTATGGGAAAAATGTTAGCCTATTAATATATAGATAGTGAACACATTTGCCAACGAAGCAAAAACGAAGTAAATCAAAAATGGTACAAAACTAAAAACTTTATTTATTAATTATAAAGAAATTAAATAATTTATAGAAAAAATCATATGCCTATGCACTGCTCTTGACTCATACGAACACATCCATATCAATTTTATATGGATATGAGTATGTTAAATGTGCTAAACAGCCTGGCAATTGTTTGTGTGGGAAAAATGTTAGCCTATTAATATATAGATACTGGGCACATTTGCCAACGAAGCAAAAACGAAGTAAATCAAAAATGGTACAAAACTAAAAACTTTATTTATTAATTATAAAGAAATTAAATAATTTATAGAAAAAATTATATGCCTATGCACTGCTCCTGACTCATACGAACACATCCATATCAATTTTATGTGGATATGTGTATGTTAAATGTGCTAGACAGCCTGGCAATTGTTTGTATGGGAAAAATGTTAGCCTATTAATATATAGATAGTGGGCACATTTGCCAACGAAGCGAAAACGAAGTAAATCAAAAATGGTACAAAACTAAAAACTTTATTTATTAATTATAAAGAAATTAAATAATTTATAGAAAAAATTATATGCCTATGCACTGCTCCTGACCCATACGAACACATCCATATCAATTTTATGTGGATATGAGTATGTTAAATGTGCTAAACAGCCTGGCAATTGTTTGTATGGGAAAAATGTTAGCCTATTAATATATAGATAATAATAATAATAATAATAATAATAATAATAATAATAATAATAATAATAATAATAATAATAATAATAATAATAATAATAATAATAATAATAATAATAATAATAATAATAATAATAATAATAATAATAATAATAATAATAATAATAATAATAATAATAATAATAATAATAATAATAATAATAATAATAATAATAATAATAATAATAATAATAATAATAATAATAATAATAATAATAATAATAATAATAATAATAATAATAATAATAATAATAATAATAATAATAATAATAATAATAATAATAATAATAATAATAATAATAATAATAATAATAATAATAATAATAATAATAATAATAATAATAATAATAATAATAATAATAATAATAATAATAATAATAATAATAATAATAATAATAATAATAATAATATAATAATATAATATAATATAATAATACAATGGCGCTGTTATAACTCTGGCGAGTTTTATGGCCGAGCTTCTCTCCCAATTCGAGGTGTGCTCCTTTTTGTTTTTCCTACTAATAGGGTGGACCTACAGTTTTACGCCGACTCCGAACGGCGAATGCATTTTTTGTGAGAAGCTTTTTCATGGCAGAAATACACTCGGAGGGTATGCCGCCCACTGCCGAGAGGTGACCGCTGCTCTTAAAAAACCCAATAATTGGATTTTTACTAATTAGAAAAATTGTTTTGGTGTTTTGCTCGGACCGTGGTTTGAACCCGAGACCTCTGGCATAGCAGGCGAGCACTCTACCCACTGCACCACATTAATAATAATAATAATAATAATAATAATAATAATAATAATAATAATAATAATAATAATAATAATAATAATAATAATAATAATAATAATAATAATAATAATAATAATAATAATAATAATAATAATAATAATAATAATAATAATAATAATAATAATAATAATAATAATAATAATAATAATAATAATAATAATAATAATAATAATAATAATAATAATAATAAAAATAATAATAATAATAATATTAATAATAATAATAATAATAATAATAATAATAATAATAATAATAATAATAATAATAATAATAATAATAATAATAATAATAATATTAATAATAATAATAATAATAATAATAATAATAATAATAATAATAATAATAATAATAATAATAATAATAATAATAATAATAATAATAATAATAATAATAATAATAATAATAATAATAATAATAATAATAATAATATTAATAATAATAATATTAATAATAATAATACTAATAATAATAATAATAATAATAATAATAATAATAATAATAATAATAATAATAATAATAATAATAATAATAATAATAATAATAATAATAATAATAATAATAATAATAATAATAATAATAATAATAATAATAATAATAATAATAATAATAATAATAATAATAATAATAATAATAATAATAATAATAATAATAATAATAATAATAATAATAATAATAATAATAATAATAATAATAATAATAATAATAATAATAATAATAATAATAATAATAATAATAATAATAATAATAATAATAATAATAATAATAATAATAATAATAATAATAATAATAATAATAATAATAATAACAATAACAATAATAATAATAATAATAATAATAATAATAATAATAATAATAATAATAATAATAATAATAATAATAATAATAATAATAATAATAATAATAATAATAATAATAATAATAATAATAATAATAATAATAATAATAATAATAATAATAATAATAATAATATATAATAAATAATAATACAATGGCGCTATTATAACTCTGACGAGTTTTATGGCCGAGCTTCTCTCCCAATTCGAGGTGTGCTCCTTTTTGTTTTTTCCTACTAATTGGGTGGACCTACAGTTTTATGCCGGCTCCGAACGGCGAATGCATTTTTTGTGAGAAGCTTTTTCATGGCAGAAATACTCTCGGAGGGTATGCCGCCCACTGCCGAGAGGTGACCGCTGCTCTTAAAAAACCCAATAATTGGATTTTTACTAATTAGAAAAATTTGTTTGGCTCGGACCGTGGTTTGAACCCGAGACCTCTGGCATAGCAGGCGAGCACTCTACCCACTGCACCACAGCGGCCACCATAATAACCATAATAATAATAATAATAATAATAATAATAATAATAATAATAATAATAATAATAATAATAATAATAATAATAATAATAATAATAATAATAATAATAATAATAATAATAATAATAATAATAATAATAATAATAATAATAATAATAATAATAATAATAATAATAATAATAATAATAATAATAATAATAATAATAATAATAATAATAATAATAATAATAATAATAATAATAATAATAATAATAATAATAATAATAATAATAATAATAATAATAATAATAACCCACGCCCTCCAATCCCGCCGACCGCACGAGAGGCGCACCCGCATGACGTACGGATATTTTTTATTTACATAAAATGCCGAGGTGTTGAGTGGCAGGAGTTTGTTAAGCGTCGAGATCTTAAACTGCTCAGCTACAGAGAAATAAAATCATCAGCTGAGTATAGTACAATTGAAGTTAGTCTTGAGAATTATAACAGAATAATCGCTACTATGTGTTAAGATAAGACAGTATTTTTTCCCTTATAATGAAAAGTGAGTCCGAAATATCTAAAAAGCTGGAATAGGAATTAAAGCTCTTACATAAACCCCGGAAAGGTTCATTTAATTCAAAGTTTGATTTACAATGCTTTAAGTAGATAGGGTTGAAGTGTCTTGTTGAACGAGAAGGAATGTTAAAGTTTATTTCAGCTAGCAAGAAAGGAGAAAGAATTAAGCCATTCAAGAGCTTAACGATAAATATTACCCCTAACATTTCTCGTCGACTTGCAAGAGTCGGAAGATTAAGGAGTTTTAAACGGCTAGTATACGGTGGAAGATTGTAACCAGAATCCCAAGGCAAATTTCTTAAAGCAAAAAGCAAAAACTGTTTTTGGACTGACTCTAAGCGATCAGAGTGAATCTGATAGTATGGATTCCAAACTATGGAACCATATTCCAATATAGGTCTTACTAAAGTTGTAAAGAGTGTTTTAGTTATGTATGGGTCGCTGAATTCCTTTGACCAACGTTTTACAAACGCTAAGACACCTCTTGCCTTATTTGCTGTAGCATTAATATGAATGTTAAAACTAAGTTTGCAGTCCATTATTACACCTAAATCCACAAACTCATTTACTTGTTCGAGGCCTAAGCCATTTATTGCATAAGAAGCTGGCCGTACGGTTTTCCGGGAAAAGCGCATGAATTTACATTTATTGAGGTTAAGTGGCATTAAGTTAGTGTCACACCAAGAAACTAAGGAATTTAAATCTTCCAGAAGCAAAGTTCTATCATCAAATGAAGAGATTGATCTAAAAAGCTTTACATCGTCCGCATACAATGAAATTTTTGAGTGTTTAATTGTAGTAGTTATATCGTTAATAAATAGCAAAAACAGAATCGGGCCAAGGTGACTGCCTTGAGGAACTCCTGAAGTAACATTAATAATAGACGAGTAAGTATTTTTGAAAATCACCCTTTGTGTCCTATTTAAAAGATATGAAGATATCCATTGCAAAAGGCTGGGCTGAAAGCCAAGAAGATCAAGTTTAAGAATCAGCAAGGTGTGATTGACTTTATCAAATGCTTTGCTGAAGTCCGTGTATATAACATCAGTGGGCAAGTTTTGAGAAAATCCATTTGAAATACTAGTGGTAAACTCCAGTAGGTTTGTGACCGTTGATTTACCCTTACAGAACCCGTGTTGGGAATCACAGATTAATGAGGACGTTGAATGAGACAATCTATTGGTAACTATTGCTTCAAATAATTTAGGAATAGCCGAAATATTTGCTATACCTCGATAATTTTCTATGGAGGACCTACTCCCGCTTTTATGAAGGGGGATAATGAATGACTCTTTCCAGAGCATAGGGAAAATGCCTTGTTCTAAGGAACTATTGAATAATACAGTTAGTGGTTTAAACAGGTTTATGGCACATTTTTTTAGAAAGCATGTTGGTATCTGGTCAGGACCATAACTAAATGACTCTTTTAATGATAATAAAGCTGATAACACGTCATCTGCAGATATATATGGTTTGTAAATTGATGTATTAGGAGATAATCGATATGGATAGTTACGAAATGGAAGTTCTTCTATGTTGGAATAATTATGTTTGAAAAATTGTGCAAAAAGATTGGAAATTTCTTGACTATCAGATTGGAAATTTCTTGACTATCAATAATAATAATAATAATAATAATAATAATAATAATAATGATAATAATAATAATAATAATAATAATAATAATAATAATAATAATAATAATAATAATAATAATAATAATAATAATAATAATAATAATAATAATAATAATAATAATAATAATAATAATAATAATAATAATAATAATAATAATAATAATAATAATAATAATAATAATAATAATAATAATAATAATAATAATAATAATAATAATAATAATAATAATAATAATAATAATAATAATAATAATAATAATAATAATAATAATAATAATAATAATAATAATAATAATAATAATAATAATAATAATAATAATAATAATAATAATAATAATAATAATAATAATAATAATAATAATAATAATAATAATAATAATAATAATAATAATAATAATAATAATAATAATAATAATAATAATAATAATAATAATAATAATAATAATAATAATAATAATAATAATAATAATAATAATAATAATAATAATAATAATAATAATAATAATAATAATAATAATAATAATAATAATAATAATAATAATAATAATAATAATAATAATAATAATAATAATAATAATAATAATAATAATAATAATAATAATAATAATAATAATAATAATAATAATAATAATAATAATAATAATAATAATAATAATAATAATAATAATAATAATAATAATAATAATAATAATAATAATAATAATAATAATAATAATAATAATAATAATAATAATAATAATAATAATAATAATAATAATAATAATAATAATAATAATAATAATAATAATAATAATAATAATAATAATAATAATAATAATAATAATAATAATAATAATAATAATAATAATAATAATAATAATAATAATAATAATAATAATAATAATAATAATAATAATAATAATAATAATAATAATAATAATAATAATAATAATAATAATAATAATAATAATAATAATAATAATAATAATAATAATAATAATAATAATAATAATAATAATAATAATAATAATAATAATAATAATAATAATAATAATAATAATAATAATAATAATAATAATAATAATAATAATAATAATAATAATAATAATAATAATAATAATAATAATAATAATAATAATAATGAATTTCTCAAAGTGGACTGTATTAAAAATGAATGAAATGATAAAACATGCGCTAATGCAAAAAATGAACCACATACTTCGGCTTCTGTTGCACGAATGAATTTTCTTTTATTTACATCTTCGCTTAATGCTACTTACATTCTAAAATATCAATGTTACAGTGTAGCTTACATGACTACGTATTTGTATGCATTTACTTTTTACTTATTACCATAAACAATGTAATGTAAGCAATAATGATGGTAATATTTATATGAACCGCAAACATACTGCCCCCTTGAAAGTGTTTGACTTTCAATAATCGATGAATAGAGGACATAATTTAACAATAGGTCGTTTTAAAATGCCTTTAGCTGTTTTTATTGTTACTACCCTTACAAGACTATCTTTCCCTGCATGTGTATCAATAACTCGTCCAATTATCCATTTACTAGGTGGAAGTGTATCGTCTTTTACAATTACGATATCATCACAATTAATATTTTTAAGCTTGTTAGCCCATTTCGGTCGTTGTTGAAGTTGTGTTATATATTCTATTGACCATTTTTTCCAAAATTGTTGTACTAATTTTTGCAAATATTGCCACCTATTCAATGCGTTTACTTTAGTTTGTGTATAGTCAATGTCAGGTATTGCTGACATACTTCGAAAAATCAAAAAATGACCTGGAGTAAGGGGATCTGTATCACCTTCAAATTTAATACAAAGTGGTCGTGAATTTAAACAATATTCTATCTGACATAATACTGTATATGTTTCCTCAAATGTAGTAGCAGCGTCTGCAAGAACTCTTCTTAGATGATATTTTGTACTTTGCACACCTGCTTCCCAAATACCTCCAAAATGAGGGCCAGTAGGTGGAATAAAATGCCATTGTATTTGTTGTTCTAACATTGCTTTAGTGATTTCGTTTTTGGTTATTTGATTTTGTAAAAAAATCCACATTTCTTTTAATTGTTGATTGCAACCTACAAAATTTGTTCCATTATCTGTATATATATGAACTGGTTTTCCTCTTCTAGCTATGAATCTACGAAGTGTTGCAAGAAATGATGCTGTTGATAATTCTGATACTAATTCTAGATGAATAGCTTTTGTAGCTAAGCAAACAAATACTGCTATCCAACACTTGTAATGCTTGCTACCTCTACCTTTCCATGATTTCACTTGAATAGGTCCTGCGAAATCTATACCTACGTTTATAAAAGCTGACGTTGTTTCGAATCGACTTTGTGGTAAATTACCCATTTGCTGTTGAAATGGCTTATTTCTAAAACGCATGCATTTTGTACATTTATAAATACACTGTTTCAAAATTTGTGTAATCCTGGTATCCAATATTTAAGTCCAAGTAAATGTTGCATTTGTCTACTACCTGCATGTAAATATTTGTGATGATAATATCTAACTAATAATTGTGTTAATATACTATTTTTACTTAAAATTAATGGATGTTTTTGATCTTCTGAAATATTTGCATTTTCAATTCTTCCTCCAACTCGAAATAAATTATTATTATCAACGAATGGCGTTAATCCAGACAATTTGTGATTAACTGGAAGTGTTTTTCCTGAAAGTAAAATTTTTATCTCTGACTCGAAAGACTCTGTTTGAGATTTCCTAACTAAAATATTATGGGCATTTCGGAGTTCATGTACGTTTAAATAATCTAAAGTTCTATTGGATTTTGGGGTTCTGCAATTTTTTATAAATCTTAAAATGTATGCTGTAACATTTGATAACTTACTATAATTTGAAAATCGATGTAATAAGGTAATGTAACACACTGTAATTTGTCTCTCTTCTAAATCCGCTGTATTTAATGGTTTTGGTTGAATATATTCTACTTCTCGATCTGTTTGCAATATACTAGGTCCATACCACCACAAATTATTATTTAATAATTTATCAGTAGTGATACCTCGTGTCGCCAAGTCAGCAGGATTTTGCTGAGAAGGAATGTGATGCCAAAATTGTCGAGGAATTATGTCAATTATGTAAGAAGTACGATTTGCGATAAATGCTTTCCATCGACGTGGATGATCACTTAACCAAGCTAAGACAATGGTTGAATCTGAATATCCGAATATTGGTATTTGATCAATATCAAAGGCTTGCTTAACTTTAACTATAAGTTTTGTCATAAGTTGGGCTGCACATAATTCAAGACGTGGTAATGCTATTTGTTTGATGGGAGCTACTCTACTCTTAGATGCAATAAGATTTGTTGATATGTAGCCGTTTGAATGTCTAACTTTTAAATACACCGCTGCTGCGTATGCTAACTCTGAGGCATCAGAAAAACCGTGAAGTTCTATTATTTCACCACTCTTGTAATTCACCCACCTAGGTATCTGTATGTTGTCAATGTAATTGATGCTGCTTCTCAATTCGCACCACCTTTTCAAATTTTCGCCTGTCAAAGGTTCGTCCCAATCGACACCTTTCAACCATAACTTCTGCATTAATAATTTCATTGATATAATTATTGGCGACAACCATCCTAATGGATCAAAAACTTTTGAAATATCTGATAATACCGTGCGTTTCGTTATATTTGATTGTAATTTGCTCAAGTTAATACTATATCTAAACAAGTAAGGAAGCCTAAGTTCGAGTGGAATCGAACATTAGATACTCAGCTGTATGCTTTCATTGTTTGTTTGCGTTTGATGAAAACACGGTGTAGGTACTTTATATAAAGCGAGTGCTGCATAAAGTGGGCGTAGCCACGCCCATTTTCAAAATTTTTATCAGTCATCCTAAGCATATAAATATTATTCTTTGTGCAAAATTTCATTCCTTTTTGACTTCTAGTTACAAAGATGTCACGTTAAAAATTCCCAAAGGGTGGTCCAGAAATATCTTTGTTAAAAAGTAGACGTCATAAACCGATTTCAATAAATTTTTGCGTGTCTATTAACACATGTTATAAAAGTGTATAAACCAAGTTTCGTCATAATATCTCAATTATGTGTCGAGTTATAGGCTAATAAATCTCGTATATTCCTTTGTCTAAAAAAAGGCGGTGCCACGCCCATTTTCCAAAATTTTTCTATTTTTTGTTTCCGGTCTATTGTGGAACTCATGCCACAAAATTTCAATGATATATCTTTATATTTGACAGAGATATCGCTTAAAATGTTTTTATTAGGTCACTTTATAATACCCATATATAAAAGTGGGCGTGGTCGTCAACCGATTTTAGTAATCTTTCGTCCACACATTTGGCTAAGTAAGTATATCACGCGTACTAAATTTTATCGACATATCTTTAACGGTTTCTGAGTTATGGCTTATAAAACTTTCAATGTTTGCCCCTTAATAAGTGGGCGTGGCACCGCCCATTTTCCAAAATTTTTGTACTTTTTGTTTTATGTCCGTAGTTGGACTCCTGCCACAAAATTTCAGTGATAGATCTTTATATTTGAGAGAGATATCGCTTAAAATGTTTTTATTAGGCCCCTTTATAGTTCCCATATATAAAAGTGGGCGTGGCCGTCAACCGATTTTGACAATTTTTCGCCAAAACATTTTTCTAAGTAAGCAAATTACGCATACCAAATTTCATCGATATATCTTCAACGGTTTCTGAGTTATGACATATAAAACTTTCAATGTTTGCCCCTTAATAAGTGGGCGTGGCACCGCCCATTTTCCAAAACTTTTGTACTTTTTGTTTTATGTCCGTAGTTGGACTCCTGCCACAAAATTTCAGTGATAGATCTTTATATTTGACAGAGATATCGCTTAAAATGTTTTTATTAGGCCCCTTTATAGTTCCCATATATAAAAGTGGGCGTGGCCGTCCACCGATTTTGATAATTTTCCGCCAAAACATTTGTCTAAGTAAGCAAATTACGCATACCAAATTTCATCGATATATCTTTAACGGTTTCTGAGTTATGACATATAAAACTTTCAATGTTTGCCCCTTAATAAGTGGGCGTGGCACCGCCCATTTTCCAAAACTTCATCAAACTTCTTCATAAGGGCCTGATCTCAATACGTGGGTAAAATTTTATCACTCTAGCTATATTAGTGGCTGAGATTCCAAGTTTCCGATTTTTTCTATATAGGAAAAGTGGGCGTGGCCATGGTCCGATTTCGCCCATTTTCAATACCAACCGTCCGATACCAACTTGCATTTCAAATTTCATCAAAATATCTCAATTTTTGCGCGAGTTATCCTGCGTACGGACGGACGGACGGACGGACGGACGGACGGACGGACATGGCTCAATCGATTTCTCTTTCCACCCTGATCATTTTGATATATATAAGTCCATATCTATCTCGATTATTTCATTATGTTACAATCCACCGTTATGAAATCAAAATTATAATACTCTGTGTACTAGTACAGCTGAGTATAAAAAGTTTAAAAATTTCTTTTTTTGGAAGATGTTTTTACGGGCAGTCGCTGGTGAAAATATTGACTAATACCATCTACTATTATTATTCTATATACTAGTTGCGTCATTTCCAATGGTACCCATATGGGCACAAACGGGGTTACCGAAAATTGTCAAGATCGGACCATTATAACATATAGCTCCCATACAACCGATTGTTCAGATATGGACATTTTGGTGTATAACTCCTCCATTTAAATAGCCAAGACACCATTTTTATACTCAGCTGTACTAGTACACAGAGTATTATAGTTTTAATCATATAACGGTGGATTGTAACAGAATGAAATAATCGAGATATAGACTTATATATATCAAAATGATCAGGGTGAAAAGAGAAATCGATTGAGCCATGTCCGTCCGTCCGTCCGTCTGTCCGTCTGTCCGTCTGTAAACACTCTAACTCGCGCAAAAATTGAGATATTTTGATGAAATTTGAAATGCAAGTTGGTATCGAGACTGGGACGGTTGGTATTGAAAATGGGCGAAATCGGACAATGACCACGCCCACTTTTCCTATATAGAAAAAATCGGAAATTTGGTATCTCAGTCACTAATATAGCTAGAGTGATGAAATTTTACCCACGTGTTGAGCTCAGGCCCCTAAGAAGAAATTTGATGGAATTTTGGAAAATGGGCGGTGCCACGCCCACTTATTAAGGAGCAAACATTGAAAGCTTTATGACTCATAACTAAGAAACTGTTGAAGATATATCGATGAAATTTGGTACGCGTGATATACTTACTTAGGCAAATGTTTGGACGAAAAATTGTCAAAATCGGTTGACGGTCACGCCCACTTTTATATATGGGTATTATAAAGTGACCTAATAAAAACATTTTAAGCGATATATCTGTCAAATATAAAGATATATCATTGAAATTTTATGCCAGGAGTCCACCTGCGGACATACAACGAAAAACACAAAAATTTTGGAAAATGGGCGTGGCACCGCCTCTTTTTAGAAGCTGGAATATACGAGATTTCTGAGCCCATAACTCGACAAATAATTGATATATAATGACGAAACTTGGTGTGTACACTTTTATTACTTGTGGTAATACATGTTGAAAATTTTAGCGAAATCGGTTGACGACCACGCCCACTTTTATATATGGGTATTATAAAGTGGCCTAATAAAAACATTTTAAGCGATATCTCTGTCAAATATAAAGGTATGTCATTGAAATTTTATGGGAGGAGTCCAACTGCGGATATAAAACGAAAAGCATAAAAATTTTGGAAAATGGGCGTGGCACCGCCTCTTTTTAGACAAAGGAATATACGAGATTTCTGAGCCCATAACTCGACAAATAATTTAAATATAATGTACACTTTTTTTAGTTGTGGTAATACATGTTCAAAATTTTAGAGAGACCGGTGCCCACTTTTATATAAGGGAACTATAAAGGGGCCTAATAAAAATATTTTAAGCGATATCTTTGTCAAATATAAAGATAATTCATTCAAATTTTGTGGCATGAGTTCCACAATAGACCGGAAACAAAAAATATAAAAATTTGGAAAATGGGCGTGGCACCGCCTCTTTTTAGACAAAGGAATATACGAAATTTCGGAGCCCATAACTCGACAAATAATTGAGACATTAAGACGAAACTTGGTTTATACACTTTTATAACTTGTGCTAATAGACACGCAAAAATTTATTCAAATCGGTTTATGACCACGCCTACTTTTTAACAAAGATATTTCTGGAACACCCTTTGGGTATTTGTAACGTGACATCTTTGTAATTAGAAGTCATAAAGGAATGAAATTTTGCACAAAGAATAATATTCATATGCTTAGTTGGATGACTGATAAAAATGTTGAAAATGGGCGTGGCTACGCCTACTTTATGCAGCACTCGCTTTATATAAAATACACCGTGTTTTCACCAAACGCAAACAAACAATGAAAGCATACAGCTGAGTATCTAATGTTCGATTCCACTCGAACTTAGGCTTCCTTACTTGTTACTCTACAGTTTATCTCATCTTTATATGTATTACGCTAAGCGATTTTTTGTACGCACCATAACTTTTACACCGTTATACCGATTTTCGAAAATGTGGTGTCAAATGAAAGGGCTTGACCTGTAGATGTGCAGGAAGGTTTAGTTTTTTTGAAAAGGGTTTCCAGATGTTTGAAAATTTAATTTTACTGTATAGTTTGTTTGATTTCAAAATTTTTGGTACCATATGAAAGGGCTTGACCTGATATTGAGTAATTTAATAAAAATTTTACAAAAAGGGTTGCCACCTGTTCAAAAATCCATTTTTACGCTATAGTTTGTTTGATTTTTAAATTTGAGGTGTCATATGAAAGGGCTTGGCATTAAAATGAGTAATTTATTAAAATTTTTACAAAAGGGTGCCACCTGTTCAAAAATCCATTTATACGCTATAGATAGTTTGTTTGATTTTTAAATTTGAGGTGTCATACACTCAAAATAATATTTCGTAAATATTACGAAATCTTTCGTACATATTACGAAATTCTTTCGTAAAATTGAGCAACGAATGGTTTCGTAAATAGTACGAAAACTATTTCGTACTATTTACGAAATACTTTCGTAGTATTTACGAAATACTTTCGTATATTTACGAAGGCTTTCGTACTATTTACGAAATACTTTCGTAGTATTTACGAAAGGTTTCGTACTATTTACGAAAGACTTTCGTAGTATTTACGAAATACTTTCGTAGTATTTACGAAATACTTTCGTAGTATTTACAAAGGCTTTTGTACTATTTACGAAATACTTTCGTGCTTTTGAGCAACGAAAGATTTCGTAAATATTACGAAACCGCTTTCGTAAATTTACGAAGGCTCTTAGAGCTGTCAAATTGTTGTACAATTGACCAAATTATTTTTTAGCTTAGAGTTAAAAATACCTTAATTATTACATACATATATTTATGTACATATGATGTATATTTCAACGAAATTTGAAAACTTTTTCAAAATATGTATATCAATAAAAAAAATGCTAAGAGAAAGATGTTTTATATATGCATAAGAAATAAGTTTAGATAATTTCATTTTGGTTTTAAATATCTACTGAAATTAATTTATTCAATTCATTTAAAAGTTTTTTATTTATTTTAATATTTTACATTTATATTAATATTAATTTTAGTAACTAATAAAATAAGAGGTACTTATTGCCTATACGTGTTCTTACAAACATAGGAAACTTTGGAAATCGCAATTTGCAAATGTGGACATCGTTCCGATCCACTTAAACAGATATCCCTGTGAAAAAGTAAGAAAAAAAAGAAATAGAAAAAGGAAAAGAAAAAGAAAAAAAAAAAAGAAAATGAAAAAACAAAGAAAAATAAAAATTAAAAATTAAGACTAATATTAAGACTAAGATAAAGATAAAGATAAAGGGAAACTACTTAAAACCTTAAAATTCAAGCAGCTACACTCGGTGAAAAAAAATTTTATTTTTATAATGCACGTTTTAAACCAGATCGTTTTTATTTTAAAAATGAAAATTTGTAAATTAAAAATGAAACTTTTGAAATAAAAATGTATTTTGGATTAAATAGAATAATTTTTAAATTGAAAATTAAAATGAAGGGAATAAAAGCGCAGTTTCAGGTTCAAAATCTCATAGGGCTTGAATTAAAAATAAACATTTTTAAATTAAAATGTTTTTTCTTGATTTTACAATTTTACAATGAACCTTTTTAAAATAAAAATGGTCGTATCTACATCACTTTTAAATACGTTTTTGCAAATTTTAAGCCCATTTTCATATGTTTTTAAAAATTTTTCTCTGAGTGTAGAAATATCTCTTTATATTATTTTATTGAGTATTTATTTAGGAAAATACATAAGACCGAAAAAAGGAAAAAGTAAATGCAACTACTGTACTCACCTTTAAGTTTAATACAGTTTATTTTGTAAATCAATATTGTCTTTTTATATACAATGCATTATTCTTTTACGCATTATTTCATTACGCACTTACTACTTAAAATAATTTTTGATATTATTGCACCGACTCAACACTTTACAATGAAAGAAGACTTGTACAGTTAAATATTATTGTACGAAAGTATTTCGTATATATTACGAAAGTATTTCGTAAATCGTTTAAACCTTTGATAGTGTTACGAAAGTATTTCGTATATATTACGAAAGTATTTCGTAAA
The DNA here is from genome assembly GCA_960531455.1 of Urophora cardui. Lineage (NCBI taxonomy): Eukaryota > Metazoa > Arthropoda > Insecta > Diptera > Tephritidae > Urophora > Urophora cardui. The sequence continues at coordinate 10,370,579 of OY482675.1, read as the reverse complement.
TCTTTTAATCCTTTGATAATGTTACGAAAACTTTCGTACAATATACGAAATTATTCGTAAAGATAATTTTAAGAAAATTTACGAAAGTGTTTCGTAATATTTACGAAATATTTCGTAATATATACGAAAAAAATATTAGAAAATGGTTTACTTAAGCCCTTTCGTAATATTTACGAAAGATTCGTAAAATTAGATTTTGTTGAGAAAAATGCTTTCGTAATATATACGAAACTTTCGTACATATTACGAATCTCTAGACTACGAAAGTCTTTCGTAGTTATTTTACGAAATTTTATTTTTAGTGTATGAAAGGGCTTTATGTTAAAATTAGTAATTTACTAAAGTTTGTACAAAAAGGGATGCTCAAAAATTCAGTGTTACGCTGTAGTTTGTTTGATTTGAGGTGTCGTATGAAAGGGCTTTGTGTGAAAATAAGTAATTTATTAAAAAAATTTACAAAAAGGTTTGCCACCTGTTCATAATTTCATTTTTACGATATGGTTTGTTTGATTCTTAAATTAAAATGTCATATGAAAGAAAACTAGAAAGAGAAAGAGGACTGCGACAAATGGGCTTTTGGAGGTCGCTTTAAGGTTAACATATTCTAGAAAATTATTCGGCAAAAAACTTCACTATGGGGCTCCTCGCACAAAATCTTTGTATAAACTAGTACAGCTGAGTATAAAAATCTAGGTCCACAGAAAATAAAAATAACCAGTAACTATCTAGGTATATGCTTCATTTTATATTTTATTAATAAGATTCTATGGGCTTACAGCCCATTCATATTCTGCCAATTTTAAGGGGAAGTCAAATTTGAAATGGCAATCAAAAAAATTGTCAAATGTGGCAATATGTGGTCTTCCACCCTCAAATTGTCTCACAGTGTAATCGAAAGCCACAGCATCGCGTGGCAGGGTTTACTAGTATATACATAAATATGTATAACTCTATATGCAAATCTTAAAAAGAACATATGTACATTAGAGATGTCCTTATTTTTTTATATTGACTTTTTGAAGAGTGCCGGCCTGATTATTTTTCCTTTTGGTCTAAAAAACCCACGTGTCAAATCCGAGCATATTTAATGGACCCGCAAATTGTTTGAAGTTTGTTACATTCAATTGCATGCAAAATGTGATATTTTTATATATATTACGCTAAGCGATTTTTTGTACGCACCATAACTTTTACACCGTTATACCGATTTTCGAAAATGTGGTGTCAAATGAAAGGGCTTGACCTCTAGATGTGCAGGAAGGTTTAATTTTTTTGAAAAGGGTTTCCACCTGTTTAAAAACTTTATTTTCCTCTATAGTTTGTTTGATTTTTAAATTTCTGGTACCATATGAAAGGGCTTGTCCTCAAATGTGTAATTTATAATAATTTTTATAAAAAGGGTTACCACCTGTTCAAAAATTCATTTTTACGCTATAGTTTGTTTGATTTTTAAGTTTCAGGTGTCATACGAAAGAGAGTGGCCTCAAAATTAGTCATTTATTATAATTTTTACAAAAATGGTCGTCACCTTTCCAAAAATTATTTTTTACGCTATAGTTTGCCTGATTTTTAAAGTAAAGTGTCAAGAAAGGGCTTGCCCCTGTAGATGGTAAATAAAATATATAAAAAAAAGGTTTTTCACCTATTTAAAAAAGATTTTGGTTTTACTATATGAGTAGTGGTCTTCTACCCTCAAATTGTCGCACAGTGTAATTGAAAGCCACAGCATCGCGTGGTTGGGTTTACTAGTTTTACCTTTTTTCTCGTTTTTAGTCGCACACAGCTAAAAACTAGAAAATAACAAGTAAGGAAGCCTAAGTTCGAGTGGAATCGAACATTAGATACTCAGCTGTATGTTTTCATTGTTTGTTTGCGTTTGATGGATTTTATATAAAGCAAGTGCTGCATAAAGTGGGCGTAGCCACGCCCATTTTCAAAATTTTTTCAGTCATCCAACTAAGCATATGAATATTATTCTTTGTGCAAAATTTCATTCCTTTATGACTTCCAGTTACAAAGATGTCACGTTACAAATTTCCAAAGCGTGTTCCAGAAATATCCTTGCTAAAACGTAGGCGTGGTCATAAACCGATTTCAGTAAATTTTTGCGTGTCTATTAATACAAGTTATAAAAGTGTATAAACCAAGTTTCATCATAATATCTCAATTATTTGTCGAGTTATGGGCTCCGAAATCTCGTAGATTCCTTTGTCTAAAAGGAGGCGGTGCCACGCCCATTTTCCAAAATTTTTCTATTTTTTATTTCCGGTCTATTGTAGAAATCATACCACAAAATTTCAATGAATTATATTTACATTTGACAAAGATATCGCTTAAAATGTTTTTATTAGGTCACTTTATAATACCCATATATAGAAAGTGGGCGTGGCCGTCAACCGGTCTCTCTAAAATTTTGAACATGTATTACTACAAGTAATAAAAGTGTACACACCAAGTTTCGTCATTATATATAAATTATTTGTCGAGTTATAGGCTAAGAAATCTCGTATATTCCTGCCTCTAAAACGAGGCGGTGCCACGCCCATTTTCCTAAATTTTTACGGGTTTTGTCTTATGTTCGTAGTTAGACTCCTGCTATAAAATTTCAATGATATATCTTTATATTTGACAGAGATATCGCTTAAAATGTTTTTATTGGGCCACTTTATAATACACATATATAAAAGTGAGCGTGGTCGTCAACCGATTTAGGAAATTTTTCGTCCAAACATTTGCCTAAGTAAGTATATCGCGCGTACCGAATTTCATCGATATATCTTTAACGGTTTCTGAGTTATGACTCATAAAACTTTCCATTTTCCAAAATTTTTGTGTTTTTTGTTTTATGTCCATAGTTGTACTCATGCGACAAAATTTCAATGATATATCTTTATATTTGACAGAGATATGGCTTAAAATGTTTTTATTAGGTCACTTTATAATATACATATATAAAAGTGGGCGTGGCCGTCAACCGATTTTAACTATTTTCCGTCCAAACGTTTGCCTAAGTAAGTATATCACGCGTACCAAATTTGATCGATATATCTTTAATAGTTTCTGAGTTATGACATATAAAACTTCCAAGGTTTGACCCTTAATAAGTGGGCGTGGCACCGCCCATTTTCCAAAATTTCATAAAATTTCTTCCTAGGGGCTGAGCTCAACACGTGGGTAAAATTTCATCGCTCCAGCTATATTAGTGACTGAGATACCAAATTTCCGATTTTTTCTATATAGTAAAAGTGGGCGTGGTCATGGTCCGATTTCGCCCATTTTCAATACCAACCGTCCCAGTCTCGATACCAACTTGCATTTCAAATTTCATCGAAATATCTCAATTTTTGCACGAGTTAGAGTGTTTACAGACGGACGGACAGACGGACGGACGGACGGACATGGCTCAATCGATTTCTCTTTTCACCCTGATCATTTTGATATATATAAGTCTATATCTATCTCGATTATTTCATTCTGTTACAATCCACCGTTATGTGATTAAAACTATAATACTCTGTGTACTAGTACAGCTGAGTATAAAAAGAAGCAGATATAAGAACTGTTACTTATTCAATCAGTTTTAAGATTTGTCTTGTGTGTATGTATTTACTTCTAGCAATCGGCTGTTGTAGGCGAACTGAAAACATCAATTGACAGCGCCTGTGAAATAAAACACAAAAAATACAATTCATAAAATAAAGACTTAATTTTAATTAATAGGACTATACTGTTCACTATGTCTGTATCAACTGTAGAACATATTCCAACTACGTCACGCATTGTGACACGCAGATCGCTTGAAAATCGATTTGGTGGGCAGGACATCCCATCAAATCACTGGCGCAAAACTTCCGTCAAACAAACAGTTACTGCAAGTATTTTTCTACAACATGAGATTTGTAGATCTTAATGCAAAAGATAGCGCCAAGTTGGCTATCAATGCAGCAAAAATATTTTGGCAGCAAGCGAAAATTCCTACTCGAGAAGACCACAAATGTGCGGACAAATTGATAAAACTATATGAAAATTGGAAATCGATTCAAAAGACGGCTCCTAATAAGAGATCTAATGCACAGAAGAGAATTGCCGAGGAATATGTGAACAATTTAGAGGATCTGTTTGATATCGCCACAGCTGATGCATTAGACACTATGAAAATTTGGGAAGACAAACAATTTTTGGAAATGCAAAGACAGAAAGGGCGTCCTGGCTGCATGGCAGGTGTTGATATGGTTTCATATGGAAGAGAAAAAAGAGCATAAGAGCGGCTACACAAAGAACAAGAACGCAAAAGGAAACATCACCAACAAACATCCCAAGAATCGGGTAATTCATTACATTAAGTTACAGTGGGACGTTAACTATTTTCTAGGTTTATGTAGTTAATTTATTAATTTAAATTAAATACAATTTTACAGTAGTTAAAAACTAAAGGCAGTATTCTCGAATGCTATTATAATGTTTTTATAATTTCTTAGCCGTTGTGAATTTGATGGATTGGAATGATTCAGATAATGAGAATTAAATACCATTTAGCGAACCAGACATCAATGAAAGTGAAACAAGTAATTATATGGAAGAAGTGGAATCCATGGTATTTGAATCAAATGCTGCTGTTAAAAGAGGTCGGAAGCACTTTATAACTTCTCGTTTGGATGGAATGGCAGTCCATATACTAATTTCGGCTGCTGAAGCATTGGGCCATCCAGTAGAAGAATATGCCATCAACCGTTCTACTATTCATCGGCTACGTCAAGAATATCGTTCGGGAGCGTTCAATCAAATTTCCGCTGGCTTCTCTGATAATGTAAGTTAGAGCCGTAAGTTTCACTATAAATCCTGATTATTCTTTCCAAATTCATAGGTAAGCTAAGATGGATCATTGATCGCGCATTTCGACGGGAAACTGATGCAAGACTTAACAGGTCGTAACAAAGTGGATCGGATTGCAGTTTTGATCAGTTACAATGGGAGTACTAAATTTCTCGGGGCACCTAAAATAAATTCATCAAATGGTGAAAATATTGCAGAAGTAGTATATGATCGACTGAGACACTGGAATCTTTTAGACAAAATAAAAGGACTCTGTTACGACACTACAGCTTCGAATACTGGCATTGACAATGGAGCTGCAGTTCTTTTAGAAAAAAAGTTAGAACACAAGCTACTTCATTTACCTTGTAGGCACCATATATATGAAATCATATTGCGTGCTGTCTTTGAAATCAAACTACACTCTAAAAACTGCGTGTAAATATGCTACCAAAATATATGTAATTTTTAGTTGAAAATTACATTTCTTTCGTAGATTTACACTACAACTGTGTAATTTACAGTTCTAAACGAAATTTTACGCACTTTTCAGCAAAAGTGAGCATATCATGCGATTTTACACGCATTTTGGATTAAAATTGCATACAGAAATTGTAATTTCAAATCTCGTGCGCGAAATTACAATTGAGTGGAGTAAAATTACATAGTGAATTTGTAATTTTGTTTAACTTATATGCGAAATTACAATTTATTACTCGATTGGTGTTTAGATTTAAAGTTTGTTTGTGTAGGCTTTACACTTTTATTGTTTAAATTTAAACAGCTTATCTGTTGAATTTTTCAGTGTGCGATTTTGCGCATAATAAGATAGGAAAAAAGTAACCTACCTTTTTGTATGCAAAATTACACGAAAATTTCTAAGAGTGTAGGAGCGACCTCTGCATCGGGGGTTCTAATATTTGAAAGATTTTCAAAGTCTTGGCCAGATTTGAATCAAGACATATTTGAAAGCGGAATCGACGACACAATTGTATATTCCAAAATAAGTTTAGAAAAACGAAAATGTTTAATAGACTTTTGTAACAACCAACTGACTAAATTGCACAGTCGAGATGATTATAAGGAAATGCTCCAACTAACATTAGTCTTTCTTGGTGCTGGAAATTTCAATTTTAAAACACCCGGAGCAACCAGCCAAGCTCGGTGGATGTCCAAAGCGATATATTGCTTGAAGATATTTTTATTTCGGTCACAATTTAAACTTACAAAAAGAGAAATAGACGGCATACGAGATATATGTATTTTTCTTGTGAATATTTATATCAAAGCATGGTTTTTATGTACAAATGCTATATTGGCTCCGCGTCACGACTTAAACTTCATAAAAGAAGGGCTAAAGTATTCAGAAATAGACATGAGTATCTCGACTGTTATTATCAAAAAAATGAGTAACCATTTATGGTACATTAACGAAAAAACGGTGGCGCTAGCATTTTTTGACCCGGAAGTTTCATGTGAGGAGAAACGCAATATGGTCGAAAAACTCAATTCAAATAATCCAGTGGTCAAATTAAAAAATGGGCGCAATCATTCAAATTTATCTGCATATGAAAATTATACTTTAGGTGACTTCGTCTCAGAAAAAACTCAAGAGTTTTTCGGACATTTTTGTTTATCTTCAAATTTCCTTAACCTCGACCCCTCGGCTTGGAAAACTGCTTTCGATTTTGAAGAAGGTTGGAGCTTCTGCCGTGATCTTTTCGTCGTTAACGATGCCGCTGAAAGAGGGATTAAATTTGTTCAAGATTATAATCGCATACTTACACACGATGAAGAAGAGCTGCAATTAGTGCTCCAGTTGGTCGAAGAGTATAGAAAACAATACCCTTCTTTCAAAAAATCAGTGCTACTGCAATCAGTTGTCGAGATAATTGAGTAATTAATGTATATGTGACTAGAAATGTTTTGCGTATGCATTAAAATTAGAATTAAAAATATGAAAAATATCCTTCAATAAATGAATTATTGCTAAAAAATCTATATTTTTCTTATTCCTCATTAGATTTCTTAATAAAAAAGTAATATTAGGATCATTTGTTTTATTCTACTAAGTTCTAGGATGAATTTATATAAAATAGTAGTACTTTTTTTTTTGGTTCGTTAAAATAATATCGTTTGATGCATCTAAAACCGACGAAAAATAAAAATAATGTTAAATATTGCATGCGAACGTATATAAAACTTCAGACTGTTTCCGGGTCCATCAAATGTTCTCTAATCGCCACCAAACTTCACACGTTGGTTTTTTATACCAAAAGGAAAAATAATCAGGCCTCCTCAAAATAAGGATTTTAATTTTTCCCGAACAAATAAGAACACCTCTAATGTACATACATATTAGACCTCTGCACAATACCATTTGCCTCTTCTATATTTGCGAATACTCTATGCATTGTACAATTAGTCACAGCACAATTTCAATGCAGATACGAATATAACCCATAGTTTTCATTTGGAATACAAATACTATTTCTATTTGCTCTGTTGGAGCGATTAGTGTACACTATTTGCCACGATAGAATAGAACATAATAATAACCATGTTATGAAGTATTCGCAAAACCTTGTTGCTTCTTTGGTTTGTTTGTTTATTTAATGTACATATGGCATTAAGGTGGACCAAAAAATAAAGGCCCAACAAACATATGTTCCATTTTTTAATGATAAGAAATGTTTTTCTTGTTCATTAAGGACTTTGAAAAAAATTATGTATCATCACTGATATAAAAGGAGAAAGAAATTTGGAGGCATTTGCACGACCTCTAAATTTTAATATATTAAGGAAAAATTTTAGGTATAGATTTCCGTATTATATTCCAAATCGGGTTGTTCCGCGAATTTCGGGAGAACTTTATTTCCTTCATAAAACCACCTTACTTTGCCAAATAAGTTTCCTAACTAATGCTGAAAAAATCAAAAGAATCGAAGTATTGGTTACCGAGTTATTTTAAAATATATAGAACAGTTGGAAATATGTAGATCGTAAAAAGCTCTCGAAATTTATTTTAGACATATGGTTTCTTGGGCAAAAAAGCTTGAAATTACCCAAATTTTTATAATTGCGATGTGTCCCTGTTAATTTTTTTTTGGCCCCTACCAATCGACCCGCCCTAGTGTGTATGCATATGCACATACACACACTCACACTAGCAGTGTAATTTTGCTGAACACAACGTCTGGATGTGTGTTTATGAAAATATGTATGTACGTACATATACTTCGATTATATTCAAAGTATTCGCAAGTAGTGTACACTATTTGCAGAACCTTTTTAAGGTCATGTAATTGTCGCTACGAATAAGTAATTGTATTGGTTCTGTTTATGGTTGTGCTCTACTTGCGTTTATTCTAAAACGACAGAAACAAGTAGGTACTGTAATTGGACGGCCGCGAATATTTTGTTGGCCGTTTCGAATCCATTCGTGCAGCCTTCTAATACATATATCCATATGTAAAACTAGAATAGCGGAATCGCTTTACTGTATTCAATGTAAATTGTTGCTAATACTAATTCTTTGCTATTTTGTCAACAGCACGAAAACGGATTCTTTCCAATGAAGTTTTAAGTATATAAGCATGTAACGAAAAACAAAGGTCATTCGAAGCAAAGAATTACTCACATCAACATTGTTAATTTGCTATCCGAGTTAATTTTTTTTAGGCTCATTAAGTTGAGCTCAAACATTGGCGACCGTGACAGGACGTAACCAGGCAGTTGGCTATGTTCTAAATTCGCTTGTTTTCGTTGAATCGCATCTTATACTGATTTGAACAACTGGTGTTCATATCAACTATCGAAACATCGTTTGTCATCGCTAAATTCATCGAGTTACGTTAGTCGGCATTTCAGTTGGCAATGGCCAAAAAATCGGAAAAGATTGTGGATGATCTTGCAGGGCTGCAGCAACAACAAGTCACCGTAGAGAGAAATGTGCGGAGCATCATTGGCAAAATTGAAGAAGCTATTGGAAAAGATAAGCAGAGTGATCCGGTAGTTATTAAATGCAGAGCAGAAATTTTGGAGTCACATTTTCAACAAATGTGGCAATTATGTAACAAGATTGAAAGGTTACATCCAGCGGACGAGAGTCGCGCTAAACTCGAAGATGTCTACGTCGCTGCGAAGGTAACGATATCAAACAGTATAGGTAAGGATAACTTCAGCACCACTCAAGACACCAGGTCAGTGAGTGTCGAAAACTACTCCAGTATCTTGCACCAAAGCCGTCTACCTTCCTTGAAACTACCGAAATTTGATGGCAAATATGGCGTATACCATCGTTTCATTACCTCATTTCAAAATTTGGTTCACAATGACGAATCTATACCAGTCATTGGTAAATTCAATTACTTATTGAGCACATTATCAGGTAATGCATTAAACGTTGTTATATCGTTCCAAGTGTCAGAAGAAAATTATCCAAAGGCACTCAAACAACTTGCTGAGCGGTATGACAAACGAGTTTTAATATTTCTGGAGCACATAGCTAATTTGTTTAATCTTCAACCCATGCCAAAGTCGGATGCAACTGCTCTGCGCGCAATTTTAGATAAAGTTTCTGCACTTCGAGCTCCGTTATTGTCATTAGGCTCCGAATCGGACATAATGAATGCCACGTTTATTCACTTAGTTTTATCAAAAAATAGACGTCGAGTCGAAGTTGACGTATGACAGAAAACAAGATTTTGAAAAATTACCGTCATGGGAATTCTGTTATGACACATTAAGTCGGGATTGTCAACTTCTCGAAAGTAACCCGAAATCACAAAATGAAAGTAGCAAGGGTGCACCTCATAAGAAATCATCAAATTCGTTTGTGACTGCGTAGAGCAAATTAGCGTCAGTTTGTTTAAAATGCCAGTCGGCTGATCATCATTTAGCAAATTGTCCACAATTTATGTCGCTTTCAGTAGGTGATAGGTACACGTTGGCTAAACAACTAAACCTTTGTCTTAACTGTCTTCGTAAGGGCCACATGGTTTCTAAATGTCCTTCAAAATCGAGATGCAGGACATGTCAGAGCTTGCACCATACCACTCTACATCGTCTTAGTCCGGTGGAAAACAATGTAACCACCACCAATACAACGCAAGCACCAGCGTTGTCATTAGTGTCACAAAGTTCACGCCGTGCACTTATTTCTACAGCTCTTGTATTAATCAAAGACAAATATGGTAACTTTCAAACAGCGCGTGCTCTTCTAGATTCGTGCTCTGAAATTAACTTTATTACTGAGGAGTTAGCCAAAGGTCTCCAGCTTGGATTGAAAAGAAATTGTAGAGAAATATCTGGCATTTCCGATGTTCGTACCAACTTGCGGTTCTCAGTCAATGCAGTTATTAAATCAAGGGTCTCTAACTACGAAGTCACTTCAGATTTTGCTGTAACTAATCGCATTTCACTCAATCAACCAAATAATCGTGTAGACGCTACGAACTGGAATCTACCAGAAGGCATTGAATTGGCTGATCCTCTATTTTTTAAACCACAAAAAATTGATTTGTTATTAGGTTCACAAATTTTCTTTGAGACACTCATTGGAAACAACGTGACACCTAATGAAAACTCTCCTCGTTTAATCAACACCACATAAGGCTGGATTGTTGGTGGAGCATGGAGTAACTTAAGCTCTAATGTATACACATGCAATATTGCGAGTACGCACGATCTTGATGCAATGCTAACGAAATTCTGGGACCTTGAACAGTTTTCAAACAAGCAAGTGAAACATTCTAAATTTATTCCGGAGGAAACGGAATGCGAGAACCATTTCAAACGACACGAAAAGATGCTCAAAAACGGTCGTATTCAGGTATCATTGCCATTCAAACAGTCTCCAAATTTACTTGGAAATTCCATGGAGTGATCTAAACGCCGTTTTCTTCAACTCGAGCGTCGTCTAGAACGTGACGCGACCTTAAAAGAAATGTATTCAGCATTCATGCAAGAATACATGGATCTTGGACATATGACCCGAATTTACGATTTTGATTTCACATCATCACATTACATAATACCACACCACTGTGTATTACGGCCGGAGAGCCTCACAACGAAGCTACGTGTGGTTTTTTGATGCCTCATCTCAAACCACGCACAGTGCTCACTAAACGACATATTAATGGTTGGGCCCACAATTCAGCAAAACCTTATTTTGACCTTATTAGCTTTCGATTACATCGTTACGGACTTACCGAAGATATTTGCAAAATGTATCGTCAATTTTTAATAGATCCTCATGATCGCAAATATCAATTAATCTATTGGAGAGCAGATGTAAATGATCCTCTAAGTCTTTTTCAGTTGAACACGGTGACCTATGGCATGGCATGCTCACCATTTTTAGCCATTAGAAGTCTTCATTTCATGGCAAATCATTACTAAGACGAGTTTCCAACCGGCTCTGCAACTTTACTAACAGATATGTATGTCGACGATCTACTAACAGGTGCAGATACCGTAATTGATCTACACGGCAAGGCTGTTGAAACAACAAAGCTGTTGGCAAAGGCAGGCTTGCAACTCGCTAAATGGAAAAGCAATCATCGTCAGTGGCGAACAGACTCTGAAGAATTTCAAATAAAGCTCGAGGAATCGGATGTAACAAAGGCTCTTGGAATGTCGTGGAAACCGCATGATGATGTTTTCTGTTTTAAATATGACTTGCCGGTTAAGAAGCATCCTACTAAGCGATCCGTCGTTTCAACGCTTGCACATTTATATGACATACTGGGCTTGGTAAGTCCCGTAATAATTCGCTGTAAAATCTTTGTACAACAACTTTGGATACAACGCATTGGATGGGACGAAATGCTGCCCAACGACCTAAATAATAACTGGAAGCAAATAGAAGCAGATTTGCAACATATAAATTGCATTGAAATACCCAGGTATGTACAATCATCCTTGACCTATAAATGTGATGTACATGGCTTTGCAGATGCATCTCAACGAGCATATGGATGCTGCATCTATCTTCGTGCGAATAAAGACGGCGAAATCACCACATCACTATTAATTTCAAAATCAAATGTTGCCCCAATAAAGGCAGTTTCATTACCTCGTTTGGAATTGTGCGCAGCTGTTTTATTGTCCTCAACATGGAGCAAAATAAAGGGCAAACTTGACCCATATATTAATGACGTATACTTTTGGACAGATTCGACTACAGTGTTGCAGTGGACAAAAATGCATTCGTCGACTCTCAACTGTTTTGTAGCCAACAGAGTTTCAGAGCTGCAAGATAATTCAATTGGCGTAAATTGGAGATATGTACCCACCAAACAAAATCCGACCGATATAGTATCACGAGGCTGCACGGAAAGTGAACTATCGCACACTATGTGGTTCAAGGCACCGTTGTTTCTTTTAGGAGATACAGATACATGGCCTAAAGAGTCAGCAAACAACTCATTGAGCAACCTGGTTTTGGAACAGCGAAAACAAATTGCTCTGAAGTGTAGCACTGTTGGCACAGCTGATAACATTGTCGAAAACATTATTTCAAACTATTCATCATAACAGCGTATAATAAGGGTGATGGAATTTGTTTTACGACCCTTTAACAAAGTCGCTCCTAACCATGTAACACTAAATAGTTCATTCGTTTCGCCAGAGGAACTTCATCAAACATTCTTATACATTGTTTCATAAAGTTGCTTAAGGCAGGCAAAACACCCAAGCCTGAACTGCAAAGGCTAGCACCGTTTTTGATTGAGACACCTACGAAAACATCACCCAATTTAATTTTACGAGTTAGAGGTCGACTGGATCGAGCACCCATTGAATACAATGCGAAGTTTCCTGCTTTGTTGCCGAAACAACATCCATTTACACGCAAATTCGTGGAACATTTGCATCTAAGAAACATGCATGCAGGCCCGAAGGTGTTAATCGGAATTATGCGACTGCAAATTTGGGTTGTTAATGCGCGTGAATTAGCACGAAAGGTGGTCAACTCTTGCGTGCATTGTTTTCACTACAAACCAAGGTTGGCGCAACAAATAATGGGAGCTCTTCCAGCCGACCGCTTGCTTGCTCAGCGTCCGTTTTTGATAGTTGGTGTTGATCTGTGCGGTCCATTCTTTACGTCGTATCGCATTCGTGGAAAGGCGCCCTACAAAACCTATCTCGCAATATTTGTCTGCTTTTCACCAAAGGCTGTACATGCAGAACTAATATCTGATTTATCAACAAATACTTTTGTTCTATCATTAAAGCGTTTTATAAGTAGACGAGGCATACCACATAGAATCTATTGCGACAACGCTACGAACTTTGTGGGCGCACAAACACAATTCAATGAATTCAAGCGTCAATTATTCAACCAGCAATAAATATCTGATTTGGAACAGTTTAGCAGCATGCATGGGTTTGAATTTCAATTTATTCCACCACGAGCTCCCCACTTTGGAGGATTGTGGGAAGCTGCTGTGAAATCAATGAAAACATTGCTGCTAAAAAACATTTCACAATCTAACTTGACATTCGAAGAACTTCAGACGGTAATGAATGAGGTCGAGGCCATATTGAATTCGCGGCCGATTACCCCACTGACTGATAATCCAAATGATGGGGAGGCGCTAACCCCAGCACACTTGCTCATTGGTACTTCATTAAAGGCATTGTCGGAGCCACAACTCAATACCATAAATGAGTCACGTCTAACTAGTTGGCAGCGTATTACTTAATTAAAGCAACGATTGTGGGACTTGTGGCGTCGCGACTATCTTCATATATTACAAGTTCGTGCTAAATGGCTAGACAAACAACAAAATATAATGCCTGGTCAGCTTGTTATAATACATAACGATAAATTACCACCACAACAATGGACACTTGGGCGCATTACAAATACGATCTCAGGGGCCGATGGGCGCGTACGAGTAGTTGACATTCTCACCAAAGGAGGTACTTTACGGCGACCAGTGCATAATGTAGCTCCTTTGCCAATTGAAAAGTAATGGTTTGAAAGGAATCTTTCAACGGGTGGAGTATGTTGGGTCATGATAAGTGCATAGTACCAATTACCTGAAGTTATTTAATCTTGTACCACTGTACCTAACTTACTTAAATACGCACATATGTATGTTTATCATATGTATCGACGCCCGTTCTATTTTCCTCTCTTAGTTATATGTACATATACATATATGTATATATACATAAATATGTATAACTCTATATGCAAATCTTAAAGAGAACATATGTACATACATATATCCATATGTAAAACTAGAATAGCGGAATCGCTTTACTGTATTCAATGTAAAATGTTGCTAATACTAATTCTTTCCTATTTTGTCAACAGCACGAAAACGGATTCTTTCCAATGAAGTTTTAAGTACATAAGCATGTAACGAAAAACAAAAGTCATTCGAAATAAAGAATTACTCACATCAACATTGTTAATTTGCTATCGGAGTTAATTTTTTATAGGCTCGTTAAGTTGAGCTCAAACAGCTTCTTCGGAAGCAATTAGGAATTTCTGTTGGCTTCTTAGAGAAGAGTTAGGAGATTCTGTTGGCTTCTTCGAGAAGCAATCAGGAATTGCTGTTGGCTTCTTAGAGAAGCGTTAGGAAATTCTGGGGCTCATAAGAGTAAACAACCTCTTGTGGCTTCGTAGAAGCAAATACAAAAATATACTGTTTTTCTGTTGAGCCTCGGAGGACTAGTTGGATGGTAGTTGGTACTCGATAGTACCAACTGATAAAATTTGCTGGGTTAATTTGTGTACAACTTGCGTGTACATTAGTGTGGATACGATTTTTGTTGTTGATGTTTTTCTGATTATTGAACTCGGTCAGGATCAGAATTTGTGGTAGATGGGAAATTTTGTGACGACTAGTTATTATGTTGCGGAGGCGAGTTTTCGCCTGATGGTAGTAAGAGCAATTTTGTAATTGGTCTTGTTATTTGTCCCTTTACCGTGTCTAGGACAACTGCTCGTACTCGATTATCATTTCCAGTGCAGTTTTGCAACTCGTCCCATTCTCCATTCATTTGCAGCCAGATTCTCTTCCTTGATCACGACAAGATCTCCTTCCTTCAAATTGGATTGTGATTGCTTCCATTTTGTTCTTTTCTGCAATTCATTAAGATATTCAGTTTTCCATCTTCTGCAGGACGTTTGGTGCAATGCCTTTAATTTTTGCCAACGGTTTACAATAGAAGCATGATTTTCGTTAACATCTATGTATTTCAGGTGGGGCTAGCAAATGCCCACCTACTAAGAAGTGACCTGTTAGTGGTTCGAGGTTTGAGGGATCATTTGACATGGGACTTAGAGGTCTTGAATTGAGGCATGATTCCACTCGGCATAACAGAGTGCTAAACTCTTCAAGGGTATATTTATGATCAGATGCGATCTTTTTGTAATGTTTTTTAAAACTTTTAACCCCTGCTTCCCACAATCCGCCATTGTTTTTACCTTGTTTTTACCATAAGTAAATTGACGTGAACTTGTTCTTCACTTTTTGCCCGTAGATATACTGTTGCTGCATATGCTTTTTCTGAAGCATCGAAGAATCCATGTAACTCCATTTCGAGTGACGGAGTATAATGTACCCAGCGAGGAATACGGATGTCATTGATAGCTGTATAATCCTCCATGCAATTTCGCCACTTTTCTAATGTCGTTGATGACACAGGCTCGTCCCAATCGGTTCCTTCTAACCAAATACTTTGCATAATTATTTTGGCAATTATGACTACGGGAGCGAGCCACCCTAATGGATCGAGAAGCTTTGCTATTGCGGAAAGTATTGCGCGTTTTGTTATGCAATTTGTGTTCTCTATAGGTTTTGCGGTAAAATAAAAGAGATCTGAATGAGCGTTCCACCTGATCCCCAAAGTTTTCGCGGTATTGGTGTCTTCGAACTCCAGAAAATCTTCGCTCAATAAATCCCCTTTTCTGATTCCTTTCAGTATTGTTTGACAATTGGATGTCCACTTCCTCAAATAGAAACCTGCGGATTTAAGTGCTTTGTCGATTTCATCTCTTGCCTTTATTGTTGATTCGATAGTGTGCCCCCCAGAAAGCACATCATCAACGTACATATTTGTGCGAAGTATGTTTGATGCAATGGGGTATGATTCTATAACATCGTCGGCAAGTTGATGCAGAGTTCTAATTGCGAGATATGGCGCGCAATTAACTCCAAAGGAGACCGTTTTTAATTCATATACGCGAATATGTTCTTCCGGATTCGTCCGAAAAACTATTCGCTGGAATTTCGTTTGATCACTTTGTACCCAAATTTGCCTATACATTTTTTCGATGTCGCTGTTAAAGACGTACTTAAAGAGTCTCCAGCGAATAATGAGCAGAGGTAAATATGCTTGTAATACTGGACCCGTATGTAAGACGTCGTTTAAACTTTTTCCATTTGAAGTGGGACAAGAAGCATTGAAACCCACTCTGACTTTCGTTGTGGTACTGTCTTCCTTTATGACGGCATGGTGCGGTAGGAAATAACAGTCCGATGTGTCTGGTGGTATTGCAGTTGGGAGTTCAACCACATGCCCTAAAGTTTCGTATTCTGAAAGAACTCGATTATATTCTGCTTGTAGGGCGGGTGTTTTTGTTAGGCGCGTCTCGTTTCGATAGAATTGAGAGCAAACGCTACGCAGTGAGGGTCCCAATTGGAGGCTATCAGAAAATTCCCTTTTGAAAGGTAAAGATACGGTATATTTTCCGTCAGATTCCCTACGAGTTGCTGATTTAAATAACTTTTCGCAATACGCACTATCTTCAGTTAACCCTTTCTTTTTTGGAACATCCTCCAACTCCCAAAAGGCCGATAATTGTTTATCGAGATTTATCTCATTTAAAATGATACCCTCTTGTTTGATGGATTTTTTGCTTCGGCACGGCCGGTCAATATCCAACCGAACACAGTTTCTTGGGACAGAAGTGTATTTAACTCGTTCTTTCTTATACCGCCTAATATTATTTGTGGATATATATCTCCACCCAAGATGATATCTACTGGTTCATGAACGAAGAACCTTTTATCTGCCAGTTCGGGGTCTGGGAATGCTTGCTGGGTCATGGCGCTAACTTGGCATGTCGGCAGATCCCCTGTTAATTTTGGAAAAACTAAAACGACCGCATTAAGTTTGACTAATGGGTCTATTAATGAACGTAGTTCAATAGCACATGCATGTTTTACTTGCGCTGAATGTGAATTGTTGGTACCTGAAACTTGAACGTCTAGCCGTTTCGACGGCAAATTGATCCTACGTCGGAGGCGCTCTGTCATGAAAGAGCACTCAGAACCCGAGTCGATAAGCGCTCTAGCCGTATAATTGATACCATTATAGTGAACATTTACTCTAGCTGTTCCTAATAAAACCCCTTTACTTGTGTTTGCATGGCATGAAGATACATTATTTGTGCTAGTTTCCTTCTGTTTCGCCAAAGCTTGTTGTGACGCAGAGGGTGTGTTAGAGGAGACTTTAGAAGATTGTGTTCTTTGAGCAGTTTGCTTTGGGTTTGTTGTCTGTAAGAGGAGCATCGTATGATGTCGCGAATGACAGGTGCTACAGTTGAAAGAACTTGTGGATTTTGACACTGTATGTGTAGCTGATAAGCAATTCAGACAACAATTGTTACTCTTTATAAATGAAATTTTGTCTTTCGTAGACAATTTTTGAAATATCGAGCAATTTCGAAGTGTATGCTCTCTGTTGTTGCACATTTTGCATGCACTTTTTGGCATACTGACTTGATAAGCACCCAATTTTGATGAAGATTTTGCTGTAGAGTTTGCGATTGGAGGTTTAAATGCTTTAGTAGATTTCGATTCTTTGAGGCCTGAGACTGTTTCTAAAGTCTGAAATCTATTGGATAACAATTTATCCATATCTTCCCACTTTGAAATTTCCGTTTTATTTTCTATTGTTTGCTCCCATAACACTAAGGTACATTCTGGGAGTTTTGTGGAGCAGAGGAAGGTGAAAATGGAAACAAATCACATAAAAACTTTGTAAAATGGGCGTGGTACCGCATCTTTTTAGACAAAAGAAATCTACGAGATTTCAGAGCCCATAGCTCGACAAATAATTGAGATATATTATGACGAATCTTGGTGTGTACACTTTCACAACTTTTGGTAATAGACGCGCAAAAATTTATTGAAATCGGTTTTTGACCACGCCTACTTTTTAACAAAACTATTCCTGGAACACCCTTTGGGAATTTGTAACGTGACATCTTTGTAACTAGAAGTGATAAAGGAATGAAATTTTGCACTAACAATAATATTTATATGCCTAGTTGGATGATTGATACAAATTTTTAAAATAGGCGTGGCAACGACCACTTTTTTCGGCACTCGCTTTATATAAAAAACACCAAGTTTCCATCAAACGCAAACAAACTATGAAAGCATAGGGCTGAGTATCTGATGTTCGATTCCACTCGAACTTAGTCTTCCTTACTTGTTTTATTCCAATTTTTCGCCTGCGGTGCTTTTTAAGATAATAATACACCATATTTAAAAAAAAAACGAAAAATTGGAATTAAAAACCCGCGCGATTTTTTACTAAAATTTTTCGCCTGCGCCGCTTTTCCCAATAATAATACACCATATTTATTCGAATAGTCCCATCCTTAATAGGGGATAGGGATAGATAATAATATAGTACCTTATTAAATAAATGAAAATCAAAATATTAACTAATTTCCAAATAGAAATTTTCTATTTTCTTTGTTTTGAGTAAATTTTCCCTAAAACATTGTTACGTACAACTTTCCGGGTTAAAAAAAAAAGAACAGACTCTACGCTCATGGCCACACCCTCATGTGGCATGCCCCTAATCCGCGCTACTTTTTCCTTTACAACCTTTTTAAAATTTATTCCGTCCAAAATTTGCCTGGAGTTGGACCGCAATTCCTCCGCACCAATATAAATTTACAAAAAAAAACTTCAATTTTTTAACATGTGGCGTCGATGGCAACAGATAAAATTTTTGTGAAATTACTTCGGCCGATCAGGTAGCGAGAAAATTCTAGAATGCCGGAAGCTGCGGTTATCTGTCATTTGGTGGCGTCACTTACTAAAGTGCGTTCGCGAAAATTGGTAGTTAAATGCGTTCGCATGTAAATCGACAGGGTTGCATTTGCTCTCGACACAGGGTGACCGCAACAGGGCGAGCGCTGCAGGTCGGCTCTACCGGTCTAAGCGTTCGAAAAGCAGGTCGTCTGGAGCCAATGTCCCATGGATGTCAGCGCCGTATGTCCTTGGCGTGGTAAGTCCCCACCGAGCGTCCCGAAGCATCCACCAGCTCGTATAAAGCGTTCCCCTTGACCGCCACGACCGTTGACCGAAGGTATTTCGGGGCGAGTTTGGCGTTAAAACCGTCCGCCGCGTTGCTTTGCTTAAAGTTCATTAGGTATACGATGTCCCATTCCTTGAATCGTACCGGCCGGGCTGGCCAACCTCCATGTCACCTTCGCGTAACGCCTGTAACCGCCTCAGAACTTCGTATTCCCCTCCATGCTGGACCATGGACTGGCCGAACAACGCTCGATAAGGTTCAATGCCAATTGCTTCATGTACAGCACTTCGCAGAGCAAAGGCTGCATGGCTTACGTGTTGATCCCAATTACTTTGGTCCTCACCTGCTATATAGGTACGAAGCATGGCTAACAGTGACCGGTTTACTCTTTCCGACGCGTTGGATTGTGGGGCATAGGAGGCGGTTTTGATGTGTTGCACGCCATATGTTCGTAGAAACCCTTGGAATGCATCCGCTATGAATTGTGTACCGTTGTCGGAATGCAGGGCTTCCGGCACACCAAACACGTGAAACACGTCCTTTTCTAGGTAGTTTATCACCTCGTTGGTCGTCGCTTGGCGCATCGGCTTAAGGAACACAAATTTGGTTAGGTGATCCAAAACTACAAAAACCACTGTGTTGCCTCGTCAGGACTGGGGATACGGCCAACAGAAGTTTACATAAATCCTTTGGAAGGGCCTTTCTGTTTCGAAAAGATTAACCATAGGCGGTCGCGAGATAAGGTTCGGAGCCTTAGCACATTTACATGGTTCGCAGCGCCCAATAAAATCCCGAACGGTTCCTACCATCCCCGGCCAAAAGAACTTGGTTCTCAGTCTGTATAGCGATTTCGCGATTCCACCGTGACCGGCCGAACGGTCGTTATGCGCATTTGCAATCATGTTCTGTCTAAGTCCTTCTGGGATCCACAGATGCCAAGCGGACTCCTCGGGCTCCTCTGCACACCTGGGTCGTATACGTTTGTATATCACACCATCTTCTTCTTGATTGGCGCTTAACCGTCTAGACTATTCTGGCCGAGTCCAACAGAGCGCGCCAATTTCTTCTGTTTCGTGCAGCATGACGCCACTTGGGAACACCTAGGGAGGCAGCATCGCTGTCCACCTGATGTTCTTAATGCAGTGGAGGTCTCCCTTTTCTTTCGCGTTCAGCGGGTTTCCATAGAAATGCTTTCTTGGCCGCAGCGCCTTCGTCCATTCTCACGACATGACCTGCCCAACGCAGCCGCTGGATCTTTATTCGCTGAACAATGTTGATGTCTGTGTAAAGCTCGTACAGCTCATCGTTAAATCTCCGTCGATACTCGCCCACGCCAATGCGCAAAGGTCCATAAATCTTACGAAGAACTTTTCTCTCGAATACTCCAAGTGCCATCTCATCTGATTTTGAAATTGTCCATGCTTCTGCGCCGTACATGAGGACTGGAACGATGAGCGTCCTGTAGAGTGTGATTTTTGTTTGTCGAGAGAGGACTTTACTTTTCAGTTGCCTACTTAGTCCGAAGTAGCACTTATTGGCAAGCGTGATTCTTCGTTGGATCTCCGTGCTGACATCATTCTTGGTGTTAATGCTGGTTCCCAAATAGACGAAGTCCTTAACAGTTTCGAATTTGTAGCTATCAACATTGACGTGGCTGCCAAGGCGTGCTGTTTCTTTGTGTGATGACAGGAGGTACTTCGTCTTGTCCTCGTTAACCGCCAAACCCATTTTCTTAGCCTCTTTATCCAGCTTGGAGAAGGCAGAACATACGGCGCGAGTGTTAGTGCCAATGATGTCGATATCATCGGCGTACGCCAGCAGTTGTACACTCTTGTGGTATAGAATGCTTCCTGTATGGTTAAGTTCTGCAGCTCGTATTATCTTTTCCAGCATCAAATTGAAGAAGTCACACGAAAGGGAGTCACCTTGTCTGAAACCTCGTTTGGTCTCGAACGGTTCGGAGAGGTCCTTCCCAATTCTGACGGAGCTGGTGTTGTTAGTCAACGTCATTTGGCATAGCCGTATAAGTTTTGCAGGGAAACCAAATTCAGACATTGCGGCATATAGGCAATTCCTATTCGTGCTATCAAAAGCGGCTTTAAAATCGACAAAGAGATGGTGTGTGTCGGTTCCTTTCATGGGTTTTTTCCAGTATTTGGCGTATTGTGAATATCTGGTCGATGGTAGATTTACCAGGTCTGAAGCCACACTGATAAGGTCCAATCAGCTTGTTGACGGTGGGCTTCAGTCTTTCGCACAATACACTTGCTAAGACCTTATATGCGATATTCAGGAGGCTTATCCCACGATAATTGGCGCGTACTGTGGAGTCTCCTTTTTTGTGGATTGGGCAGAGCACAATTAATTTCCAGTCGTCGGGCGTGCGCTCGTCCGACCATATTCTGCATAGGAGTTGATGCATGCTCCTTATCAACTCTTCGCCACCATGCTTGAATAGCTCGGCTGGCAAACCGTCAGCGCCCGGGGCCTTGTTATTTTTAAGCCGAGACATTGCTATTCGCACTTCGTCATGATCAGGTGGTGGAACATGCCTACCATCATCTGCTATTGGGGATTCGGGTCGTACATCTTCTCTTTCAGTAATTTCACTGTTGCCATTATCTAGCAAGGAGGAGAAGTGATCCCTCCACAACTTAAGTATGCTCTGGACATCAGTTACCAGATCGCCGTTATCATTCCGGCAGGAATTTGCCCCGGTTTTGAAACCTTCAGTCATCCGCCTGATTTTTTTGATAGAATTTTCGAGCATCATTCCTACCCGCCAGCAACTCAAGCTCTTCACACTCGCGCCTTTCAGCCTCCCTTTTCTTCTTTCGAAAAAGGCGCCTCTCTCCCTTCCTCGCCGTTCGATAACGCTCCCATTCGCTTCGCGTTGCGCCCGCACACAATGTAGCCCTGTAGGCGGCGTTCTTTCTTTCAGAGGCATCGCGACATTCCTTGTCGTACCAGGTATTTTTGCGGGCTCGCCTGTATCCTATAGATTCCTCAGAGGAGATACGAAGTGAACGAACGATGTGTTCCCATTCCTCAGATACATCGTTTGGTGAAGGATTGGTCTCAGAGAGCAGGAGTGAGAGCCGAGTGGTGTATTCATTGGCTGTCTGCGTCATGTGCAGCCTTTCGACTTCAAACTTTCCTTGCTGTCCCGTTGGCACATTCTTTGCTGCACAGAGGCGAGTGCGTACCTTGGCTGCTACAAGATAGTGGTCGGAGTCGACATTGGGACCACGGATTGTGCTCACATCTAGGATGCTGGAGCTGTGTCTGCCATCGATCATGACGTGATCAATTTGATTTCGCGTTTTTCGATCAGGGGACAGCCATGTGGCTTGGTGTATTTTTTTGTGCTGGAATCTGGTACTGCTAATGACCATGTTGCGTGACCCGGCGAAGTCGATCAGCCTCGTCCCATTGGGACTGGTTACGTCGTGGAGACTGAATTTTCCGACTGTGCTGCCAAAGATACCTTCTTCTGGCATTAAAATCGCCAAGCACAATCTTAATGTCGTGACGGGGGCAGCGGTCGTAGGCATGCTCTAACTGCTCATAAAAAGTGTCTTTGAGCGCATCGTCCTTCTCTTCCGTCGGGGCGTGGGCGTAGATGAGAGATATGTTGAAAAATCTCGCTTTGATGCGGATGGTGACTAGACGCTCGTTCACTAGCGTGAACGACAGTACTCGGCGGCTTAGTCTCTTTCCCACCACAAAACCAACACCAAAAACCTCTGCATGGCCACTGTAATATATAGCGCAAGGCCCGCATTTCTTCTTGCCTTGCCCCTTCCACCGCATCTCTTGTATGGCGGTGATGTCAGCTTTCACTCTTCCGACGACATCAACCATCTGGGCAGAGGCACCTTCCCAATTAAGGGTCCGGACGTTCCAGGTGCTTACCCTCAAAGCATAGTCCTTTAAACGTTTGCCATGGTCGTCATCAGAAAGGGGTGGTCTTATCCGAGGCTTTGTTGTTGTTTTCATTGGATAGGATTTTTAGGTGGTGGGTCGCAAGCCCGACGCACAACCCGCCCTGCGGGAAGCCGTTCGCTATTTCGCTCGATGTGTTCTTTCAAGTTGGCGTAGTCTTCGCTGGTGAACTCAGGTGATCTCAGATCAATCTCTCCACCTACTCCAGACTCATCTAATTCTTCCATATAGGCCCTGCTCAAGGTGCAAGGCACGATGTTCTGCGACACTTTTCTATGCTCCACCGTAAAATCGAAGCCCTGGAGTTTCAAACTCCATCTGGCCAAACGTCCGGAAAGGTCCTTTTGACCCATGAGCCATTTGAGGCTCATATGGTCTGTAATTATTGTGAAAGGTAATCCTTCCACGTACGGTCTAAACTTCCTCACGCTGACAACCGCGGCGAGGCATTCCAACTCCGTGATGGTGTAATTACGTTGCGCCGAATTCAGTTTTTGGGACATAAATGCTATAGGGCGTTCATTACCCTCTCGTCCTTTTGAAACAAAACGCTCCCTATACCCTGGGTCGATGCATCGCACTGAATAAAAAAATGTTTTGTGAAGTCTGGATTAACCCGGATTTTCTTCACCCATTCATCTTCTTGGACAAAATGGGGCAATGTCGAGCTACCAGCCATTACAACTTCTCAGTTGCCTTTTAGTTGGACCGAGCAAACATTATCTGGTTTACCCGCACATTCCTCTTCAGTATTCTCTTCTCCAAAAATGTTGTAATATTGATGAGGCTCCATGTATGTACCTAAATGACAGTTGGTATGTCATTTAGTCCACCATCGTCGAATGCCTCATCTTGATCTTGAATGAAATCATGCATTTTTTGTAATGTTAAACCTCTAAAAGCAGAAAATTTATAAAATTCTAACAAATTCATAAAATTACATTAGTTAAATTTACACAACGGCAGAGAAAATCACGCGAAGCCCAACAAAAAAACCTGTACCCTGGACGACCCACGGCTACCATATGGTAACGCCTTTAGAAAAATGTAAAAAAATGTTGGAAAGAAGAATTTTTTCTTTAAAAACTAATTTACATTACATACATAATTTCATTAGCTTTCAAAAAGTGTAATTATTTGAACAATTTATTCTAAAAGTTATAAAATATACTTATATTTACCGACATGCCATATCTGAAAACGGGAATTTTCAGTACTAATTTTTGTCACCTCATTTTCACACGCAATAGCTTCGACATTTGAGCACAGAATAACACGATCTTTACCTTTTTGCAAAGCCACATTAATTTTTCATTGAAAATCGGCATTTTCCTGGTGTTTTTTCTTTTCCTTTTGTTTATTTTCTTGTAAATGTAAGGGGATGTTTAGCGTTACCATATGGTGCTCGTGGGTTGATTCGGGTTAACCAGCACCTCAGATGATACTAGCGCTTCCTTCAACTTGTTGAATGCCTCCACCGCTTCGTTCGTCATTGTCAAAGTCTTAGCCTTCTGCAGGCACTCGGTAATAGGAGTCGCTATTGTGGCAAAGTTCGCTATAAACCTACTGTACCAACCGCACATGCCCAAAAATCTTCTCAATTGCTTTATGGTTGTTGGTACCGGAAAGCTTACTATGGCTCGAATTTTTTCGGGGTCAGTTTTTAATTTCCTTGCCCTACAATAAATCCCAAGTATTTTAATTATTTTTGGCAGAACTTTGACTTTGCCAAATTCATTGTTAGACCGGCCTTGGCGAGACACTCTGCCACTTCCGACAGGTGGACTAAATGGGTTTGAAAATCGGGGGAACACACCAGCAGGTCGCCAATGTAAATGAATGCGTTTTCTCTCAAGCGGGCAGGTATTACTTTGTCCATCAGTCTACCGAGTCTTTGAGGAGCGTTACATAACCCGAACGGCATTACTTTAAATTGGTACAACGGCTGTCCCGGTACCGTGAAGGCAGTCTTTTCACGCGAGGTTTTTTCTAAAGGGATCTGCCAGAAGGCATCCTTTAAGTCGATGCCCGATATAAAATAGGTTTCCTGCAATCGTGTCAGTATCCCCTCTATGTGTGGCTTCGGGTACGCGTCTTTCTTTGTGCGTTCATTTAGTTTGCTAATATCTACACACAAACGCTTTTTTCCCGGTTTTTCTACCAACACAATAGGCGAGCTCCACGCGCTGTTACTCTCTTCTATGACGTCGAGTTTGAGCATCCTATCGATCTCCTCATATGCGTATCTCTGCTTGACTGGCGACATGGGGTAGTGGCGCTGCTTGATAGGTATTGTTTCATCGAATACCTCTATCACATGTTCTACAAGATGCGTTCTCCCGAGACCAAGTTCAGCGAACGACGGGAACAGTTTTTTCACACGCTCTAGCTCTCGGTATTGTGAACCTGACAGCTCCAGCTGTCCCTGAGCATCCAGTTCCGAAACCACCATCGGTGCCACTCCGAAGGCGTCCCAGAAATCGATACCCAGGTACAGCTCCTGCTTCAGGCTCGGGACCAAATAGAGAGGCTTGCGCTGCCCCATCAGCTGTTTTTAATCTTTCACTCAACCTCTGTAGAATAGAATAGAATTTCGGGTTGAGGAATGTACGTCGACCTATTGATCTATTGTACCCTCTCCTAATCACGGTACATTATCTAAGCCGAGCTCCTCCAAGAAGAGGAGGATAGCGCTCGGATTCAGAGATCGAATGTGCCCCTGTCCTGGCCAAGGCATGCCAAGAAACCTTTCTCGTTTCCTAGCAATAGCATCACACTCAGCCAGTATGTGTTCTGCAGACTCATCAGCCATGTCACAGAAGCGACACAGGCTGCTAGATAAAATTCCTAGTCTGTTCATATGCTTTTTGGGCATCCAGTGCCCTGTTAGAATCCCTGTCAACATCCTGAGTTTGTTCTTTGAGAGGTTTATAATCGCTTTAAAGCGTTTAATGTTATACCCTCCCATTAGCGCCTTTGCCTGGCGTAATCCAGTTGTCTGGCGCCAGTACTCTTCCCTCAGTTCCTTTTCTTCTTCCCTGGGCATATTCTTGATAGTGTGTGGACCTATTGCTATGAATGGCTCGGGACCTATTGGTTTTGCGCTAGCAGCTTGCCTGGCAAGGCTGTCAGCCTGCTCGTTGCCCTCTACTCCTCTGTGTCCTGGTACCCAGGACAACCTAATGGAGTTATGAGTTGCCAGTTCGTTTAGTCTGTTTACGTATTCTAGCACTATGGAGGATTTTATCTCATATGACGAGATTGCCTTAAGTGCCGCCTGACTATCACTAAAAATGATTATATTCTCGTTTGAGTACCCACGTTGCAGTATTAAGCCTGCACACTGACTTATGGCATATACTTCTGCCTGAAAGATGCTCGGATACATCCCCATAGGAGCGGATATCTTGGTCCTTGGGCCAAAGACTCCAGCTCCAATCCCCTCAGCTGCGATTGCTGAGCTCGCTGCTGCATTTTTGGTTGAATCACGGACCACGATGGGTCTTGCACATGTTGTTGCAATGGTTGGGGCCGCTTTTGTTTATGCGGAGATTGTTGATTCCGCGGCTGCCCTTGCAGCGGTTGTTGTTGCTGCCATTGCTTAAGCCGCTGTTGTACATGTGGCGCTTGGAGCTGCTGTTCCGGCTGCTGAGTCCCCTGCTGTTTATGAGGTTGTTGTTGCTGCTGCTGTGGTCTCTGCTGCTGTGCTAATTGCTTTTGTTGTTGCCTTTGCTCCTCTTGATCGGCACCTATCCTCTGCTGCTTCTTTGGCGATTGATGTTGCTGCCGCAGCACCAAATGTTGTTGTTGATGTTGCTGAGGTATCTGCTGCCGTTGCGGCGATTGTTTTTGGTGTTGCCATTGCAACTGTTGGTTGGCAGTCTTGCCCGCATTTTGGTGTTTTTGTTGCTGCTTCTCTGTAGACTTCAGTACCACTTGCGGCGATTGTTTTTGTTAGTGTCGCTGCACAGGCTGCTTCCATTGCAGCGGTGGTTTGACCACTTCGCATACGTTTTGTTGTTGATGCTGCTCTTGTTTCGACTGCTGTGTCCTCTGCGGTGATTTTTGTTGTTGCCGCTGCACTGGCTGATGCTGGTGCTGCTTTTGGTGGGGGCCCTGCTGCCGTTGTGGCGATTGTTGTTGGTGGTGTTGCCGTTGCAGCAGTTGGCCGGCAATCTCGCCTACATTTTGTATTTGCTGCTGCTGTTCTGACTGCTGAGACCTTTGCGGCGATTTTTCCTGCTGACGCTGCACAGGCTGTTGCTGTTGCTGAGGTCCCTGCTGTCGCTGTGGCGATTTTTGTTGCTGTTGCCGTTGCAACGGTTGTTCGGCAATCTCGCCTTCTTTGTTTTGTTGGGTGTTTTTATTTTTGTTTGAGTTTAACATCTTTTTCTTACGATCATTAGCTCGGCGGGCGAGCATCATGATCAAAATCTTTTATGGAGGATCTGGGTGGTCACCCGCGGCAGAGCCTCTTACCGCGGTAAGGCCGTGGTTACTTCCTGAGGTGGCCCGGTGTCAGGAAGGCGCCGTTCTAATACAGCCTGATTTACCCGGCTGCAAACCTCCAATGGGCACGGTGTCGCTTAACACCCTGGATTGGGAGGGGGTAGCTCTTGGTCATCGCTCGCAAGAGGCCTGTGCTACCTCTGTAGAACCAACCCATGCGGGTTGATACTAAAGACGGTATCACCTTCCTGTTGCTTAGCGACTAAGCCCCCGCACCAGCGGCAAGGTAACTACCCTTCGCGAGGGTCGCCATCTTGGTTTCCCATTCATGCGCCACTGACCCTAAGCAGCTGATCGATGCGCCGCTGTCTAATAGTCCTTGCAACAGGGCACCTTCAATCTCCACTTGAATATACGGTCTTTTGTCTATCGAATCGCGGATGACTGTCTCTCCAGTGGTACGAGTTTCGCGTCTCCTGGCTCGAGCACGTTGTCGCAGCTTGACTATTTTCTTCCATTTCTTACTCGGTACGTATACAGCTGGAGTTTCGTTGTTTGTGGTTTCCAGCGCTTGAAGTGTGCCAAAAATCCTTTTTCGTATCTAGCTTGCCTTTCTTGGAGTGACAGGTGAGGGTTTAAACCACGTACTGAATCCGCATGGTTGCATTGGTTATGGCCGGTATCAATTTGTTTATTATCGTCGTGCAATAATAATAATAATACAATGGCGCTATTATAACTCTGACGAGTTTTATGGCCGAGCTTCTACCCAATACGAGGTGTGCTCCTTTTTGTTTTTTCCTACTAATTGGGTGGACCTACTTTTTGTGAGAAGCTTTTTCATGGCAGAAATACTCTCGTAGGGTATGCCGCCCACTGCCGAGAGGTGACCGCTGCTCTTAAAAAAACCCAATAATTGGATTTTTACTAATTAGAAAAATTGTTTTGGTGTTTTGCTCGGACCGTGGTTTGAACCCGAGACCTCTGGCATAGCAGGCGAGCACTCTACCCACTGCACCACAGCGACCGTCGTGCAATGGTTTCTCAATATAAGGTGTATCTACTTCTCCGGGGTTGGGTGGCGCTGGCAAGGCTCCCCGGGTTTCCCGCCACCCTCCAGGTTTTTCTGCTGACATGCTTCACAACCTTGTCTGCTGGGCATGTTGCACTTATAGCATATCATGCCATGCAGTCGCCCATCGCAGCAAGTTCCGTCAACTTTCCTAGGGGTGGGGTAGTTTCGAATTCCGTTCGCATTGCCGTTGGTTTCCCTACGCGTGGGTCTATCTCGAGTTGTTCGTTGAAACGCCTCCAATACCTCCACTGGTTCTTCGCGAAGATCGACGTCCACTTCGTCCACTGTTCTCCTACGCGTTGGTTTTGACTCATATTCGGTCAGGTGTTTCTCCGCCCTACGACATTCTCTTCTCAGATCCTCCAACGAAGTGATCTGGCAGCCAAAGATCAGGTTCTTTACTCTCGGCTTCAAATTTCGGCGCATGAGATTAACCAAGCTCAACTCTGGTAGTCGCGTCCTCATCGTCAACTCTAGGCCTCTGACCTCCGCGTAGTACTCCTCGAATTTTTAGTTATATCCCTATTTACGCTCATTCATGGCTTGGCGGATCTCTTCGTCGCAGTCTGCCCTGCGGACGTGCTCCACCATCGCTGTTCGAAACGCTTTGAAATCTATGACGCTGTCCTCAGGATGCTCCTCGGTATACAACCAATACCATTCCTGCGCTTGACCCTCAAGCAGCAGGTGGCAGTTTGCATACAGATCCTGGTGCGTTATATTGTGCTTCTTCCGCAGGGTGTCGAAGCGGAATAGAAAGCGCTCTTTCGGAATGGCTTTAGACCCGCCATCAAATTTCAGATGCCAGTCGCGTATGGCTTTGGTAGCGTACCGTTCGCTAAACGTGTCTCCTCTGTGATGCTCCTGAGCGTCTGGTCGGCGTCCAAACCCTGGTCGGTTTTCACTCCTTGAGCGGTCAAATTCCGCGCCGTTTACGTTTGCGCTGCTAGCGCCAGCTTCCCTACGCGGTGTCCACTCATCGCGCTGTTGTCTCCCTTGCTCGCGAGCGCCAGTGCCTTCCAAATCCGATAGTCTTCCAGCTATTCCATTCATTTCCTTTTTCAGCGATTGCATGAACCCATTGACCGCTTCGGTGGTGGCGCGGCTCGACTCCAATTGATGTTGCACGAACATCAGCTCAATTTTCTGCATTAGCTCTTCACCTAGCGCGCTGTCTGGGATAGGCGCGGCGCGTGGGCCAGCTGTTCCGCCTTGCGGTTCGGTTGTCGCGGCACGCGCTCCAACTTCATTGTCGCCTTCCTCCCTGCGTGTTTCGTCGCGCGTTTCGGCTCTCCTTCCGCGGCGGCGGCGTTCATATCAGCGCTTCCCCCTTCATTCTTATTGTCGCTTCGAAGGCCGGGTCTTTTTGCTCCTGCACCTGGCATTTTAGCGCTTGACCGCGCGTACTGCGTTCTTTCCGTTTGTTCTGAAGTAATGCGCTCGCGCTTATTCCGTAACCGCACTGACGTATCCGACGATGGCTGATAGGTATTGGCGCGCTATATCCTTACGCGTTGTCCTAGGATGTTCTAGAAGGCGTTGCGCCGCGTTGCGAGTGCCGCTTCCAAAAAAAACTGTAAGATGACGCTGTCCAAATTGAACGCGCGCGTACAATACTGGGCTAACTGACGCGCAAGCGTTAACGCTCGAATCCTCGTTCTGCGACTGAGCAAGCGCGCTAAACTATTTTAAACACCACACGCTCTAGCGCTCTATGAATGCTACTATACTACGCGAAATATTAAGGCGGTGAGCTGGAAATCGATGACGCGACGTCAATTGACGACAGGTTGTTACTAAGCGATCGGCGCTGTTGCACATAGGTAGATTTTCATGTTTTATGGGGCCAAAATTGAATTTTGTGAAGTTGTTACAATTACAGAAAAAAACATACCCACATATTGGAAATAGACTGGGGGACAATAATTCATCGCTTTTTTCCCGACCCCATACTCCGCACTTGCTCCCAGATGGTCGAAACTTGGCATATCTAAAGTTAATATTTTAATTTTTTTTTTACATATTTTTAAGTGCTAGTTTCAACGTCAATATTTATTATTTAAAGCATTTCATTTAAGTAATCATGATGGAACCTAAATCCTAAAGTAATTATTAACACTTTTCCATAATATCCTTGATTTCCAATAATTCTAAGTTTATAGTTTTAAGCTTTTAAAGTTGGGATATTTTAAAAAAAAAGGTTCACTCTTTTTTGTGTTCAAAATTGATTTTGTTATATTGCTCTGTCAGACTCAGTCAAATTAACCCTCGGTCATCATATCTAGTACAATTAGTATTTTTCTGGCAAAAAATTACGTCGCACAAAGCCGCACTTCACTACTAGATACAGGGTTTTTCATATGTACCTAAAATAATTTTCTTTTTTGTGTTTTATATTTGATTTTAATGTTTATATTTCTAACGCATATCTTGGTTAATGTAGGTGATGCTCGAAAATAACCGCGATATTTATAACCGATTATTGTTAACTTTTTAGGCAGTATTTTTAGTATTTCCAATTTTTCAAAGTCAAGGAAATACTTATCATAAAAAGGGGCTAAGAATTCTAAAGCTACATTTTTTTAGAAGATTTTTGAGTATGCAATTTTGCAGCCCATTCAATTTTAATATAATAATATGCAACATTCAACTTTTTGAAAATTTTCATTGGCTTTTCGGAAATTTTAATTGGAACGGTCTCACCTACATATAAGGCAAACACCCTACAGAAAAAAACTTATAAAATCGATGGAATTTTTCACAGCATTGAGAATTTAATTTTTTACACTAAAATTGGTTGTCTATATAACAGTACACTTAGAAATCTACTAAAAATCTTATATAAATTCTGGCCGCGCTTTGAAATTTTTAATCCACTTTTAGAAATTTCTACGATTTTTCGGGTTTTTTCCATAAGCTTAGAAATCCTGCTTAAAACGATTTTTATTGAAAAATTGTCTATATTTTTAAAGGAAAATAAGAAAGTAATATTTTCGACAGAACTCTTTGATATAAATTTAAAAACTCTGGCGTATGATTTTGTTTGGAGTCACTGCATATATTTTTCAATAAAATCGACTTTTAACACAAATTATTAAAATTTTGCATTAAACAAGCTATTTGGAATAGATGTAGATAATAAAATATTTTTGGCCGCATAAAACTTGAAAATCTACCTATGTGTGTTGGTCAATAAAGATTGTGAGGAAGTCGTTTCCCACGAAACTCCGCAAAGTTTCTTATTACAAAAAAATCTCAAAGGTTGTTTCAAAGAAGTGTTCAAATTGTCATATCAAAAAAAAAAAAAAATTTATGTTTTGTTCATCCCTCCAACAAAGTAAAGCTTGTCAGAGTGGGTATGGATCGAGGTCAAAATTATATTACGGCGTTGTTACCGCAGACGTATCCAATCCCGGGGAAACTCCGCAAAGTTTCCAATTCAGAAAGATCTCAATGTTAATTCATCCCTCCGTGAATGTTAGTTCCACGGAGAGGCAAAGGTCGCTGGCAATGTCCGACAAGATATAGTACCGAAAACAAAAAACTAAAGGAAAAAACTTTGTCGTTATCGAGTTTGTCGTCCAATACTACGGAATCAAGTTCGGTATATTACTCCCGACTCGACGTCAAAAAAATGAAAAAAACAATTGACAGCACAAAACCGAAAGCAGCATCTAAATGTCTTGGCCGGCGAGTAAACCACAACTCCACACTCGCTTCCTTCCGGGAAGGTTCTATCCGCTGAATGCGCACGTGGTAAATAAAACGCCAAATAATAACGTTAACCGAACAAAATATAAATTAACCAAAAAAAAAATTGTTAAATAAAATCAAATAAAAAAATAAATAAAATAAAAAAACTGAAAACTAATAACGTCCATCATCCAACACTATCGTCCAGCGTAAATATAGTTCCCCAAAACGAGCTGCTAGACGACCAAACGTCACCCACTTAACCCCCACACCCTCAACACTATTGATCAGCTAAACTTAGTCAAATCAAGCTGCTGAGCGGTAACCCTGAAAATTGGTAATGATAAAATTTGAAATAGAAAACTTGAAATAAAATTTATTAAAACCCCCTATCAACGACGCGAACCACTTCCGAGGCATGTTCGGACTAGACAAAAGCAACAAAACTCTAAGGCCCACATTTTATGTTACGTACAACTTTCCGGTTAAAAAAAAAAAGAACAGACTCTACGCTCATGGCCACACCCTCATGTGGCATGCGCCGGTACGCTTGCTGAAGCTAGATCGCCGGACTGTGGGGTGGATTGTTGCGGTTTCGGGGCAGCCGTTGTACCATACACAAAAAAATCGTACCAGAAAATAAGAAATGGTAGCCTCGGAAGTTTGTTTCCAGTCGCTGTCCCGCCCGACGTCAACCCCTCACCCCCTTTTCGTCCGCCCCTTAATCCCGCCCTCGGCCAAAGGTGGTATCAGGCCGGCCACTCTCAACCCACCCTTCCTTGGTCGGCAGTGGCTTATTATTTTATGCCGACCCCAATACAAAATCCCCTTCTTTCCCCTTAACCCGTATTAAATCCTCCCATATTCAATCCCCAGTCCGTCCGTCCAATCCGCATCCGAAAATTAGAGTCGCTAAATTATAATAAGTAAATTAACAATTCATGTTTATTCAACAATATATGGTTGAAATACATATATAAGGTATACGCTTATGCCTCAGCATAACTTTATACATATGTATATGGTTGGGAAGAATTAAAAAAAAAAAATGTTTTCCGTAAGTCAAAGTGTCTTATTATTATTTTGTACTATCCCGCAATGGGGTATATCATTTCTTGGTTGATATAAATTGCTTATAATTAGATATAGGAGATACCCGTACTTATCAAAAATCTGGAAAATTCAACTCCCTCGCAACTGAGTATAAACTAAGCTTGCCAACCGGTTAGCTGCATCAGCAATGGTGAGCTTAATTCAGCAAATAAATGAGATCTTAAAATTACTGAGTTCCACTTGTGCATGTTCACGTTAAACATTAAAACTAATTTGCTGCTGGTTTGTCATATCTTGCAACTACAATTCATATGATTGCTTTCAAACTTAGATTATCTTTCCCCAACAGGGTATACTAATAATCCTACGTTATGCCGTGATACCTGCGAGCTACTAAAACTAAATTCAATTGTGACTTTAAGGTCTTATACTCGACAGAGTTTAGCTTTCAATGGCTATTCGCACCATCTGTGGTGACATTGCTTTGTCAAGAACAAAAGATAAATATGATGTATTGTGGAACGATCTTCCGTCATCCCTTGTCAAGTTTGGTTTGGAGACAAACCGGTTTCGGCTAATATGCGCCATCTTCAGTGTCTTTTTTCGTTCTGAGTTATTTTGTGTAAGTTCGATAGTACTTATAGTAACTGACTTCCTTCGTTTGGTCACGTACTTCGTGTTCGTGTGATATGTTCGTGTGTTCGTGCATTCGGGTGACGTGCATGAGTACGTGCGTGCGAGTCTGTGCGTTTAGGTATGTAAATCTATTTTTGTATCCTCGTTAAACAGCCAGGTAAAAGTCCGTTATTGTCCTCTTGTGTGTTGTTTTGTTTATGTCGGTTTTAGGTTTTCTGTCCTCTTTTCGGTATAATAGCTTAAGCGGTTCAAATAATGTATCTGATGCGGTGTTTATTTGTTCATTTATTATTTTACGTACGAATGTCTTCTGTTTGTATATCTCCATATTTTCTAATACGTTAAGTCGTTTTCCCTTATATTGTATGTGGAGAATTTTAGCTGTTTTTTCCTATTTTCATGGGTGTACATTTGTTTTCTGCCATGTGGTTGGCGAAATTTGATTCCACTGTCGTTGATGATTTCCTTATTTTCTTATTGTAATCTCTTACGTGTTCTCTACATTCGTAGGTAAAATAATAAATGAACAAATAAACACCGCATCAGATACATTATTTGAACCGCTTAAGCTATTATACCGAAAAGAGGACAGAAAACCTAAAACCGACATAAAGAAAACAACACACAAGAGGACAATAACGGACTTTTACCTGTCTGTTTAACGAGGATACAAAAATAGATTTACATACCTAAACGCACAGACTCGCACGCACGCACGCATACACGTCACCCGAATGCACGAACACACGAACATATCACATGAACACGAAGTACGTGACCAAACGAAGGAAGTCAGTTACTATAAGTACTATCGAACTTACACAAAATAACTCAGAACGAAAAAAGACACTGAAGACGGCGCATATTGGCCGAAACCGGTTTGTCTCCAAACAAAACTTGACAAGGGATGACGGAAGATCGTTCCACAATACATCATATTCCTACCCTGTCGGAAAAACAAGCAACCAAAAAGTATTTAAAAGATAAATACTTAAATCTAGGTCTCTTCATTTATGCATATATACCCTCCTGGGGTATCCAATGTTAGGCATCTAGGCTTACGAACTAATTTTGCATGGGCATGTCTAAATTCTAATTATTGATCTTGATCGTAATTCAGAGACTAAAGTATACATATATCCCGCATAGGGGTATTATAAACGCTTATGAAGTATGTACTCTTCTATATAATCCGGTAGTGGAGATACAAAAAAACTATAAAGTGAAAATTCAATGTGGCATCATCAACCATGAGCTAGGTCTAATGACATCAGCAGATAATATCTTAAAACTATGTCAATGTAGTGGTATAAATATATTCCTGTACATAGCTAAATACACTAGTACATTCTAATTATAATTTTTCAAAGAATTTCAGAATCCTAAATCCAATAACCGACATTGGGATATATTTTCCAAATAAATTCACATATACATATCAAAAAATGTCGTATGGCAAGTATATGTTAAAGTCCGGTTTCTTTCACCCTTCGGGACATTTAGGTTTTCGTTAAATAGTGTGACGCACACATATACAAAAAAAAACAATATTCTCAAAAAATCGATCATTTCCTATCCTACCCCACAAGACGTCTTGCCGGCCGGAGAGGTGTACGCTGAATACGCATACCATATCAACAAACAAATTCAGAATTGTGACTTATGTATATAAACGAGTGGTGAAAGTCGCCGCCACCTACCTATTTCGTTAATCCTCGTTCAAAATCGATTTACCAACATTTAGATCGTTGATAGGCATACCTGCACATACGTACGTGTGAGTGTGTGTGTAAGCGACTGTACTGACTATACCGAGCAATGGAAAGCTGCTTGCAACAAATCCTACCAAGATGTAGCATTACCGATTCGTATAATACTTTTGACTTTTTCGTTTGCCACTTACACACGCACATCATAAGCATACATATATACACCACTCTGCTAATACATAAATCTTTGCGGACGCAGGTAATTAGCTCTAGTATCGTGGCTCGTTAAGTGCCTAATGGTGAGTGTGTGTGATGTTGGCCGATCTGAATACGCCAACTACATGACATTGGCAACGTGCAACAGGCGGATGATATTACCCACCAAAAAACTCGATGACCGTGGAATTAAGAGGGTAATCCAGAAAAACTCTGGCAATCGCTTCCACATTCGTTGACAGAATGCCTGACATTAACATGGGCTTGTCATTGGAGGGAACGTCTTGCCCACTGCATTACCGCTGAACGAATAAATCACGCATTACCGCAAGCATTCTTGCGAATCAAATAAAGAATACCTTACAGGGAAGCAGAGAAAGAAGGCCTTCGATTGAAAGGAAACGAACGGGTAATGCCTTACGGTCTAGCGGATGCGGATTGCTTTCAATCACTGAATCCATGGAAGCAGAGAAAGAATGCGTTCATCTTTCGATTGAAAGGAAATGAACGGGTAATTCCTTACGGTGTAGCGGATGCGGAATGCCTAGCAGTACTAAACTTATGAAGCAGAAAACAAAGTGCTTAGGAAATGGAAACTTTTATTTTTTAATAAACTTTTTAATTTTTAGGAATTTTAACTTTAATAACAATTTTTTTTTTAAATTGATGAGAAAAATAAAATGTTTGCTTCAATGCAGTCTTATATGTACGAGTGTTTATCAGTTTTTTTTTATTTTAATTTAATCTCCATCACGGCGATTTCTTCTTCGGCAAGAAGATTTGTGGTGTCGATTCTTAATTAATTTAAAGGCCGTACGCAACTCCTGCACGCTGCCTCGCTCTGTCATTCCGAGGTTTTTAGTAGCTTCTGTGAATAAATAAATTAACAGAAACATTTTAAGTTTTTGGGAACTTTTTTCGAAGAAATATCACCAACTTTGCCACGAAAACTGCAATTGCGGCCCTTTGAATATTTTTTGGAAGGGTTTTGACACACTTAATCCGGATTTGTCCCAGCTTTTTCTGGTTTTCCTGTTAACGTAAAAATCGCGAACTAGTTACTAGATATAGCCACATGGTTTGTTAGGCAAAGTTGGTCTTAATTTCTGAACAAATTTTCAACGGTTTTCGCTTTCCTAATACTTACCGTAAAATACCTTCATAAAATTTGTGTAACGCGTAAGAGGAAATTTTCCCTGTTTCCCGTCCAGGTTGTGGCTCATTATAATATCCTTCCAAGAATTGAGAGTAAGTTTTTTTGATACCTCCTTTTTGAATATAATGGTAAATAGTTGATACATGTCACAAAATATTAGATTTGTTATATGTCCTTACAAACATACACTGAGAAAAAGAAATTATATGTCGGGGTCAAAGAAATTGCTTCCATATATTGAACACTATTTTCCTTGTTTTGAGTAAATTTTCCCGAAAACATGTTAAAATGCTTATAAAATAAAGTTGTTTACATGTGTTACCATGGTTTCGTGTACCTGTTTTAAAGAAATTCATACATAAAAATAAGGAAACAACTTGTCCTTGTTTTGAAGATTTGATTTCTTTAATTTTGATAAATTAAATTCCCCTATAAATCACCATGGCAACGAATTTCTTTGAATGTTTTTGGATGTGAACGTATTGTCCTGGGGCCACTGTGCGTGTGACGTAATTTTGCCCCTTCCCTACGAGCGCCTTAACACTTAAGGGTACAGTAAGGCCTTCAATTTTTAATATATTTAGCAGGCTGGATACGCATCTATGCGTGGGCCAAACCTCGAAAAACCAGTTTTTCAATTCTTCACGAAGTGTTTGCACAGGTTCACATTCACACGCCACATCACTTTCCCGATTTGTGCTTTGCACGTCTAAAAAAACATTGTTTCTTCCATTTTCAATTTCACTTTCATTATCGTTTCTTCTATTAATTTCTTCTTTTGTCATCACTCTCAGCATTAAGATTTTTAAATTGAAAATGAATTTCCTGCTTTTTTTTTTGTTATCAACCGTTTTAAATGTCTTTTGCTATACATTTTTAACTATATGTATATGTATACCAACGCCACTTACACCTTCACTAGTACACATCACATAAATAACTGACCGAATTTAAATTAAAACTAAAAATTTAAGGCATGATGGAAATTTCCACTGAAAATAACGGTATTTATTCCAGTTCATTTTTCACGCTCCATTCTACTTTGCATTACGTAGAATGGCTAATGGAAGCTCATTCCACCCTGCATTGCTGGCAATGCGTGCAAGAAGTGATGAACTCGTCAGATGTTCCATGGCAAGGCCTTCTATCATGCCTGACAGGTCATAGCGATGACCAGATTTTTGCTGAGTAGGTACGATTCGGGCGCACTCACACACACTGCGAAGCATAAGCTATTACCACGTCCGAGATCGATTTACACGAAACTTAAAATTTCGAGCATACATATACCTATGAAGGCATCCAAATATGTTGGTATAAAGATATTACATCAATACGTGGCTATATATCGACATACGTGCAACTGTATTCGTATGTATGCGTGATGCACATGGATGACAACTACTCCTGCGGAAGTATACAGTCTTGTAAGTCTGAAGTTGAGCCGATCTACACACTTAAGTACAGAAGCATGATATACTGAAATTAATAGTATTCTTCTTCTTCTTCTATATTAATTTTCTTTGCTTCTCCTTATACCCGCTCAACTCCTCCAGTTACTTTTCCTGTACACACACATATACATACATCGAAATTCTAATCTAATTTTGTATGAGTAAGTTCAGAAACGCAGCATGAAGCGCAACAGTGGCAGTATACATACATATAATTTTTGATGCGCTTGATGAAAAATTCACATATATGAATGCTCTGCAGGTACTAAAGGTTGCACTTCAACGTGGATTTCTGAAAAAAGCCTATACCTACTCCGATACTTATATACAGGCATACGTATGTCTACACTACTGAAACCAAAACAAAAACCTGGCAGCAGTCTTGATGCTGGTAATGATGGTGTTGGTGACTCCGACTCGGTTGTAGCAATTTGGTGGTAAGGTTGTTGGTTCTGACGCTTATGGTGGTGGTTTAGCGATGCTCATGAAGGTGTTATAATGGTAGGGATGACTCACACGGTCCGGTTTTAGTTGGGTTGAAGGCCACGCGGCCAACTCCTCTTTGAGCGTACTGACATTGTTTGGTTGGCAAAATTGGCTTACCTTGCCTGGATTTTTCAGTGGCAGCTTAGGCTTTTTGGCAGGTTGGTAAACTTACCAACCAGGTGGTTTTGGTGATGGACAATGTGGTTTCTACGGTCGGCCAATTTAATGGTGGCAAAAACGTGGCCTGACCGGTGGTGTTGTTGCGATTGTGGTTTCAATTGGCGTCGGATGATCGTTGGAGGTGGCATGCGGCGCCGTTGTTCCAATAGTGGGCCTACTGCGGTTATCTGTCATTTGGTGGCGTCACTTACTAAAGTGCGTTCGCAAAAATTGGTAGTTGGGGTTGCATTTGCTCCCGACACAGGGTGACCGCAACAACATGTTAATGGATTATTTACATGTGTTACCATGGTCTCATACAGGGCCGTACCCAGGAATTTTTTTGTGGGGGGTTTTCACTGTAGTTTTTTTTTTTTTTTTTTTTTGTTTTGGAGAAAAATATATAACCTATTTCGTGCACTAACAAAAAATAACAATGACATCGACATCATTGGCACTAACACGCGCGCCGTATGTTCTGCCTTCTCCAAGCTGGATAAAGAGGCTAAGAAAATGGGTTTGGCGGTCAACGAGGACAAGACGAAGTACCTCCTGTCATCACACAAAGAAACAGCACGCCTTGGCAGCCACGTCAATGTTGATAGCTACAAATTCGAAACTGTTAAGGACTTCGTCTATCTGGGAACCAGCATTAACACCAAGAATGATGTCAGCACGGAGATCCAACGAAGAATCACGCTTGCCAATAAATGCTACTTCGGACTAAGTAGGCAACTGAAAAGTAAAGTCCTCTCTCGACAAACAAAAATCACACTCTACAGGACGCTCATCGTTCCAGTCCTCATGTACGGCGCAGAAGCATGGACAATTTCAAAATCAGATGAGATGGCACTTGGAGTATTCGAGAGAAAAGTTCTTCGTAAGATTTATGGACCTTTGCGCGTTGGCGTGGGCGAGTATCGACGGAGATTTAACGATGAGCTGTACGAGCTTTACACAGACATCGACATTGTTCAGCGAATAAAGATCCAGCGGCTGCGTTGGGCAGGTCATGTCGTGAGAATGGACGAAGGCGCTCCGGCCAAGAAGCATTTCTATCGAAACCCGCTGAACGCAAAAGAAAAGGGAGACCTCCACTGCGTTGGGAAAATCAGGTGGACAGCGATGCTGCCTCCCTAGGTGTTCCCAAGTGGCGCCATGCTGCATGAAGCAGAAGCAATTGGCGCGCTCTGTTGGACTCGGCCAGAATCGCCTAGACGGTTAAGCGCCAATCAAGAAGAAGAAGAACAAAAAATAATAAAAGAAATCTGGTTTCTAAACTGCTATTTAGAAGAAATTTTTTTTCAAATTAGGGTTTTTATAAGAAGTTTTAAAAATCAGGAAACTTTTATTCATTTAAAAATTAGACTGTTCCATTGCAAACACGATGAATTCTTTATTTTTGGTGATTTTATAAAAGTGAAAAAAAAATTTAAAAAAAGCACACAACATGAAACACTTTTTTCAACACATACGCTACAAATATGACCAAGGCACTTGCTACATCATCAAACAGTACAACAAAAATTACAAAAAGCTGGCGAAGCAACAACAACGACTGAGATATCTACTAGAATGTAAAAACTTTGCAATAACTCCACCACACTTAACAGGCAAAATAAATAACATAAAGCATGGATTCAAATTGGACTCAACAAAAAACGAACTAAAAAATATAGAACATAACTTTACAAAGAAAATTTTAAATCTTGAAATTAAAGAAGCAAACATTCAAATCAAAATAATCCGCACTAGCATAGACCACATTAGAGGGGATCTCAACAAAAGACTAAGTCTGCATGATTTTCGGTTGATAGAAAACCATCAAAAGGAATTTCATAATAATATTATGACAACAACGAACGACAACCTCAACAAAAAGCTACAGACACAAATCAACAGAAAATTTCAAAAATATGAACTCACTATCAACGAAGATTGGCTTGTGAACTACACAAATATACAGATACCCAGAGAATCTCGATGGCTACTTTCCTTGGGCAACAAATTTGCACTTCCAACAACAACAAAAAATAGATCACCAGTCCGTTTAATTGCGGAAATAGAACAAGGTATACAAATAATGGAGGATCAAAAGGATAAGGATGCAGCGAGATGTAACGTAGCTACTAGGATTAAGAATTTTAGAAATAAGTTTGAAAATAAGGACAAAGAAAAATTTATTTTAAAAGTATTCGAGGACACACAAAAACTATTACAAAAGCACAAAGACTCAGTAGTGGTAACAAGCTCAGATAAAGGGAACAAGACTGTACTAATGGACAAGAGTGAATATAAAAACAAGATGTTAGCCCTACTTAATGACAAGGACACTTATAAAACCATACGGTCAGACCCTACACAAAAACTTCTTAAGAAAAATAATTCAATCGTAAACGACTTATATAAACGGGAAAATATCGATATTACACAAAAACATAAATTGACATGCACCGCTGCAACAGCCCCAAGACTGTATGGACTCCCAAAAATACATAAGAGAAACACTCCTCTGAGACCTATTGCCTCCTCGACAAACATCCCTTGCTTTGAACTCTCAAAATATATTGGACACACACTTAAACAACTAATTTCTGATGACCATAATATAAAAAACTCTCTAACACTCAAAGAAAAGCTAAAAGACTTGACAATTGAAGATGACGAAATCTTTGTATCATTTGACGTAGTTTCCTTGTTCACTAATATCCCAGTGCACCTAGCAATTCGGACAATAATGCAAAAATGGTCATCGCTTACAAATAATTCAAACTTGACAAGGAAACAATTTTTAGATATTTTAGAATTCTGTTTAAGGGACAATAATTATTTTCAATATGACGAGACTTATTACCAACAAGTGTATGGTATGCCTATGGGAAACCCCCTATCACCCACAGTAGCTGACATTGTCCTAGACAAAATTCTAGACGACGCTTTAGCTGAACTAAAAGACAATGACATATATATCAAATACATAACCAAATATGTAGATGATATATTCGCGATAATTAAAATCAAGGACGTGGAAGACATTTTGACAGTATTAAACTCACAACACAAAAAGATACAATTTACTGTAGAACGTGAAATAGACGGAAAACTAGCCTTCCTAGACATAGAAGTACACAAACACAACAAAAAAATATTAACAAATTGGTATAACAAACCTATTTCTTCTTCGAGAATGATTAATTATAACTCCAATCACCCCTGGACTCAAAAGAAAAACACGTCAATAAACCTAATAAACAAAATATACGCACTGAGCGACCAGGCGTTCAGAAAAGAAAATGAAGTAAAAATCAAAAATATATTGCAAAAGAATGGATATCCGACAAAAACAATAGATAGGTGGCTAACAACAACAAAGCATAGACAAAAAGCATGTAACAAAAATATAGCAATAACTGGAAAAAACAACAACAAAAAATTTATGGGAGTGACATTCATACAAGGCTTAACAGACAACAAAACTTTACAAAAATGTATTCAAAATGACAAGGTAACTTTTGCACACAAACCACATCAAACTCTTAACAAAATATTTAGCCGAACTAAAGACAAAATCACCAAAGAACAACAACACAACGTGGTGTATGAAATAACATGTAAAGGAAAAGAAAACGACCTCTGCAACAAAAAATATATAGGCACAACAAAGCGTGCATCAGGAATAAGAATAGGGGAGCATAAAACCGACGTTAGAAACAGAAAGTCGACCACAGCACTAGCGCAACACTTGACCAACACGGGACATGTAGCAGATTTTGAAAACACAAGAATATTAGATATAGAAAAAAGAACAAGAACAAGACTAACATTGGAAAGTCTGCGAATACAGGAACAAATACAAGATACAATGAATTTTAAAGAGGACGTCGATAACATAAATTGCGCCTACAGATCAATCATAACGAGTAGAAACAGAACGGACGAATGACAGTAGGTAACATAGACGACGATATCATGTACATATATGTATGTAAAGTGTAGTGTATTGTAACCTTTTGAATATTTAAATGTAAGTGAAAAGTTTCTTGTGAGAAAATGTATAATTTTTAGATATAATAACTATGGATGTAATACAATCTATTTATGTATATATGTATAGTATCAATCTGTGTATTTATGTTGTGTTTTCTTTTTAATTATCTAAATAAACAGACTCCCTGATGAAGGCTGAGAATCAAGCCGAAACGCGTAGGAGAAAGTAAGGAAAACTTGAGTTTTTGCTTCACTATTACCGGCCAAAAAGCTCTTATTAACATATAAAAAGAAAAAAAAAAATATTTTATGGACGAAAAACTCGGTTAGATTACCCATCTGTTATCAACTTTTTGTTTCATTTCCATTGAATTTCATTTTCATTTGAAAATTAAAAAATAAAAAGCTCAGCAGAAGTATAAAAATAAAAAGTTATACTGTAATGCAACTGCGCAGCCTTAAGTTTCAAAAAATTATAGTCGACTGTTGCTGTATTGTGGAAATTTTTACAGCACAGCAAAGGGCAAACATAATTTCGAGTTTTTACAGCACTGTTGTTATTGTTTTTTTTTTAATTAATGGGAACACAATCGAAATTGTAATGTACAAAAAAAAAAAAAAACAATTTTAAATTTAAAATTCTGTTAATCTGTGCTTTGCTGTCGACTGATCTGTTTGAAATTACACAGTAAAGCAACAGCAAAAATAAGCATACAAATATATTCGACTGCTCTGTGCTTCGACTTCAGATATTTTCAAAGGAAATCGAAATTCAAAAGTTCTCAAAAAATTATCATAACTTTCGCAGAACAGCAACAGCTTATTTTTTGAGACTGTTGGTGTTATGCTGGCAAACAGTGCTTGGGAAGCTTTATATTTCCCTCTAATGTCCTTTGATCTGTGAAGTGGTTTTCATATAGTTGGGAACATCCTTTTTGTTTCACTTGGAAAAAATCGCCAAAAATAAAGTATTCATCGAATCTTTTTAATATTACGCTTAAAATATTTGCAATAAAACAGAATAATATTAAAAAGAATAAAACTTTCCTGATTTTTACAACTTCTTATAAAAACCCCAATAAAAACCAAATTTTTTCAATAATTGCAAAAAATCAATAAAATGTTGACTTTTACATATATGGGATGGTTGCGTTGTTATAGTCCGATTTCACCTATTTTCAATAAAGTTAGTATTGAAAATAGGT
This sequence comes from Urophora cardui, assembly GCA_960531455.1. Classification (NCBI taxonomy): domain Eukaryota; kingdom Metazoa; phylum Arthropoda; class Insecta; order Diptera; family Tephritidae; genus Urophora; species Urophora cardui. The sequence goes on along the minus strand of OY482675.1, from coordinate 10,326,240 downwards.
GAAATCGGACTATAACAACGCAACCATCCCATATATGGGAACTTTTACACAAAAACACACAAAATGTTATAAATCAGACACTAACACATATAACCCGAGTAATGAATTTTCAGCCATGCAATGACTTTATGCGGTTATAAGGAAATATACTAAAATTTTAGAAAATGTATGTATGTAACATAATTTAATTTATAAGTGGTATGTCGTTAGAAGCGTACTTTAATTATCTTTCGAACGGAGTAGATACGGTTTGCGGGTATTTGTAACTTCAGCGAGAAGAATTTTTGATTGAATTTGTAACCAAAAAAACCCTAAATTACGTTATCTCAAAACCCTAACCATAAAAAAATGGTTTTGACCTCAGCAGGTTCATGCCAGTCTTCCCCTATACCTGAAATTCTTTGTATTTTCTCAAATTAATTATTTGTAAACTAGTATTTTGAACATATAGCTTTTAATATGATAGAAGTAAAATTTATCTACCAGAATTTCTTGGGGTGTTCAAACCACCCCCCCCCCCCTAAATACGGCCTGGGTCTCATATAATAATATAATAATATAATACATAATACAATGGCGCTATTATAACTCTGACGAGTTTTATGGCCGAGCTTCTCTCCCAATTCGAGGTGTGCTCCTTTTTGTTTTTCCTACTAATTGGGTGGACCTACAGTTTTATGCCGGCTCCGAACGGCGAATGCATTTTTTGTGAGAAGCTCTTTCATGGCATGCCACCCACTGCCGAGAGGTGACCGCTGCTCTTAAAAAACCCAATAATTGGATTTTTACTAATTAGAAAAATTGTTTTGGTGTTTGGCTCGGACCTTGGTTTGAACCCGAGACCTCTGGCATAGCAGGCGAGCACTCTACCCACTGCACCACAGCGGTCTCATATACTTGTTTTAAAGAAATTCGTACATCAAAATTAGGAAAAATTTCTTATGCGCCATTTAATTCCTAACATGGCCTTGTTTTGAAGATCTGATTTCTTTAATTTTGATAATGTGAATACCCATACCAATCACCGTCATAACAAATTTGTTTGAAGGTTTTTTCCACATTTTTGAGAAAATTTACTCAAAAAATATAAAATTTTTTATTTTTAACGCATGTTCAAAATTAGGAAAAATGTGTTTTTTTGGAGTGTATAAAACACGTTTATATATGTTCGTATGTGGCCGCTGTGGTGCAGTGGGTAGAGTGCTCGCCTACTATGCCAGAGGTCTCGGGTTCAAACCCCAGTCCGAGCAAACACCAAAAAAATTTTTCTAATTAGTAAAAATCCAATTATTGGGTTTTTTAAGAGCAGCGGTCACCTCTCGGCAGTGGGCGGCATACCCTCCGAGACTATTTCTGCCATGAAAAAACTGTAGGTCCACCCAATTAGTAGGAAAAACAAAAAGGAGCACACCTAGAATTGGGAGAGAAGCTCGGCCATAAAACTCGTCAGAGTTATAATAGCGCCATTGTATTATTATTATTATTATTATATGTTCGTATATATAATACGGTTTCACTGAATTTTTAATATTGTTTTTCCAACAGACGGAATCGGCTATGATTTTCGATTCAGTATACACATTTGCCGCCGGTCTTATGGATATGGAAAAAAATAATTATAAATTCAGTTTACCCAACATCTCCTGCTCAAAGGAAATCTCCTGGAATGATGGAATTTCATTGTATAACCACATAAGTTCGGTAGTGTATTTAATAATTATGTATGTATAATGATTTAAAAAATATGTTTTGTTTTTATTGTATATAATAGGTCTCTGCTCATGGCTTGACTGGGCACATCAACTTCGTTGAGGGCTTTCGAAAGAATTTTCAAATTGATTTACTCAAATTAAGGCAGCAGAAGATACAAAAAGTTGGGATCTGGAAAATAGATGGAGGTATTAATATTACAAACCATACTTCTTTCTATGACATACATACCATAAATATTACACTGTCGGTAATGACACGTGAAGAAAAACCGTATGTCATGGTTAAAAGTGAAGATAATGAAATTGGAAATGATCGTTTCGAAGGATTTTGTATTGATTTGCTGAGGGCTATTGCTCAACGAATGGGATTTCAATATAAAATAAAATTGGTACCGGATAATATGTATGGTGCTTACAATCCAGAAACAAATGCTTGGAATGGTATTGTTCGTGAGCTGATGGAACAGGTAACCCTAATCTTTAACACAACCACATCAAAACGCATTACACGTAAAAATTGTCCTGCACGTCCGACCTTCAAACTAAAATTAAAATATAGTTCATATGTGTGCATATAAACAAATTTTTTTCTTTGCCAGAGTTACAGAAATTCAATATTAATTTTTCTAATGAGCCAAATCCAAAATTTCTGTCAGCGCTTTTGATGAGTTTTTGTATTATTAGAGAAAACATAAAAATCCAGAAATAATTACACTGCTCTACAGCCAAAAAATACTCTAAACGCGACCATCCTATCTATATGTAAAATCGGTCGATGATTCCGAAAATCGGGTTCATTTTTAATTCTATGAGATATCGGCAATTTACCGTTATTTGGCCAGTGGCTCCACTTAATCCTGTATATCTCTTTAACGCAGTAAGCTATCTTCCTTGAGGTGACACCAAACAAGAGAAAATTAAATTTCCTTTTCATGGCTGCTATTTTTCTCTAACTCTTATAGTTTCTGAAATATTGATGATTCAATTCGAATTTTTTCGATTTTTTACGATTTTTTTAAGAAAAAACTTACTTTGTCAGGCAATATCTTTTAAACCAATGTTTTTACCTTCGGTTTTACTCCTTTACGTGGAGCTCCATTCCATTAGCAAAAAAATAAGTTATCAACGAAGAAAATCCATGGTAAAATGGAAAAGTTATAGGCGATCAAGTAAATACAGCCAAGTCGCGCAATGCCACTATACGGTACATACTATGCATATTTTACCAATACCTACACATCTGCAGTTGCAGCGTATAGGCAGCGCAGTATATACGAGCCCATTTACGGGTATAACATGCATAAAATATACCCGAGCAGAGGCATTGCGCGACTTGGCTGTATTTACTTGATCGCCTATAACTTTTCCATTTTACCATGGATTTTCATCGTTGATAGCTTATTTTTTTGCTAATGGAATGGAACTTCACGTAAAGGAGTAAAACCGAAGGTGAACCCATTGGTTTTAAAGATATTGCCTGACGAAGTCAATTTTTTCTTAAAAAAATCGTAAAAAATAGAAAAAATTCAAATTGAATCTTCAATATTTCAGAAACTATAAGAGTTAGAGAAAATGTTATAGGAGCCATGAAAAGTAAATTTAATTTTCTTTCGTTTTGTGTCAGCTCACTGCATTAAGGAGATATACAGGATTAAGTGAATCCATTGGCCAAATAACGGTAAATTGTCGATATCTCAAAAACCTTCCCATAGAATTAAAAATGAACCCGATTTTCGGAATCAGCGACCGACTTTACATATAGATAGGATACTCGCGTATAAAGTACAGACAAAAAATTTCATTTTGTGATCCAGTGTTATTATTGAAAGAATCATATGAGCCGTTGTTTTTGAAAGTGGTATAAATCAACTTTTGGAAAAAAATTAATTAATAGCAGTTTTAGTTAGACATACGTATCCGTGTATACGTGTATTTCTAAAAATTTTCAAAATCTGGTCATTGTAACATATGAGCGAATCCGTATAAAGATACACCATGAAGAAAAAATTAAAAGTCAAACATTAAGGGATATTTCTGAACATATCGCAATCTAAATCACAAAGTGGTCGCTGTGGTGCAGTGGGCAGAGTGCTCGCCTGCTATGCCAGAGGTCTCGGGTTCAAACAGCGGTCACTAGAGCTGCAAAACTATCGATTGCACTATCGATAGTATCGATAGTTTTTTTTTCGTGTCACTATCGATAGTTTTTTTCCACTATCGATGGTTATCTCTAATCATTCTTGTAGTTTTGTCCCAAGAGAAGAATACTGAATGTTAGGGAGGAGTTGGATTTCGATATCAAATTGGTCAAATTAATACCCCAGCGGGTTAGGGGGCTTAGAATATACCCGTGATAAGGAATGTCTGTCGTAAGAGGCGACTAAAATCCACGCTTCTAACGATATATAACTTGTAGTAATTGAACCACACCTCGCTAAATGACATCTGGTCAATCTCAAAATTTTTAATTTTTTCCGATTTTTGAAAGTTTTGATTTTCAAATTAAGTTTTTTATAAAAACTTGTAAAAATCAGAAAAGTTTTATTTTTTTTAAAATTAGCCCGTTTAATTGTTAACGTAATATCAAGGATATCTGATAAAAACATTATTTTTAGCGATTTCCTTCATGTGAAACAAAAAGGATATTTTATGGACGAAAAACTCGGTTATATGACTTATCCGTGTATAGGGCGTCGTTTTACAACTTTTTTTTTTTGCAAAACACTATAGACTTCTTGCGCGACCTTAAACTTCTCATATTCAATAGTACTGCTTTTAAAATAAGAAACAATTTGCTCGCACAGCTAAATTCAATGAAGGTGCAAAACACGGTAACTCGCATGGAACATGGTGCAAGGTTTCCAATATATTAGCTGCGGAATGATTTGTATCTGACAGCAGCTTTTGTGTCTACAGTACAGCTACTCGCAATTTGAAATCCTCTGATATAAAATGACAAGCAATAGTTAAGTAATTTTCATTATTCCTTTTTTTTGCTTGGTTTTCCGACGGGGTAGGAATATGATGTATTGTGGAACGATTTTTTCACAAGGGATGACGAAAAATCGTTCCACAATACATAACTATCTATATCTTTAGCTTAAGGGCCGTTTACTCAACCTCTGATTGACGCTAACCCTATGAGAGGGTGAAGTCACAAACAAATTTTATCTTTTGTCTATACACGGATGAGTCATCTAACCGAGTTTTTCGTCCATAAAATATCCTTTTTGTTTCACATGAAAGAAATCGCTAAAAATAATGTTTTTATCAGATATCCTTGATATTACGTTAACAATTAAACGGGCTAATTTAAAAAAAATAAAACTTTTCTGATTTTTACAAGTTTTTATAAAAAACTTAATTTGAAAATCAAAACTTTTTCAAAAATCGCAAAAAATTAAAAATTTTGACATTGACCAGATGTCATTTAGCGAGGTGTGGTTCAATTGCTACAAGTTGTATATTGTTAGAAGCGTAACTCCAGCGAACATAATTTTTGAATAAAGTGATAACAAAAAAACACAAAATGACCGTTACCTCAAAAACGTAACCATACAAAAAATTAAAAATTAAAAAAAAAATTGTTCTGTGCTCAGCAGACCCACACCTATCCTCCCCCATAACTGAAATTCTTCGTATTTTTTTGTTTTTTGATTTATTTAAAGCATAGTATATTCTACATTAATGAAATGTTTAAACAGTGTGCCTTTTGATTATCGGTATTTTACATTAATGAAATGTATAAACAATGTGCCTTATGTACTAGTCAGCGCCAAAGATGCTAAAAAACAAATGTACTCCTTTTAGTTTTATTACTATAGCGTTTTCAAGTCAAATGAAACCTTTTTCAAATCAAGTGCAAATTTTAAATTGAAAAAGGTTCAATTTAAGCAAAAAATGCTATATATATAAGTGAAGTATTTAATTCCTATTTGTTGTTCTTTTGTTAATTAATTAATGTTATGCGTTAAAAAAAATTAAAGACTTTGAAAAGGAAAATGTAAACAAAACCATCCCTCTTTTTAACACGCTTTTATTAGTTTTACCTGTATGTATGTATGTATGTATATATGTAAACAAGTTACGTATACGCAGTGTAGTTCAATGTATGTTTACGTGTACGCATGTATGTAACCGAAACCTTTTTGCATTGCTTAAGTTAACGCGAAAGCGTGTGTATTCATACACTGAATGGGAGTTTTTAAGTGTGAGATGTGCTTATTATTAAGGTTTAATTTAACCATAAAATGCTATATACATACACAGAGACCACATGTGTGACCATCGCCTTCAACACCGTTTGTGCTTGACGAAGTTGAATGGCTGGACCCGAATTGTGGAGAGCGAGAGAGTGAGTTTTTGGAAGTTTCTTTGTTATTCCGTTAACATATTAACACTCTCTTATAGATCATACATAGCAGTGCTGCTACTGGCATAAAAATATAAGCAACAAATTGTTTAATAATAACAAGAAATTGGTTGAAGATTTGAACGAACATTTTGTTATATCAACAAATATCATGGTTAATATAACCAAAAACACTGTTTTGGTTGCTTGTTTTTCCGACAGGGTAGGAATATGATGTATTGTGGAACGATCCTCCGTCATCCCTTGTCAAGTTTGGTTTGGAGACAGTTCAGAACGAAAAAAGACACTGAAGATGGCGTATATTAGCCGAAACCGGTTTGTCTCCAAACCAAACTTGACAAGGGATGACGGAGGATCGTTCCACAATACATCAAAAACACTGTCTAATATATCAACAATGGTAATGGTAACATTAAACAAGTGTGAAATTAGTACTATTAACCAACTTTTGGTTGATTTTTCTCTCAGTGTAAGTGAAGTATCTAATTCTTATTTGATCTTTTATTTAATTATTGTTTTGCGTAAAAAATTAAAGACTTTTTGGAAAGAAAACTGTAAACAAAACCATCGCTCTTTTTATTTTAGTGAAATATTCATAAAAAAACTATCGATAGTATCGATAGTTTTTTTTTCGACTATCGAAACTATCGAGTGGTCCGACTATCGATGGTTTTGCAGCTCTAGCGGTCACCTCTCGGCAGTGGGCGGCATACCCTCAGAGTGTATTTTTGCCATGAAAAAGCTTCTCACATAAAATGCATTCGCCGTTCGGAGCCGGCATAAAACTGTAGGTCCACCCAATTAGTGAGAAAAACAAAAGGAGCACGCCTTGAATTGGGAGAGAAGCTCGGCCACAAAACTCGTTAGAGTTATAATAGAGGCATTGTATTACATTATTATTAAATCACATAGTGACACAACTCAAAATTCATAAATTTTCAGGAGAGCCAAACAACCTTTCTTTTTTGCGGGCGATGATATGGCAAAGTGCCACGTATAATGGTTATTTTTCAGTCAAAAGAGACACTGATTGAAAAGATTTTTTGGCAGTGGCTAGAGATATGTTCGGTTGACGAAAAAAACCCGATTTCAAAAAATTTTGTGTTTGGTCACTTTATGATTTATGGTACGATATATTAGAGAAATTCGGCATGTGGGTATCTTTTATGAGTAGATGATCATTTGTGGGAATCGGCTAAATCGGGCCACTATAACATATGTATAGCTCCCCTATAATCGATTGTTCAGATTATATATTTTGGGGTATAACTTCTCCTTTTAAAAAGCTAGGGATATGAAACTTTGCAGTATTTGTACCCATATTGGTACCAAAAATTGTCAAGATCGAACCACTATAACATATATCTGCCATACAACCGATTTTTCAGAAATAGGCTTTTTGGGTTATAGCTTCCTCATTTAATCTACTAGAACGTTCTACTTTATACATATGACCAGAAGGAGTCACTATCGTCACTTTCGCCGATCGTACTGCTGTTCTGGACGCAGACTCTAACCCAAACCTGGCTTCACTCAAGTTTCAAAGAAGTTTAAATTAAATTACCCATTGGTCCAAGTGACGTTTACTACTAGACATAACACTTGCCCACCCGTAAAACTCAATGATATTGATATACCACAATGTGACGTAACAAAGTAGGTACCTTGGTATACACCTCGACAGCAAACTATATTGAAGAACCTATATGTTCACCAAACGAATAGCTCTTGGTTTAAACTAGGGAATCTTTTTGAAAATTTTTGAAATTTCCTCGAATGTTCAGAATTTTTGTATAAGCTTGGAGACACTGATTTAAACATTTTGCATCGAAAAATTCCGTATATTTTTATGAGAAATTAGCAAATTAGTGTTATCTAGCTAATGAATTTTATGCGTCTGGAGCATTTTGTCCATTCTTTAATGGAATTGGGGCACCTCCAAATAAAGGACAAGGCCAATAATATTTTGCAGTCTTACATCTGTACTAGAAAGGCAACTTTATGCAGGTAGAGCAATAATGATTTCAAAAAAGCCCCAATTCACTCTACCCTAATGTATATATACCCAAAAATGGAAATGGGTCTATTGATAAAGGGAATATCAAGCATGAATTAGATGAACTAATAAATGAAACACCAAAACCGCTTCATATTAGAAATCAAGCCGAAAACGAGTATGAACTATTGGATTAAGATTCTACATTTATCTTCTTAATTGGTGCGTAAACGTCTAGACGATTTTGGCCGAGATCAATAAAGCGCGCCAGTCGTGTCTATTTCTTGCTACCTGGCGCCAATGATAAATACCGAGGGAGGACGAGTCAGTCTTCACCTGATCTTGCCAGTAAAGTGGAGGTCTCCCTCTTCTCCTGCGTTTAGCGGTTTTCGATAGAAATACTTTCTGGGCCGGAGCACCTTCATTCATTCTCACGACATGACCTGCCCAACGCAGCCGCTGGATTTTTCTTCGCTGAACAATGTACAGCTCATCATAAAATCTCCGTCGATACTCGCCCTTGCTAGCGCGCAAAGGTCCATAAACCTTCCGAAAAACTTTTCCCTCGAATACTACAAGTACCATCTCGTCTGATTTGACATCGTCCATGCTTCTGCACCGTACATTAGGACTGCAAACGATAAGAGTCTCATAGAGCGCGATTTTTCTTCATGGAGAGAGGAATTTCCTTTTTAAATGCCTTCTTAATCCATAGTAGCATTTATTCCCTAGAATGATTCGTTGGATTTCCGTGCTGACATTATTTTTAGTGTTAACGCTAGTTCCCAAATAGACGAAAACCGTTTAGACCGTTAAATATTTCGAATTTGTAACTGTCAACAGTGAAGTGGCTGCCAAGACACAATTGAGCTGACTCTGTGTGTTATTTCAGGAGGTACTTCGCCTTGTCGTCGTTAAGCGACAAACCCATTTTCTTAGATTTATGTTGGAAAGATTTTCCGTCATCCGTTGCCAATTTTGCTGTTGAGATTTTCTTAGCCTCTTTGTTCAGCTTGGAGAAGACAGAACATACAGCGCAGGTGTTAGTGCCCATGATTTCAATATCATTGACGTACGCCAGCAGTTTCACACTCTTGTAATACAAGATGCTTCCTATGCGGTTAAGTTTTGCAGCTCGAATTATCTTTTCCAGCATCAAGTTGAAGAGAGTACACAAAAGGGGGTCACCTTGTGTGAAACTTCGGAGAGGTCCTTTCGAGCCGTTCAAGACCAAACGATGTTTCACACAGGGTTACTGACGGAGCTGGTGGTGTTAGTCAATAGGCATAGCTATATAAGTTTTGCAGGGAAGCCATCTCATTTTAAGTAACTAACTAAAATTTGCCTACCAACAATGCTATTGGTCTCAATGCATAGTGTACCATATATGGCACAATTAGAAAAACACCAAAATTCAGCCTTTCCTGGAAAACCGCGCATTTAATCGAAAAATTAGTGTCAATTTCGTGTTTAGTGGATGATTTTACGTAGGGGGCGTCACGTCTCAATATTTGGCGCTGACCTCATGCATTTAAGGGTTAATTTTATCCTATTCAAACACGCTCATAAAACACTGAAAGCGAATATATCGTAAAGGACAAAATTATAATTTTTTCGCACACTACAAATTTTTTCAAGAAAAAAAAATTTTGAGGTGCAGTATATTAATTAACCATCTAACCGCGTGTTCAATTCCATTTTAATATACCAATAAAAAGCAATGAAAAAAAAAAAACAAAACAAAAAATAGTCTCTTGTAAAATGTGCCTTTGTCCCTTACGATAACTTCGCACAAAGACACAGTGTCATACAGATTGTTCAGATATAGACATTTTGGGGTATAACTACTCAATTTAAACGGCTAATTACAAAATTACAAAATTTGTATAGAATTGGCTCGTTGGAAGTTCTTCGTATTAGTTACAGATACAAAACCTTCCTACACCTGGGGAAGATTAATTTCTTGGTCCAGGATAAGGACAGAGGAAAAGCGAATAATAATCCCCAAATAATCCAGATTTAGGAACCACGGGTATGTCGTGAACGCATCTATGGTATTGAAGGGTTTTTTAAGGCAACATATCGCACTTTATAGAGACAGGAAGCCCGCGGTATTATATCATTGTTCCGCGAATGCATGATGTTTAGGGAGTTTGTTTACAGGAAATGAAAAAAATGATTTTGCTTATCCAAATATGGTTAATTAGAGATAATTAACTAATTTTTACTAAAAATTTATGTTATATACATATATATAACATGCATAGAATATACCCGTGCAGAGGCTTTGCGCGTATTGGCTCTATTTACCTGATCGCCTATAACTTTTCCATTTTACCATGTATTTTCTTCGTTGATAGCTTATCTTTTTGCAAATTGAATGGAGCTTCACGTAAAAGAGTAAAACTAAAGGTAAAGACGTTTTTTTTTAAAGACCTTTGCTGACAAAGTCAATTTTTTCTTAAAATTTTCGTAAAAAATTGAAAATTTTCAAATTGACTCATCTACATATATTTCAGAAACTATAAAACTTACAGAAAAATGTTATAGAAGCCATGTATAGGAAATTTAATTTTCTTTCGTTACTCCAACGTAGATAGATCAATGCATTAAAGAGACATACTGGATTAAGTGGAGCTATTGGCCAAATAACGGTAAATTACCGATATCTCAAAAACCTTCCCATAGAATTAAAAATGAACGATTTTCGGATTCAGCGACCGATTTTACATATAGATAGGATCAGGCGCGGATCCAGGATTTCGGCAAGGGGGGGTTTTGAAAATTTCTTTTTTTGGAAGATGTTTTTTAAGGGCAGACGCTGGTGAAAATATGGGCTAATACCACCTACTATTATTATTCTATATACTAGTTGCACCATTTCCCGCACCTTAAAAACACTAAACTCAAAACCCTCCAAATTAACAATATGTATGCCATCACATAAAGTGCAGGAGATTTCAATTGAAGTTCTAAATAACATGTATAACGTACATTAGATAGGGTTGGTCCCCATACGGAAAAAAAATTTGTAAAAGTCTGCCCCTAAATTTGAAGCTTATGTTGAGAGGGTTAAGGGACACAAAAAAAAATTATTTTTTGATCCCGCGAAATACCGCCGAAATCGTTTTTTTATTGTAACTTTGTTATTTTTCATCCGATTTTTAAAATTGATACGTCATTATTTTCGTATTTTGCAGCTCTACACTTCCTTCTAATGCTCTTTTGAGCTCTGAAGTCGTTTTCACATAGTTGGGTCAGCTAACTTATTTGCGTGTCCATGAATTATCCTCTTTGCTTTGCCAAATGAAAGTGCTTCAAAATACATGACAATGTTGCCTTTAAAGGGTTTTACTAAATTAATAAACAAAGAAGTTACGTCACTACGAATATTTAACGTAGCTATTATTTAATTTATTTTTTTAAGCAATTCAATATATGTAAAGTTGTAAAAGTCCGACCCTAAATTTGAAGCTTATATTGAGAGGATTAAGGGACGAAAAAAAAATTTTTTCTTATCCCGCGAAATTCCGCCGAAATGGTTTTTTTCTTGTAACTTTGTTATTTAACTTCCGATTTTTAAAATTGATAGGTCATTATTTTCGTATTTCGAAGCTCTATATTTTCTTCTAATGTCCTTCGTGGCCGCTGTGGTGCAGTGGGTATAGTGCTCGCCTGCTATGCCAGAGGTCTCGGGTTCAAACCACGGTCCGAGCAAAACACCAAAAAATTTTTGTAATTAGTAAAAATCCAATTATTGGATTTTTTAAGAGCAGCGGTCACTTCTCGGCAGTGGGCGGCATACCCTCCGAGAGTATTTCTGCCATGAAAAAGCTTCTCACAAAAAATGCATTCGCCGTTCGGAGCCGGCATAAAACTGTAGGTCCACCCAATTAGTAGGAAAAACAAAAAGGAGCACACCTCGAATTGGGAGAGAAGCTCGGCCATAAAACTCGTCAGAGTTATAATAGCGCCATTGTATTATTATTAATGTCCTTTTGCACTCTGAAGTCAAATAACAAAGTTACAATAAAAAAACTATTTCGGCGGTATTTCGCGGGATCAGAAAAAAAAATAAAATTTTTTTCTTTAATCCTCTCAATATAAGCTTCAATTTTAGGGTCGGACTTTTACAACTTTACATATACTGAATTGCTTAAAAAAATTAGTTAAATAATATCTACGTTAAATAACTTCTTTGTGACGTAACTTCTTTTTATACCTTTCATGACAATGAAATGGTATTATAACTTAGTGCCAAAAAATTTTTGTCGAGAGTACCAGAAGGAAGCGTAGGGGACCCACCAAAATATATACCGATATGATCAGAATCACGAGCTGAGTCGATTAAGCCATGTCCGTCTGTCCGTCCGTCCGTCTGTGTGAACGCAAACTAGTCCCTCAGTTTTTGAGATATCTGAAGGAAATTCGGAATACAGGTATGTTGTTATATGCAGCTGATCATTTGTCGGAACTGGCCGAATCGGACCACTATAACATATAGAAAACAACCGATTATTCAGATATACATGAAATTTTTGGATGTAACCTCCCTATTTAAACAGCTAAGGACATGAAATTTTGAAGTAGACGTACCCATTTTGGCCCAAACAAGGTTACCGAAAATTGTCAAGATCGGACCACTATAACATATAGTTCCACACAGGCGCGGATCCAGGATTTCGGCAAGGGGGGGGGGATTTTAAAAATTTCTTTTTTTGAAAGATGTTTTTTACGGGCAGACGCTGGTGAAAATATTGACTAATACCATCTACTATTATTATTCTATATACTAGTTGCGTCATTTCCAATGGTACCCATATGGGCACAAACGGGGTTACCGAAAATTGTCAAGATCGGACCATTATAACATATAGCTCCCATACAACCGATTGTTCAGATATGGACATTTTGGTGTATAACTCCTCCATTTAAATAGCCAAGACACCATTTTTATACTCAGCTGTACTAGTACACAGAGTATTATAGTTTTAATCATATAACGGTGGATTGTAACAGAATGAAATAATCGAGATATAGACTTATATATATCAAAATCATCAGGGTGAAAAGAGAAATCGATTGAGCCATGTCCGTCCGTCCGTCCGTCTGTCCGTCTGTCCGTACGTCCGTCTATAAACACTCTAACTCGCGCAAAAATTGAGATATTTTGATGAAATTTGAAATGCAAGTTGGTATCGAGACTGGGACGGTTGGTATTGAAAATGGGCGAAATCGGACAATGACCACGCCCACTTTTCCTATATAGAAAAAATCGGAAATTTGGTATCTCAGTCACTAATATAGCTAGAGTGATGAAATTTTACCCACGTGTTGAGCTCAGGCCCCTAAGAAGAAATTTGATGGAATTTTGGAAAATGGGCGGTGCCACGCCCACTTATTAAGGAGCAAACATTGAAAGCTTTATGAGTCATAACTAAGAAACTGTTGAAGATATATCGATGAAATTTGGTACGCGTGATATACTTACTTAGGCAAATGTTTGGACGAAAAATTGTCAAAATCGGTTGACGGTCACGCCCACTTTTATATATGGGTATTATAAAGTGACCTAATAAAAACATTTTAAGCGATATATCTGTCAAATATAAAGATATATCATTGAAATTTTATGCCAGGAGTCCACCTGCGGACATACAACGAAAAACACAAAAATTTTGGAAAATGGGCGTGGCACCGCCTCTTTTTAGAAGCTGGAATATACGAGATTTCTGAGCCCATAACTCGACAAATAATTGATATATAATGACGAAACTTGGTGTGTACCAGAGATGTTAAGTATTGCAATCATCGTGACTTTCAGCCCTTGAAGTCCCATTCTTTTTCTTGAAGTCTTGAATGCAGTTTTTCAGTCTTTTTTTTGACTGATGATTTAAAATTTGAAGTCCACAGTATTTTTGGCAAGTATGACTGACCATTCATTTTTTTCATTCATTCATGACTGGCGATATTTTTTAAGCAGTCATTTAGTAAACTAGTACCAAAAATATGCTCTCTATGTATTTTAGCTGTAATAGTATTTATTTTGCATATACCTAAAATGGTCAGTTTATAAAATCTTTGAAATACATATTAAAGGGCTGCACGAATGGATTCGAAACGACCAACAAAATATTCGCGGCCGTCCAATTACAGTACCTACTTGTTTCTGTCGTTTGCGAATAAGCGCAAGTAGAGCACAATCATAAACAGAACCAATACAATACTTATTCGTAGCAACAATTACATGACCTTAAAAAGGTTCTGCAAATAGTGTACACCCCTTGCGAATACTTCGAATATAATCGAAATATATGTATGTACATATTTTCATAAACATACATTCAGACGTTGTGTTCAGAAAAATTACGCTGCTAGTGGGAGTGTGTGTATGCGCATATGCATACACACTAGGGCGGGTCGATTGGTAGCGGCCAAAAAAAAAATTAACAGGGACACATGGCGATTCTGAAAACTTGGGTAATTTCAAGCTTTTTTTGCCCAAGAAAATAAATTTCGAACCAGAGCTTTTTGCGATCTACATACATATATTACATATTTCCAACTGTTCTATATATTTTAAAATAACTCGGTAACCAATGCTTCGATTCTTTTGATTTTTTCAGCATTAGTTAGGAAACTTATTTGGCAACAAGACGTGGTGGTCAGTTTTTGAAATTTTACTCAAAAGTTCAACTTTTGGAAATAATCGCTGTTTTCCACGTTCTCATATGTTTATTTTTTGGTCCACCTTATTGCCATATGCACATTAAATATACAAACAAACCAATGAAGCAACCAGGTTTTGCGAATACTTCATAACATGGTTATTATTATGTTCTACTCGATCGTGGCGAATAGTGTACACTAATCGCTCCAACAGAGCAAATAGAAATAGTATTTGTATTCCAAATGAAAAGTATGGGTTTTATTGGTAGTTGCATTGAAATTTTGCTGTGACTAATTGTACAATGCATAGAGTATTCGCAAATATAGAAGAGGCAAATGGTACTGTGCAGAGGTCTAATACAAATCGCTAACTTAGAGTGCAAACTGTGTAAGTCCATTTTTATGAAAAAGTGTATTTTTATGTACAATGCTAGAAAAATCAAATACGTACCGCGCTAAACAAGTCGGTGACTCTTGTCATATTTCTACTCGTTGTTATTCAGTGATACGCAAATTGTGTAAGTCGAAAGAGCGAAGAAAATTGTGTAAGTCCAAAATATTTACATGAACAGAACATTTTTTTTTTCATTTCGAATTTTTTTTATTTTTTGTTTTTATCTCTCCTACAAAGTTTGAAAAAAAGGACTTACGCAATTTGCACTCTAAGCTAGCGATATGTACACTAGAGCGTATCGAGAAAAAAAGTTCGCCGTACGCCCCCATATGATCTCTTCTTCGAAAACATTTCCGGAAATTTTTTTTGGACGCCGCTAGATGTCGCTAAAATTCAATTTTCATAACTTCGGTTTTATGGAAGGTTCCTACTTTATAATTGTATTAACCCTGTGTGCGCCATTGGGGTCACTTCCACCCAGTACATAGTTTATACCACCTTAATGTAACGTTTTTTGCCAGCATGTTAAACGTCGTCAATAAGCATTCATTTTTTTCAAAAGAGGTATTTCGATCGATTCAGTAGAACCGCAAATAAAACACATTTAACATTCCGAGGAATATAAGTTTTTCGCTTCCTGTGGTGTCTAGGTTAATTCTATAAAGTTTTTTTCTGAAGAGTCTCCTACTGAAATTTTATACCGAATAATTTTCTAGAACATTTTAACCATCTATCACCCCTAAGAAAGGGTTATTTTGACCCCTTTTTATACAGTCAGGAAATAGTATTTTTAAGGTCGCTAGAGGGCTGAAATGTTCTATAAAATTATTCGCCTTAAAATTTCATTAGGGGTCTCCTCAGAAAAAGATCTTTGTAAAATGGACCACGTGTAAAAGACCACAGGAAGCGAAAAACTTATATTCCTCGGAATGTTAAATTTGTTTTATTTGCGGTTCTACTGAATCGATCGAAATACCTCTTTTGAAAAAAATGAATGCTTATTGACGACGTTTAACATGCTGGCAAAAAACGTTACATTAAGGTGGTATAAACCCAGTACTGGGTGGAAGTGACTCCAATGGCGCATGTACGGTTAATACAATTATAAAGTAGGAACCCTCCTCTCATGCCAAAGAGATTGGTGTCTCAAACTTAGGGATCGAATCTTTAAAAACCTAGTAACCCCTATAAGAAGAATGGCAAAAGACTGTAGCTGCATTCATTTCATGATTGCAATCAAATGATTGCAGTAACGGGATGGATTGCAGACAGGTGACTGCACAGTTAAAATTTACCAGTCAGAATGAAGGCTTACTTTTTTAATTCCCAGTCATGACTGACAAAAAATGAATAGCAGTCATTTTGGCCCCAATCAAAAGACTGCGCAGTCACAAAGTACTGCATTACTTAACATCTCTGGTGTGTACACTTTTATTACTTGTGGTAATACATGTTGAAAATTTTAGCGAAATCGGTTGACGACCACGCCCACTTTTATATATGGGTATTATAAAGTGGCCTAATAAAAACATTTTAAGCGATATCTCTGTCAAATATAAAGATAATTCATTGAAATATTGTGGCAAGAGTTCCACAATAGACTGGAAACAAAAAATATACAAATTTTGGAAAATGGGCGTGGCACCACCTCTTTTTAGGCAAGGAATATACGAGATTTCTTAGCCTATAACTCGACAAATAATTGAGATATTATTACGAAACTTGGTTTATACACTTTCATAACTTGTGTTAATAGACACGCAAAAATTTATTGAAATAGGTTTATGACCACGCCTACTTTTTAAAAAAGATATTTCTGGAACACCCTTTGGGAATTTGTAACGTGACATCTTTGTAACTAGAAGTCATAAAGGAATGAAATTTTGCACAAAGAATAATATTCATATGCTTAGTTGGATAACTGATAAAAATTTTGAAAATGGGCGCGGCTTCGCCCACTTTATGCAGCACTCGCTTTATATAAAGTACACCGTGTGTCCATCAAACGCAAGCAAACAATGAAAGCATACAGCTGAGTATCTAATATTCGATTCCACTCGAACTTAGGCTTCCTTACTTGTTTCTAATAAATCTTTCCATAAATAACCCACAGAATTAAAATTATGAATTAAACTTAATCAGGCTATGTACATATATAGGTAACTTTTCATTTCCCCACTCACGAAAGGTATGTAGTCTTCGGTACGGCCGAAGACAGCCGCGCTTTTACTTGTTCGATATGTACCAGTGAAAATTACTCGTGCTTACGCATTTTTCCGCCCTTTAGGAAGCAGCTTGTCACTTCTGCACACTCGACCGATTTTCGGCACTATTTTGCGTTGCACAATTTTTTGGACAAATATGACACAATTTTAATTTTCCATCACTGGATGTACTCATTTCTTCGATACCGTGGTTGAAGTACTCGATACCAAAAAATATCGTTTCAAAATAATCGAGTAAAAAGTATCGGTATCAAATGCAAAAAATATCGATTTGGTATCGTATCGTATCGAAATTCGTGTCCCTACTCACACACGAAGAGTGTACTACGCAGAAGGACATCACCGTGGCGGTAGCCATGGTTATGACACACGTCGGGACTTGGCTGGCGTAGCCCAGGGTTATTTTTTATAAGCGCGACCGAAGGCGTGGTCATGATCATGGTCCGATGGGCGTGGTCATGGTCCGATTTCGCCCATTTTCAATACCAACCGTCCCAGTCTCGATACCAACTTGCATTTCAAATTTCATCAAAATATCTCAATTTTTGCGCGAGTTAGAGTGTTAACAGACGGACGGACGGACAGACGGACGGACGGACAGACGGACAGACGGACGGACGGACGGACATGGCTCAATCGATTTCTCTTTTCACCCTGATCATTTTGATATATATAAGTCTATATCTATCTCGATTATTTCATTCTGTTACAATCCACCGTTATGTGATTAAAACTATAATACTCTGTGTACTAGTACAGCTGAGTATAAAAATGGTGTCTTGGCTATTTAAATGGAGGAGTTATACACCAAAATGTCCATATCTGAACAATCGGTTGTATGGGAGCTATATGTTATAATGGTCCGATGGGTTCAAATACTTCAAAATTTCACGCCGTTAGCTGTTAAAATGGAGGAATTATACACCAAAATGTCCATATCTGAACAATCGGTTGTAGGGAGCTATATGTTATAATGGTCCGATCTTTACAATTTTCGGTAACCCCGTTTGTGCCCATATGGGTACAAATACTTCAAAATTTCACGCCGTTAGATGTTAAAATGGAGGAGCTATACACCAAAATGTCCATATCTAAACAATCGGTTTTAGGGAGCTATATGTTATAATGGTCCGATCTTGACAATTTTCGGTAACCCCGTTTGTGCCCATATGGGTAGGCTTGCCATACGTCAGACATTTGGCCTGATTGTCAGGCATTACATACTTTGTCAGGCAATCAGGCGCCTAACGAATTTTGTCAGGCATTTTGAAATGTTTTTTTATGTACATTGATATTTTGTATAAATTTTATTCCGTTTTATTCAAAGCCGAATGAACATTAGATTTGTAATCTTGTCGAGTGTAAACACAGCGTTAGTTTAAGTCCTGTGCGATTATCGATAACTTCTTTCTATCTCTTATTCCGTGTTATAAAAACACATTCAGACTACATTTAAAATTACGTTGATTAGCCGAAATTACTTTCCGAAATTACGTGCGTTCACACACGCTTTTGAGTAATTTATTTTAGCCGTGCTTCATTTAACGCCGCTCCTGTGCCAGATAAAAAATTTTACATGCGAATGCAATAACTACGATTTTAGGACAATAAAACCAGATAAATTTCTGGTGCAATATATGACCCCCTTTGTTCGAGTTGTCACAAGATTTGTTAATAAAATATACGTGTATATTAAATTAAATTATACTAATATATATTGCTGCTGCTGCTGGCAAATGAAAATGCTGCTGCTTTCTTCGTTCGGCTCTTTTGGCGCCGCGTGTTCTGCTGTTGCCGCTGCTGCTGCTGCTGTAACTTCCCGGTCGTTGTTGCTGTTTCGCCTTCAAGCGCACCAATGTTGCTGTTGTTGTTGCTTAACTTGCTTCCGCGTGCTCAACAAGGATACGATATTGATGACCAATTCAAAACACAAAGCATATGCAGTTTGTTGTTCGCTGCTGTTGCCGTGCCTAGTTATTACCACCGATGGCTTTCTTGCCACGTAAATAGATTGAAGGCAAAGTGAATTGCCACGACCTATTTGGCAAAGATCGCCATATAAAAGTAAAAAGACGGTTACGATTCGGTGTCGGTATATGGATTGAATTTATTATATAAAATTTGCTTCTTTTATACAAAATTTATTCTTATGTACTACTTATTTACTACGATACATATTTACTCTAAATGTGTAACAATAATGGGACTCTTCCCCACGGTATATTGTACATATGTACATGTACATATGTATGCTCCTATGAGCACTTAGGCTTAGAATAACACTGGAAGCGTGAGAATGGCAGCGTCAGCAATTTTTGTGTACTTACAATTTGTGTGGGGCTGACTAAGTAGTCAGCGCCAGCGCGTGACAAACAATGTATGGAAATTTATTACGTATGTATGTTTGCGCTTGTGTAACTACATTTGACGCTCTACAGCAATGATGCCCAAACATTTCTTACGGGCGAGCAATGTCATAATTTAAAGAAAAAAAAAATATGTTTCCATATATTTGTTTTTGTAGTTTTCTACAACTTCATTGACATCTGGAGAACCCAGTAAAAAAATTAGGACACAAACCAGACTTATGATCGAAATTAACTAAAATTCCTCCTTTGTATTTATATTTATGTTATGCAAACAAAGCTATCGAATATGCATTGGAATATATGTATATATTTTTAATTAATAAAATTAATATTAATATTTATAAATAAATAATTAATTAATATTGAAAAGTGGATTGATTTTAGAAAGCTTAAAAAACATCTTTAATACGAGACTTATGGACTTTGGCTACTATTACTGAAATTATTAATTAATTTTCAATACTCTCCTCTAAATTTTTCAAAATATATAAATAAATAATTAATTAATTATTAGTGTGACAAAATTAATTATCTTTGCCTCCGAGCGTTTATTTTAAAACTTTCGTCAATGTTTTAGTACGTATAAATGTGAAAGTGTATTTTAAAAATTAAAAATTGTAAAATCAAAACACAGAAATCGGATCTCAGACAAACACCTCGAGCCAGTTTTGCAACTATCAACCACAAATGTTGAAATAGACATAGATAACATTATCGAAAATATGAACGAATCAAATTAGTTTCCATATGTATGTATATACATACATATATGTTCCACATTTCATTCTTTTCATTGCTGGGTTGGACCTGCTCGAATCAAAATAAAAAAATGTTTTTCTATTTCCATAGAAACGTTTCGGGAGTATACAAATTTTATTTTCCTATGCTCGCCTATGCTCGCATATATACACAAATTTCTTATGAAAGTGTATAGGCGAGTAGAATCCTATACTTACGAGCATTACAAAAACAAAATGTGTATGCGAGCATAGGGCTTGGGCAACTATGCTCTACAGCGTCGAGGACTGTTCAGCGTGCTACGATCAAATAAAGACTCGTTAGCAAAAAAGGCAGCTTCATTGGAAAAGTATGAGTAGGATACTAAGTCAAGAAAAATGATTGCCTTTGTACCTTCTATGTATTATTTTGTCGTGTTTTTGAAACTAAAAAACAGTACCTTTATTTCATTTAATGAATTTGTTTTTTATTGGGTATGTTAGTGTCTAGCACGAATTTATTATTTTTAAATTTAATTTTTATACTTTGGAATAAGCGGAAAAATCCAATTAGCTCATACAGCGATGGTAGATGTGATAGCTATTTCGAAGAAAAACCACTTTCTTCATCATCAGACATCTTCTCGGGAGCACACCAGGCTTTGAACCTACGCTCCAACTATCAGTAGTCGAATATTAGCGAAACGCTAAGCACTGCGGCTACCGATGGTCCTGCTGCGCTGTTGGATTTTTCACTTATATATGCCATTGTTCTCTTCAATCTAACCTCACTTAGTATACGATTTTCGTACATCTGCTATGCAAGTGTTGAATACTGGTTGGCAGCTGACGGACAGCGGGCGCTGTGTACAGTAGTTGTATGTACAACAGCACAATTTATAATTTAACATTATTGGCTATGTTAGTGTCTAGCACGAATTTATTATTTTTAAATTTAATTTTTATACTTTGGAATAAGCGGAAAAATCCAATTAGCTCATACAGCGATGGTAGATGTGATAGCTATTTCGAAGAAAAACCACTTTCTTCATCATCAGACATCTTCTCGGGAGCACGCCAGGCTTTGAACCTACGCTCCAATCATCAGTAGTCGAATATTAGCGAAACCCTAAGCACTGCGGCTGCCGCTGTGGTGCAGTGGGTAGAGTGCTCGCCTGCTATGCCAGAGGTCTCGGGTTCAAACCACGGTCCGAGCCAAACAAAATTTTCTAATTAGTAAAAATCCAATTATTGGGTTTTTTAAGAGCAGCGGTCACCTCTCGGCAGTGGGCGGCATACCCTCCGAGAGTATTTCTGCCATGAAAAAGCTTCTCACAAAAAATGCATTCGCCGTTCGGAGCCGGCATAAAACTGTAGGTCCACCCAATTAGTAGGAAAAACAAAAAGGAGCACACCTCGAATTGGGAGAGAAGCTCGGCCATAAAACTCGTCAGAGTTATAATAGCGCCATTGTATTATATTATTATTATATTAAGCACTACGGCTACCGATGGTCCTGCTGAGCTGTTGGATTTTTCACTTAAATATGCCATTGTTCTATTCAATCTAACCTCACTTAGTGTACGATTTTCGTAGGTTCAAAGCCTGGTGTGCTCCCGAGAAGATGTCTGATGATGAAGAAAGTGGTTTTTCTTCGAAATAGCTATCACATCTACCATCGCTGTATGAGCTAATTGGATTTTTCCGCTTATTCCAAAGTATAAGAATTTGTTTTTTGTTTATCATAAGTGAATTGTTTTTTTAATGTGATAAATTTACATATATATATGTGTATATGTAACTGGTAATTTTTAGACTGCTAAATATAATTGAATGAATTTTATGGTTTTCTAACTCTAAGATGTTTTCATTTCGCTTTAGTCAGGCATGGGGGTGAACAAATTATGGCAAGCCTACATATGGGTACAAATACTTCAAAATTTCACGCCGTTAGCTGTTATAATGGAGGAGTTATACACCAAAATGTCCATATCTGAACAATCGGTTGTAGGGGAGCTATATGTTATAGTGGTCCGATCTTAACAATTTTCGGCAATCCCGTTTGGGCCCATATGGGTACAAATACTTCAAAATTTTTCGCCGTTAGCTGTTAAAATAGAGGAGTTATACACCAAAATGTCCATATCTGAACAATCGGTTGTATAGGAGCTATATGTTATAGTGGTCCGATCTTAACAATTTTCGGCAACCTTGTTTGGGCCAAAATGGGTACGTCTACTTCAAAGTTTCATGTCCTTAGCTGTTTAAATGGGGAGGTTATGCACAAATTACATCCAAAAATTTCATGTATATCTGAATAATCGGTTGTTATACTCAGCTGTACTAGTACACAGAGTATTATAGTTTTGATTTCATAACGGTGGATTGTAAAAGAATGAAATAATCGAGATAGATATAGACTTATATATATCAAAATGATCAGGGTGAAAAGAGAAATCAATGGAGCCATGTCCGTCCGTCCGTCCGTCCGTCCGTTGAGATATTTTGATGAAATTTGGAATGCAAGTTGGTATCGAGACTGGGACGGTTGGTATTGAAAATAGGCGAAATCGGTCCACGACCACACCCACTTTTCCTATATAGAAAAAATCTGAAATTTGGTATCTCAGCCACTAATATAGCTGGAGCGATGAAATTTCACCCACGTATTGAGCTCAGGCCCCTAGGAAGAAATTTGGTGAAATTTTGGAAAATGGGCGGTGCCACGCCCACTGATTAAGGGTCAAACATTGAAAGTTTTATATGTCATAACTCAGAAACCGTTGAAGATATGTCGATGAAATTTGGTATGCGTGATTTCCTTACTTTGACAAATTTTTTGACGGAAAATTGTCAAAATCGGTTGACGGCCACGCCCACTTTTATATATTGGAACTACAAAGGGGCCTAATAAAAACATTTTAAGCGATATTTCTGTTAAATATAAAGATCTGTCACTGAAATTTTGTGGCAGGAGTCCAACTACGGACATACAACAAAAACCAGAAAAATTTTGGAAAATGGGCGGTGCCACGCCCACTTATTAAGGGGCAAATATTGAAAGTTTTATAAGCCATAACACAGAAACCGTTAAAGATATATCGATGAAATTTGGTACGCGTGATACGTTTACTTACGCAAATGTGTGGACGAAAAATTACAAAAATCGGTTGACGACCACGCCCACTTTTATATATGGGTATTATAAAGTGACCTAATAGAAACATTTTAAGCGATATCTTTGTCAAATATAAAGATAATTCATTAAAATTTTGTGGCATGAGTTCCACAATAGACCGGAAACAAAAAATAGAGAAATTTTGGAAAATGGGCGTGGCTCCGCCTCTTTTTAGACAAAGGAATCTACGAGATTTCGGAGCCCATAACTCGGCAAATAACTGAGATATTATGACGAAACTTGGTTTATACACTATTATAACTTGTGTAAATGGACACGAAAAAATTTATTGAAATCGGTTTATGACCACGCCTACTTTTTAACAAAGATATTTCTGGACCAGCTTTTGGGAATTTGCAACGTGACATCTTTGTAATTAGAAGTCATAAAGGAATGAAATTTTGCACAAAGAATAATATTCATATGCTTAGTTGGATCAATGATAAAAATTTTGAAAATGGGCGTGGCTACGCCCACTTTATGCGGCATTCGTTTTATACAAAATACCTACACCGTGTTTCCATCAAACGTAAACAAACAATGAAAGCATACAGCTGAGTATCTAATGTTCGATTCCGATCGAACTTAGGCTTCCTTACTTGTTTTCTATATGTTATAGTGGTCCGATTCGGCCAGTTCCAACAAATGATCATCTGCATATAACAACATACCTGTATTCCGAATTTCATTCAGATATCTCAAAAACTGAGGGACTAGTTTGCGTTCACACAGACGGACGGACGGACAGACGGACATGGCTTAATCGACTCAGCTCGTGATTCTGATCATATCGGTATATATTTTGGTGGGTCCCCCACGCTTCCTTCTGGTACTTTCGACAAAAATTTTTTGGCACTAATTTATAATACCATTTCATTCTCATGAAAGGTATAAAAAAAGAATTATTAAAATCGGTCAAGTACTTTTTGAGTTATCGCGTTACATACATTTTCCATACAATCAATTTTATATAATTAGTATAGATTAGAAGCGCGAGGTCGCTACTGCGTGTTCTAAATTTTCAAACGTGCAACCAAAGAACGTATATTGCATAAGAAGGGAAAATTCGGTATTTTGGACTAGTGAGGTGGAAATCGTTTAGTCAAAAAAAGATGATGACTTCGCGAGTTGCCTCCCATCATTCTTCAAGCTCGAATTCGTTTGTTTTTTCGCGGCGAAAAATAAATTCATTTTGACATTTCTTTTGCTTGACATTTAGTTATTATTTCTATTCATATTCTACCGCCACTGCAAAGATGGTTGAAAATGAGCCGGGCTGCAAATTTTAGAATTTTATAAAAACCTTGATCTGATAAAAAGCTCTGTTGCCACTTTTTTATCCTTTGTTGAATTTCAATTTTATGAATGAATCGCTTGTAGTATTTTAACTTCGTTCTCGTTTTAATTCTTGTTTTTGGTGGTTGATTGGATTGTATAGTACGCGCTTATTGTATTAGATTTAATTCCTCTAAATTTCGGGTGTTTTCTATTTAACTATAAGTTGTAATTGTATGTTATTATTGCCTACAAGGACAACTATTTTAATGAACTGATTCAATTGTACCTGTTTCACCTTGTGGATATGTGCATATAAAATATAATCTGAAAATAAATGTCGACTTGCCTTTGGACAGCTAAACCCATCCAACCATTGCTTTGGAATGATAGAGTTTTCCTTGATCAGTTTGGGAAATTTGGGCGCAGAATCTATAAAGGCATTAATTTGGGATCTATGATAAACCACAAGGGGGGGGAGGGTTTGAACCCCCAAACCCCCTCCATAAAAAATTACATTGTGTGTCGCTTTTGTGGGAAGTAGTCCTGGTGACTAAGTATATAGCGAATCAATACCGTTTCTCTATAGACCTTTACTGCAGGGTTAATAATGTTACCGAAAATTGTCAAGATTGAACCACTATAACATATATGTAGCTGCCATAAAACCGATTGTTCTGATATAGACATAAAGTACCTACTTGTATTTTTCAAATAATACCTTCTTTTTTAATATTATCGTATTCAAACATGCTCATAAAACACTGAGAGGGAAAAATTTATAATTTTTTCGCAAATTTTCAAGAAAAAAAGAAAAAAAATTTTGAGGTGTAATATATTAATTAACCATCTAACCATGTGTTCAATTTCATTTCAATATACCAATAAAAAGCAGTGAAAAACAAGTAAGGAAGCCCAAGTTCGAGTGGAATCGAACATTAGATACTCAGCTGTATGCTTTCATTGTTTGTTTGCGTTTGATGGAAACACGGTGTACTTTATATAAAGCGAGTGCTGCATAAAGTGGGCGTAGCCACGCCCATTTTCAAAATTTTTATCAGTCACCCAACTAAGGATATGAATATTATTCTTTGTGCAAAATTTCATTCTTTTATGACTTCTAGTTACAAAGATGTCACGTTACAAATTCCTAAAGATGATGTATTGTGGAACGATCTTCCGTCATTCCTACCCTGTCGGAAAAACAAGCAACCAAAAAGTATTCCAGAAATATCTTTGTTAAAAAGTAGGCGTGGTCGTAAACCGATTTCAATAAATTTTTGCGTGTCTATTAACACAAGTTATAAAAGTGTAAGCACCAAGTTTCATCATAATATCTCAATTATTTGTCAAGTTATGGGCTCCGAAATCTCGTAGATTCCTTTGTCTAAAAAGAGGCGGTGCCACGCCCATTTTCCAAAATTTTTTTTTTTTTTCGGCCTATTTTAGAACTCCTGCCATAAAATTTCAATGATATATCTTTATATTTGACAGAGATATCGCTTAAAACGTTTTTATTGGGTCCTTTTATAATACACATATATAAAAGTGGGCATGGCCGTCAACCGATTTTGACAATTTTCCCTCCAAACTTTTGCCTAAGTAAGTAAATCACGCATACCAAATTTCATCGATATATCTTCAACGGTTTCTGAGTTATGGCTTATACAACTTTCAATGTTGCCCCTTAATAAGTGGGCGTGGCACAGCCCATTTTCCAAAATTTTATCAAATTTCTTCATAAGGGCCTGAGCTCAATACGTGGGTAAAATTTTATCACTCTAGCTATATTAGTGGCTGAGATACCAAATTTCCAATTTTTTCTATATAGGAAAAGTGGGCGTGGTCATGGTCCGATTTCGCCCATTTTCAATACCAACCGTCCCAATCTCGATACCAACTTGCATTCCAAATTTCATCAAAATATCTCAATTTTTGCGCGAGTTAGAGTGTTTAAAGACGGACGGAAATGGCTCAATCGATTTCTCTTTTCACCCTGATCATTTTGATATATATAAGTCTATATCTATCTCGATTATTTCATTCTGTTACAATCCACAGTTATGTGATTAAAACTATAATACTCTGTGTACTAGTACAGCTGAGTATAAAAATACTCTCCTGTAAAACTTGCTTTTGTCCCTTACGTTAACTTTGCACCTCCATACAAGCGCGGCCAAAAATAGTAATAACACTACCCGAAAAAGAAAACCGTCGACATTTGATACATGATTCCTGTGTAGAATTGTCTGCTGATCAGATGGTTCAAAAGTAGAACAGCTTTCGAGATATTTTGAAATTTCAGTTTTTGAGCTGGGGAAAAAAGTAGGATTTCTAATCTGTCAATAGGCTTTTTCATTAAACCTCTTATAGCATTGTAAGTTTTCTACTGATTATAATCCGGAAAGTGCCAAAATGTTCACTAAAAATATTTCAATATTTCAAATAATTGTGTTTTCAATTTATATTGGCTCGAAAGCAACAAGTAACAAGTTTTATATACATATCATATGAGAAGCGAATTTGAAAATCATCCCTGAAAAAATGCGATTAATCCGGGACGTGTCCGGGATCAATCGGAAGGGAGAATGCGACTAGTGCAATTTTACATCCCTTTATATGGAGCGAATTGATCGCATTTGTTCGAGCATGTCCTATGAAGAGACTAATTGTTCAACTTGTATACCCGAACGGGTGCAAATGTAGATTAATCACTACACCCAGGGAAAAAACAACATAAAATAAAAAAAAAACGATATTGATTCAATAAGAAACATTAACAATAGTCTAGTAATGTCGAAAATTCTTATTTCAATATAGCACAACTTTATTTTAATGTTGCGCAATATCCAACATATTTAATATTTTTCGGCATTGATTTAATATTTGATTCTTATCGAGTTGAGTTGTCGTCTTATTGAATCAATATGGAAGAATTATTAAATTAATAGTGAGCATTGTTGATTCAAAACAGAAACAATATTAAATTCAGAATGCCAATTGTTAATGTCTAATGAAAGCGTTATTAAATTAAAAACATACGTTATTAAATTAAAAACGTACGTTATTAAATTAAAAGCGCACGTTATTAAATTAAAAACGTACACTATTAATGTTAAGTTACGAAATTATAGACCCTCCGCCTACTTTACTACCCCCTTTAAGAAAATATAAACACAATATAATTTACAAAAGCGAACAACTTTATTAAGACAGCCATGCACATTGGGTATATATTGAAGAGGGGATGGCGCTGGAGATGAACTATTAAGGCTGCTTTGTTTCACCCATGTTCGAATGTCCGACCTTAAGGAATCTTCTTCACATTCAATACCAAACTAAAAATTATTTGAAAGAAAAAATCATTTCAAAATACTTGAGATAGGCTGCAATGCACTACTTACCCCTTTCTTTCTCCATTCCATGAGCTTGCTACGAAATTTTGCCCGGAGGCCAATCGGTGGAATAGCTTCCTTTATGTCATCCCGCTCTAAGTACTGAAGGCTGTCAAAAGTTACCTGCGCATCTACACTTGTATATATACATATTTAAAATTAGAATTTGTTAATATTAATAAAAATAGACAAACTTGCTTTGAAGGTACATCAAAACTTTTGACAACCCATGATCGTTCAGCCATTCGACCAACTTTTTTCCATATTCTTCGTCATTGGCTTCATCGATGTACACATTATGTTGGTCACTTTCACTGAAATTCGCATTTTCGAGTGCAAATTCTTGAACAATTGCGCTTTGTTCATGCATAATTGTAACAATTTCACCATTTTAGGTGGATAAAACACCGTCTTTTAAATTTAATTTAATCGACATTTTTTCCGAAGCAGGCGTGATAATTTGCAGCAAAGAATGAATCAGCTGACTGATTTAAAATGTTACCATATAAATTTAAAAATGTTTCTTATTGATTCAATGCATTGAAATTTTAACGTCAATGCTCAATGTTGTTTCAATATTGATTTAATGTTGTGCAATATAGATTTAAAAATGTTTCAACTTAGCGTTAGAACCAATATCAAAAAATTCTTAAAATAATATCGTACAACATTAAAATAAAGTTATTTCAATATTATTTTCGAAATAATTAATAAATATAATCAAATCAAAGTTGGAAATTGTTAAATTAATGTATTTCAATATTATTTTTGCGCTAAGTTGAAAGTTATTGAATTAATATTTCGCGTTATTGTTTTTACAATGCACTTTTTGGCTCAGTGTAACCAGGGTGCGAAGAACGCTCAAAATAAACTCACTCAAATGAATTATCACTCTATAGTTCTGAGCTATGCCACGCTCTCATGAGCACAAATACACAGTGACAACGAACGCAAATGAACGCACGTCAACAGCGATCGATGGGTCTCTGCAGTGGCGATAAACTCTTACGTAAATTCATTTTAAAATAAATGATAGCTTAAAAAACTAAAAAACACACTTTAATGTTAAAAATCGTACTAAAAATTGAGAAATAATTTAATTAGAAACAAAATGATGAACGAAAATATAAGTATTTAAAGAAAAGCGTGGGGTGCTCAGTATGTCAAAAAATATTTAAAATCGGTGTTTTTTTACTAATAATTTTATTTTGACTTTTTTGAGATTTCATATATCGTACTCTTTAATTTCGCAACTAGGTATATTTTTGTACTAGTTGTACGAATCGAATATTTTCATGTTCAAATATTATTGAGCAGCCCCACGCTTTTCCTTAAATACTTATATTTTCGTTCATCATTTTGTTTCTAATTAAATTATTTCTCAATTTTTAGTACGATTTTTAAGATTAAAGTGTGTTTTTTAGTTTTTTAAGCTATTATTTATTTTTGAATTTTTAGTGAAATTTTTCATTAAAGGACGTTTTATGCGGACGCAAGAATAAAAGTAAAAAAGAAGTCTGATGGGATGTGGTGTTCTCCGAAATAGATCTACATACATATGTATGTATTTATAACTTCTACCAAAAGTCCCAATATGCAGTGAAGTAAACTAGCTTATTATGCAATATTTTCCAAACCCTTTTATTCAAGGTTTTCCAAACTAGTTTGGAAATTGTTACGACAGCCTTTGCCCCATATGTATGAATGTGCCCATGAGTGTGTATGATCGTGTAACAGATTCGAACTGCTTGAATGTTAATAGCAGAGAGCTTTCTAATGTATCTAAGTGGTTGTGTTTTCGACACGCAGATCGAACCCGAAGTCGAGGCGTATGTATGTGTACGTATCGTATGTAGGTGTGGCATTTTGATTGGAAGAAAATAACTCTTGTCCTTATATGTACAAAAAGACAGTTAGCCTTTTTGTCGATTCGAGGCTATAAAAAGGCGAAAAGGTTGGCAAACGGGACAGAGTAGCGGAGTCCGTGTACATTTTTTGGTCGTGGTGAAAGTGTGAAAAAAAAAAAAAAAAAACAAAAAAGAAAAGGAAAAAATTAAAGTTAAATAGAAAGAAAATCTTAATTAAAATTGAACAGAAAATAGTGAAAAAAAAACAAAAAAACCCATAAATATATAAGTGAGAAAATTATCGTTGGTAGTGCGGCTACAAAAAAAAAAAAAAAAGAAAAAAAAAAATATAAAAATATCTAATAGATATTTGTCTGCATGCATGCCATGCAAGCGTGATTAGTAGTGGACTACTAAGACCCCACCGAAGCAGTAACCAGCACGGCAGGATTGTAGCAGCCCAGGAATCCTCCAGCAGCAGATAACAGGAGTTTGGAGGTAAGCATAAATGTGGATACGGGCATCCATGCATATATGTACGGGTGGTTGTTCACCAACAAATTAATGCAGAAAATTGCAACATATAAGTACATATATATATGCATGCCCAGTGTGTCTGCGTTAGTTGTGGAGCTGCAAACATAATATATATGTATATATCTGTGGCAATTTGCAAGAAACGCTTAAAGCTTACAAGTCAGTTAAGTCGTCTTAAGCGACTTCAACACCCCTATTAGAAAAAAAAAAAAAAAAAAAAAAAAAAAAAAAAAAAAAAAATGTGCAAAACGGCTTATGTCAATATAGGTGTATTTGGCATCTTAGGGGAATATTTACAATGGTTCTTAAGTCGACGTGACCAGTTGTCGCGGGAGACCACAGATATATATATGTATAGATATATATTCCAATCACTAAAATGTATGTACATATATATCTTAACCACAGGTCGCCGTAAAGGACCTCCCCGAAGATTTGGGGCAACAATTACTCATATTTACGTGCACAATTTCACACAACCACCGAAACATAGATACATACATACATACGTTTGGACTGGCACGCGAAATATATAAGGGCTAAACAGCTGATTGGGATCATCGACCTAAAAGTGGTCTATTCCATTATATGCATAGGGAGATTTTTGGCACAAACATTATCTGGAGCACAGAGAGCAAATGGCCACTCACGAAAATCTAGAGACATACACACGTACAAACTTATAAATGAGCAAGAACAGAAGAAGAATCAGTGGAGGAACGCCGGAACACTAGAACAGTGGAAACAAGAAGATCCCGTGGGGGGGACCAACGAAGGGCCGATTATAAATACTTTTGTTATAATTTTCATTTTTTTTGAATTTCACAATTTGAATTGATTATGTATGTCAGCGTAGTTATAAGTTTTCTTTGAATACCACTTACCATTAGGGCAATCCATAGGGGAAACATACATATATACATATATCTATAGCTTAATATCTATAATTTCCTCATTTCCTTTTTTTTTGTACAACTCCAATTAATTAATCTATATACTTATACATATCTACATATAATTACACAGGCATACTTATATACATATGTACATGTTCTTCTTTCTAGTACAAGCTCGGTTTAACTTTATATCCTAATTTTTCTGATTTTTCTTGTATTCCATATAATTAGCAATATATTTTCATTGCACATGTACATAAGTATGTATATAAGTATGTATGCATATGTAAATGTATTTGTGCATATACATACATACCTATACGTATAACGCATGATTTTTTTTGTAGTTTTTCCTTACATTTTTTTTGTGTATTCTTCTTTTTTATTTAAATTTTTTTTTGCACCACGTGTGCACTTGTTCCAATTTTCGTTAGCATTCTATTTAATTACCAATAGGAGTTTTCTTAATATCTTATTTTTTTCACTTGTGTTTCATTATATTATATTCAGTGCAAATCATATATTTTAATTTCCCAAATATATAGGTATTAATTTTTTTGTTTTAGTTATCAATTATAGTAATAATAATTCCGGCCCGACCAAGAGCGAGTGATCGAACTAATCTTTCAATTGATACTTCTGTTCCAAAGTTCCGCTTATGAGAGTGCATTTGTACAAGTAGGAGTATGCATATGTAGGTAGGTAGGTATGTATAGTTATAAATAATCCTCTCCATACAGGTTCTTCTGCGCATGTGGGTGCCTTCATCGCCGGAGTTACCAGGTGAGTAATCTTTGTTTCTATTTGTTTTGCTCCGACTTTTCGGCTACATACCGTATTATATACATATGCATATACACACTTATATGTACTGCCCTATGATGTTGAGATGCTAGTGAGGTACATGTTTATATACATATATATGCAGATATTTGTATCCCCTGCAACTATGTATCTATGAGTGCTTATGGGCGCGGAACCAGATAACCAAATTTGAAGTTTGTTAAATTAAAAATAAACTTTTTATTAATTTTTTTATGATCGAATATAGAGTCCCACTATTTAAATTTTTGTACTTATATATAATTAGGGTAGCTTATAGAAAGAATTGTTAGCTGGTAAGGTATAATTAACAATAAATGTTACCCTGAAGAAGATAGAACATTTGTTGTTTTAGCATACTTTCTTACCGACTGCTATATATATATGTATACATGGGCTGAAGAAAGAGTTAAGATGATGGAGTGAGGTAAATAAAGTTTTGGTGTAGGTGTTGCTCTGGCATATTAAGGGGAAGCAGGAATGGACAATATGGACGACAACTGACGATCTTCTTTGACCTATATTTACTGAGTTTGGGGGCGCTGTAAGATAAGTAGGAGTCAGCACAGCGCCCACGGCTTCACGTGCTCACGTTGAAGAGGGTGGGAAAGACTCCATCGGACGGGACATGGACAGGTTCTAATTTCCTCATCTTCTTTACTACTTTCTTCTTTGTCCTTTTGCACCATTTCAGCTTATCTTCTACTAAGGCATGATTTTTCTTGTTTATGTTACTGTGGGTAGAGGGAGGTGGAAAAGAATCCACCCACCGTCGAGCTAGCCTGGGTTACAAGCATGCCTGCCCTCCACCTCACCTCTACCCGGTGCAAGCAGAAACATAACAATGGCGCCCAACGGGGAGACATGATGGCTCAGTGCATGAATGAGATTCGGAGCATGCGCGATAATGTGGCGAGCCTAAGCGGACGAGTTACCGGAGTGGAAAATTCTGTACACAGTAACCAACCAACAATGAATTCGACGCCACAAAATAGAGCGGGAAGATCAACGGGAAATGACCAAAATAGAAATGATGACGGTCCAGGTGCAACCCCGCGGGCCTGGAAGAAAATTGATTTGGAAAAGTGGCACGTGAAATTCGACGGAACCGGGAAGGGGATAACAGTTGAGAGCTTCATTTTTCGCGTTGATAAACTAAGAGAACAGCATAATATCACGCACTACCAATTGTTTACAGACTTTCACTGTTTGGTGACTGGTAGCGCTTTAAAATGGTACTGGCAGGTCTTAGAAGATCATGCAGATGACCCAGGATTCGGATATCCTGAACTGAGGGCGGAAATGTTAATCCAATTCAAAACAGCTGAATCTGATTATGAAATAATTAGGGAAATCATGGAGAGGAAGCAACAGCCTCAGGAAACGTTCGATGATTTTTATGCCGAAGTACATGATTTAACTTTTCGCTTAAGAAAAAAGATTCCTGAAAAGGAGTTAGTGGGTATTATTAGAAGCAATCTGAAGCCCTATCTAGCAAACCTTACCTTCTCCTCAAAAATAGATACCCTTGCAGAATTGAAGCGGGAATGTAAAAGAGCTGAAAGGGTTATGAAGGAAAATAAAAGTGGATCAAAGGCAGTTCACGAGTTAGGATTCCAGGAGTTTGAACGCCAGACCAAAGTAGAAGATAGGGAGATTGCGGAAATAGGCAGACCACAGCGTAGCAAGCCTCCGCAACCGCCATCAGGGGTTGACCACAATAATATGTCTTTGTCATATCGTCCAAATACGTCTTCGTCCACAATTAAGTCCTTTTGTCCGTCGCCGTTTCATTTAATGTTATGTTTTTCGTGCGGCATGCCCGTCGACCACTTTGAAAAGAATCCTGGAGCGGGCAATAAATGTGTATCCAATTTTCACCAAATGTTCTGCTTTGCTTGTGGGGGTAATGCGTCGTTTTGTGTATTTAAGCCAGAGAAGGGGGGAAACTCGAAAGTGGCAGAGTGTGCCGGGGACCCGCGCCAAGTGAAGACGCACCCGGGAAACAAGATGTAAAGATCTTGAAACGGGAAAACAATAATAAAACGGAGGAAGATGTGGCAGAAAGAAGCAAAGGCAGAGAGAAGAAAGAGTATTTTAGAAAGAGTTTACATCAAAGAAAGTTAGAGTACGATGAAGCTAGGAAACGAATATTTGGCGAGGAGATTATAGAAGTAAAGAAGAGAAGAAATTTTAGAAAAATACAAAAGATGCGCGATAAGAAAAAGAACTTTAGGAGAATACAACACAAAATAATATCCACGATTGTTACAATAAAAGGAGATAATCGATTCTTTGCTAAAACAAAAATTGGAGGCCAGGAGGTAGTGGCTCTGCTTGATTCAGGAGCAGGCGCAAGTTGCTTGGGAAAAAATTGTGAGAATTTGTTGAAAAGTAAGGAGGATTTGATAGTGCCAATTAAAGGCCAAAATATACGAACAGCGAACGCAGGAGAAACTGCGGTGACGGGTGTCATCACACTGCCAGTTATGTGGGACAATATGACTAGAGAAATGGAATTTTTGATTGTACCCGGTTTACAGCAAGAAGTATATTTAGGGGTTGACTTCTGGCAGGCTTTTGGAATGAATGTTGTAAGTAGGATGAATGAGAGGCCCACAAAGGTTGTCGTAGCAGAACTTGTACCCTCGGAAGGAGACTTATCCTTCGAAGCAGTAAAACACATATTGAGTACGGAAGAAGAATTAGCACTAGAGAGAGTTAAAGCGAAATTTCCATCTTTTGCAGTTCTGGGTCTAGGGAAGACCGATGTGGAAGAACATACTATTGAGGTCACTAATGAGCATGTACCAGTAAAACAAAGATTTTACCCAATTTCGCCAGCCATCCAGAAGCTAGTTTATAGTGAACTGGATCGCATGCTGGAGTTGGGAGTAATAGAAGAAAGCAATAGTAGCTGGAGCTCACCGGTCTCTCTGGTAATTAAAGGAACAAAAAATCGCCTCTGCTTAGACGCTAGGAAAGTAAATGCAAGAACAATTAAGGACGCATATCCGCTTCCACATATAGATGGAATATTGAGCCGCCTGCAAAATACGCGTTATATTTCTGCCATAGATTTAAAGGACGCTTTTTGGCAAATACCGCTTGAGCCAAAGTCAAGAGAGAAAACCGCTTTTACGGTGCCTGGTAGGCCTTTATATCACTTCACAGTTATGCCATTCGGTTTGTGCAACGCGGCGCAAAGAATGTGCAGACTGATGGACAAAGTGATACCCGCTTCCCTTCGTGAGTCAGTGTTTGTCTATTTAGATGACTTACTTGTTTGTTCAGATGATTTCGTGTCACATTTGTGTTTGTTGGAAAAGGTCGCTAAATGTCTACGTGAAGCCAAGTTGACCATAAATGTTGAAAAAAGTAAATTTTGTTTCAAGGAAGTTAGATACCTTGGTTATGTAGTAGGAGATGGATGCATCCGTACAGATGCGAATAAAGTTGCCGCCATGAGGGATTTCCCTGAACCTAAGACCCCAAAGCAACTCAGGAGGTTCCTAGGGATGACTGGCTGGTACAGACGCTTTATAAAAGACTACGCGACGATAGCAGCACCGCTACATGGCTGCCTTACAAAAGATAATATAAAAAAGTTTACAATGACGGAAGAGGCAAGGAGCGCTTTCGAAACCTTGAAACGAAACCTCATAACAGCGCCAGTATTGACCCACCCGGACTTTAACAGACGGTTTTATATTCAATGTGACGCATCAACAGACGGGGTGGGGGGAGTTTTATTCCAACTGGACGAGGACGGAAACGAAAGACCTATTGCATACATGTCCGCTAAACTCAACAGGGCACAGCGCAATTATAGCATAACTGAACTCGAGTGTTATGCAGCAGTACTTAGCATAAAACGGTTTCGACCATATGTGGAAGGGCTACCCTTCACAGTCATCACAGACCACGCGAGTTTGAAGTGGTTGATGAATCAAAAAGATTTATCTGGGCGACTCGCAAGATGGAGTCTTAAGCTACAAGCATACGATTTTGACATAGAGCATCGCAAGGGTTCACAGAATGTCGTGCCGGATGCACTATCGCGGATTAATATGGAAGAAATTAATTTAAACGATCGCGTTGTGGACGTATGCTTAGATTCTCCATTCTTTTCCACGGCTGAATACGACGAACTTAGGAAGACTGTAACTGACAATGAGACTAAACTGCCGGACTTGTGTATTTCGGACGGATATGTATACAAACGAACACAATTTAATAGGGGTGACGTGACGCAGGAGGACCACGCCTGGAAACTCTGGGTGCCAGCTGAGTTGCGGCAGGGTCTAGTTGAAGCCACGCATGCCTCACCATCAGCAGGCCACGGTGGCATCCACAAGACGTTGGCCAAAATAAGAGAGAAATACTATTGGCCTGGTATGGTAACTGACGTGCAGGAGTACATCAACAACTGCGAAAATTGTAAAAGTAATAAGATTCAAAACGCGTTCAAAAGGCCAGCGATGGGCAAACAACATTTGACTGAGCGACCTTTTCAGCGTTTGTACATTGATTTTATGGGTCCGTATCCACGTTCGTCTAATGGTAATGTGTACTTGTTTGTGTGTTTAGACCATTTCTCCAAATTTGTGTTTTTAAAACCGATGAGAAGGGCTACGGCAAATGAAGTAATAAAGTTCCTGGAGACGGAAGTTTTCCATATATTCGGAGTACCCGAATATATCCATTCGGATAATGGCAAACAATTCGTGTCCGAAGCCTTGAAAGCATTTTTAAAGAAATATGGGACGAATCATATTAGAACTGCGTTCTATTCACCACAGAGTAATGCGGCGGAAAGGGTGAATAGGTCAGTCTTGCAAATCCTGAGGTCATACATAAAGGACCACCAAAAGAATTGGGATCATCACGTGAGTGATGCAGCGTTTGCCTTACGTAGTGCGACACACGCAGCAATTGGCAGATCACCATATTCAGCGCTGTTCGGACTGCCGATGATACAACACGCCTCGTCATATGAGCTTTATCGAAAGCTGGGCGCGTTGAAAGATTCCGAGTGTGAAGTCACCAGTAGCAAGGATAATATCCAACTCATAAGAGATAAAATTATTAAAGAGCTAAAACTAGCCCATGAGCGTAGTGCTAAAGTATATAATACGAGGAGTAGAGAGGTGAAGTTTCAAATAGGGCAAGTGGTATACCGCCGAAATTTCAAGCAAAGTTCTCAAATTGACAATTATAATGCTAAACTAGCACCCAAGCAAATCAAATGTGTTGTGTTAAATGTAATAGGAAATTCAATGTATGAACTTGGAGACATGACTGGAAAGAAAGTAGGGGTATACCACGCTAAAGATATCTTTGTAGCTTAATTGTTGTCTGTTAGTGTTAGCGTTTGTTTGTTATGCCCAGTGGTGTCAGGTATATGTCTTTGTGTTTGTATATGTGAACTAGATGATGTATTTATAGTGTTTACAGATAAAATCATATTGGCCAAATAGTGTTTGTTTTTGTTTCATCGACTTTTAATTTTAATTTTTGTTGACATAGAGTTCCTTTTGTGTTTATGTTTACATTCTATTAGTGAAATTTGTTTACATACAATAGACGTATGTATATAGACAGGCATATATATCTGTAATCGTACAGATACATATGTACCTAGTCTACTAGTGATATATTCATCTGTGATAAGCTATACATATATATATACATATATATATTTTATTTTTTTTCATAACATATCTGATATTTAAAGCTGTGATATTTTATTAATTAATTTATATTTTTTTTGTTATTTTTATAGTTATATATTTATTATTTAACAGTTATTTATTTTTATTTATTTACATATTTATATCTATGTTTTTGTGATTATTTATGCAATTATTTATTTTACTAACCGGACCATTAATAAACTAATAAACTGTGATATAGTCTTAAGTAGGTGAACCTTAGACATGACTAAATTAATTTAACCTTTTGATACTATGATAGAGTGAAAATGTGACGTATCTAGTAGTAAGAAGGGAAGCTATAACTGCCCGGCTTTAGGTCATGGGTCGAGGCCACACGTTGGGTGAAATACAGGAAATGCTGCGTCTGAACGATTTTACGCACACGTTCCATAGTGCAGGCACCATCGACGGTTGCGAGCCTGTTACGACAGCCTTTGCCCCATATGTATGAATGTGCCCATGAGTGTGTATGATCGTGTAATGATCTTAACAGATTCGAACTGCTTGAATGTTAATAGCAGAGAGCTTTCTAATGTATCTAAGTGGTTGTGTTTTCGACACGCAGATCGAACCCGAAGTCGAGGCGTATGTATGTGTACGTATCGTATGTAGGTGTTGCATTTTGATTGGAAGAAAATAACTCTTGTCCTTATATGTACAAAAAGACAGTTAGCCTTTTTGTCGATTCGAGGCTATAAAAAGGCGAAAAGGTTGGCAAACGG
This sequence comes from Urophora cardui, assembly GCA_960531455.1. Lineage (NCBI taxonomy): Eukaryota > Metazoa > Arthropoda > Insecta > Diptera > Tephritidae > Urophora > Urophora cardui. The sequence continues at coordinate 10,287,398 of OY482675.1, read as the reverse complement.
GACAGAGTAGCGGAGTCCGTGTACATTTTTTGGTCGTGGTGAAAGTGTGAAAAAAAAAAAAAAAACAAAAAAGAAAAGGAAAAAATTAAAGTTAAATAGAAAGAAAATCTTAATTAAAATTGAACAGAAAATAGTGAAAAAAAAACAAAAAAAACCAATATATAAAAGTGAGAAAATTATCGTTGGTAGTGCGGCTACAAAAAAAAAAAAAAAGAAAAAAAAAAAAATATAAAAATAATAGATATTTGTCTGCATGCATGCCATGCAAGCGTGATTAGTAGTGGACTACTAAGACCCCACCGAAGCAGTAACCAGCACGGCAGGATTGTAGCAGCCCAGGAATCCTTCAGCAGCAGATAACAGGGGTTTGGAGGTAAGCATAAATGTGGATACGGGCATCCATGCATATATGTACGGGTGGTTGTTCACCAACAAAGTAATGCAGAAAATTGCAACATATAAGTACATATATATATGCATGCCCAGTGTGTCTGCGTTAGTTGTGGAGCTGCAAACATAATATATATGTATATATCTGTGGCAATTTGCAAGAACCGCTTAAAGCTTACAAGTCAGTTAAGTCGTCTTAAGCGACTTCAACACCCCTATTAGAAAAAAAAAAAAAAAAAAAAACAAAAACAAAAAAAAAAAAAAATGTGCAAAACGGCTTATGTCAATATAGGTGTATTTGGCATCTTAGGGGAATATTTACAATGGTTCTTAAGTCGACGTGACCAGTTGTCGCGGGAGACCACAGATATATATATGTATAGATATATATTCCAATCACTAAAATGTATGTACATATATATCTTAACCACAGGTCGCCGTAAAGGACCTCCCCGAAGATTTGGGGCAACAATTACTCGATATTTACGTGCACAATTTCACACAACCACCGAAACATAGATACATACATACATACGTTTGGACTGGCACGCGAAATATATAAGGGCTAAACAGCTGATTGGGATCATCGACCTAAAAGTGGTCTATTCCATTATATGCATAGGGAGATTTTTGGGACAAACATTATCTGGAGCACAGAGAGCAAATGGCCACTCACGAAAATCTAGAGACATACACACGTACAAACTTATAAATGAGCAAGAACAGAAGAAGAATCAGTGGAGGAACGCCGGAACACTAGAACAGTGGAAACAAGAAGATCCCGTGGGGGGGACCAACGAAGGGCCGATTATAAATACTTTTGTTATAATTTTCATTTTTTTTGAATTTCACAATTTGAATTGATTATGTATGTCAGCGTAGTTATAAGTTTTCTTTGAATACCACTTACCATTAGGGCAATCCATAGGGGAAACATTCATATATACATATATCTATAGCTTAATATCTATAATTTCCTCATTTCCTTTTTTTTTGTACAACTCCAATTAATTAATCTATATACTTATACATATCTACATATACGTACACAGGCATACTTATATACATATGTACATGTTATTCTTTCTAGTACAAGCTCGGTTTAACTTTATATCCTAATTTTTCTGATTTTTCTTGTATTCCATATAATTAGCAATATATTTTCATTGCACATGTACATAAGTATGTATATAAGTATGTATGCATATGTAAATGTATTTGTGCATATACATACATACCTATACGTATAACGCATGATTTTTTTTGTAGTTTTTCCTTACATTTTTTTTGTGTATTCTTCTTTTTTATTTAAATTTTTTTTTGCACCACGTGTGCACTTGTTCCAATTTTCGTTAGCATTCTATTTAATTACCAATAGGAGTTTTCTTAATATCTTATTTTTTTCACTTGTGTTTCATTATATTATATTCAGTGCAAATCATATATTTTAATTTCCCAAATATATAGGTATTAATTTTTTTGTTTTAGTTATCAATTATAGTAATAATAATTCCGGCCCGACCAAGAGCGAGTGATCGAACTAATCTTTCAATTGATACTTCTGTTCCAAAGTTCCGCTTATGAGAGTGCATTTGTACAAGTAGGAGTATGCATATGTAGGTAGGTAGGTATGTATAGTTATAAATAATCCTCTCCATACAGGTTCTTCTGCGTATGTGGGTGCCTTCATCGCCGGAGTTACCAGGTGAGTAATCTTTGTTTCTATTTGTTTTGCTCCGACTTTTCGGCTACATACCGTATTATATACATATGCATATACACACTTATATGTACTGCCCTATGATGTTGAGATGCTAGTGAGGTACATGTTTATATACATATATATGCAGATATTTGTATCCCCTGCAACTATGTATCTATGAGTGCTTATGGGCGCGGAATCAGATAACCAAATTTGAAGTTTGTTAAATTAAAAATAAACTTTTTATTAATTTTTTATGATCGAATATAGAGTCCCACTATTTAAATTTTTGTACTTATATATAATTAGGGTAGCTTATAGAAAGAATTGTTAGCTGGTAAGGTATAATTAACAATAAATGTTACCCTGAAGAAGATAGAACATTTGTTGTTTTAGCATACTTTCTTACCGACTGCTATATATATATGTATACATGGGCTGAAGAAAGAGTTAAGATGATGGAGTGAGGTAAATAAAGTTTTGGTGTAGGTGTTGCTCTGGCATATTAAGGGGAAGCAGGAATGGACAATATGGACGACAACTGACGATCTTCTTTGACCTATATTTACTGAGTTTGGGGGCGCTGTAAGATAAGTAGGAGTCAGCACAGCGCCCACGGCTTCACGTGCTCACGTTGAAGAGGGTGGGAAAGACTCCATCGGACGGGACATGGACAGGTTCTAATTTCTTCATCTTCTTTACTACTTTCTTCTTTGTCCTTTTGCACCATTTCAGCTTATCTTCTACTAAGGCATGATATTTCTTGTTTATGTTACTGTGGGTAGAGGGAGGTGGAAAAGAATCCACCCACCGTCGAGCTAGCCTGGGTTACAAGCATGCCTGCCCTCCACCTCACCTCTACCCGGTGCAAGCAGAAACATAACAAAATACAAAATTTCCCAAACGTTTTGTTATATTTCACAATCAGAAAGTGAAGAGAAGTTGAGGTGAAGCATTTGAAAAGAACAAAAAAAAACAAGTAAGGAAGCCTAAGTTCGAGTGCAATCGAACATTAGATACTCAGCTGTATGCTTTCATTGTTTGTTTGCGTTTGTTCGATATAGGGTGTATTTTATATGAAACGAGTGCTGCATAAACAGGGCGCAGCCACGCCCATTTTCAAAATTTATATCAATCATCCAAATAAGCATACAAATATTATTGTTAGTGCAAAATTTCATCCCTCTATGACTTTTAGTTACAAAGACTTCACGTTACAAATTCCAAAAGGGTGTTCCAGAAATATCTTTGTTAAAAAGTAGGCGTGGTCATAAACCGATTTCAATACATTTTTGCGTGTCTATTAACACATGTTATAAAAGTGTATAAACCAAGTTTCGTCATAATATCTCAATTATTTGTCGAGTTAAAGGCTAAGAAATCTCATATATCCCTTTGTCTAAAAAGAGGCGGTGCCACGCCCATTTTCCAAACTTTTTTATTTTTTGTTTCCGGTCTATTGTAAAACTCATGTCACAAAATTTCAATGAATTATCTTTATATTTCACATAGATATCGCTTAAAATGGTTTTATTAGGTCACTTTATAATACACATATATAAAAGTGGGCGCGGTCGTCAACCGATTTTGGTAATTTTTCGTCCACACATTTGGCTAAGTAAATATATCACGCGTACTAGATTTCATCGATATATCTTTAACGGTTTCTGAGTTATGGCTTATTAAACTTTCAATATTCGCTCCTTAATAAGTGGGCGTGGCACCGCCCATTTTCCAAAATTTTTGTAGTTTTTGTTTTATGTCCATAGTTGGACTCCTGCCACAAAATCTCAGTGATTGATCTTTATATTTGACAGAGATATCGCTTAAAATGTTTTTATTAGGCCCCCTTATATTTCCTATATATAAAAGTGGGCGTGGCCGTCAACCGATTTTGATAATTTTTCGCCAAAACATTTGACTAAGTAATTATATTACGCGTACCGAATTTCATCGATATATCTTCAACGGTTTCTGAGTTATGACTCATAAAACTTTCAATGTCTGCCCCTTAATAAGTGGGCGTGGCACCGCCCATATTCCAAAATTTTTGTGTTTTTTGTTTTATGTCCATAGTTGGACTCATGCGACAAAATTTCAATGATAGATCTTTATATTTGACAGAGATATCGCTTAAAATGGTTTTATTAGGTCACTTTATAATACACATATATAAAAGTGGGCGTGGCCGTAAACCGATTTTGATAATTTTTCGTCAAAACATTTGTCTATGTAAGCAAATTACGCGTACCAAATTTCATCGATATATCTTCAACGGTTTCTGAGTTATGACATATAAAACTTTCAATGTTTGACCCTTAATAAGTGGGCGTGGCACCGCCCATTTTCCAAAACTTCATCAAATTTCTTCATAAGGGCCCGAGCTCAATACGTGGGTAAAATTTTAAAACTCTAGCTATATTAGTGGCTGAGATACCAAATTTCCGATTTTTTCTATATAGGAAAAGTGGGCGTGGTCATGGTCCGATTTCGCCCATTTTCAATACCAACCGTCCCAGTCTCGATACCAACTTGCGTTCCAAATTTCATCAAAATATCTCAATTTTTGCGCGAGTTAGAGTGTTTACAGACGGACGGACGGACGGACGGACGGACAGACGGACGGACGGACGGACGGACGGACGGACGGACGGACGGACGGACATGGCTCAATCGATTTCTCTTTTCACCCTGATCATTTTGATATATATAAGTCTATATCTATCTCGATTATTTCATTCTGTTACAATCCACCGTTATGTGATTAAAACTATAATACTCTGTGTACTAGTACAGCTGAGTATAAAAAGAAACCTGATTGAATAAATTCGAATTTAGACAATAAAGCTCCGAATACGTTTGTAGCGTAATGGTGAGGTATGCTGCCTACGGACCAAGGAGCTCAGGTTCGAGTCCCGAGTGGCGCATATTTTTTTTTTTTTTTATTTTTTTTTTATTTTTTTTTTTTAGAGAAATTTTTTTCACCTCACGTTTACAAAACATTGTATAAAAATGTAATTAGGGTTCCTTTTCGTTAATTCAGAACTTACTATTAAATGAATTACAAACAAAACCAGTTCTTGCTTTGCATACATATGTATGTACATGCGATTGTTTTTATTGCAAACACAACAATGACAAAACAGAATGTTGTTACACAAAACACAAAACCAGTTCTTGCTCTGCATACGTATGTATGTATGTACATTGTACATGCGGCTGATTTCATTGCAAATACAACAAACCCAAAACAGAAGCTACAAGCTTCATTTTTTTTTGAGTGAATTTATGCATTGAGTTTATCGCCATCGCTATGAGCGATCGCTGGCTGTTGTGCGTTAGTTCGCTCGCTATTTGAGTGGTTATACGTTTTTCTTTGAACATTTGTTTGTGATTTGAGTACTTAGAATGTATTTTTGAGCGTTCGTGAGTGAGTTTTTCCGTACCCTGCAAGCTTGTTACTTATTGGCCTGTATACGGAAGTGAATTGAAATTCATTGAGGCTATTTTGAAGAAAGGTAACATAAAAGCCGCAATGAAGCATAAAATATAATGTTGAATGTCCTACTATATGATGCCGTTGGGCTGTTGATGTCATGTTTCGAATCCGGAGGAGAATAGAAATAATAAAGAGAACACAAAAAAGTGAATGTTTGAAAGATATAATAATTTAGTTAATTTAGTTAAATGTTTACAACTTTTAAGATGGGATGAAGTTACATACATACATACATACATACATACATACATACATACAGGTGAAACTAATAAAAGCGTGTTAATGAGAGATCGTTTGAAAATTCATTTTTTGAAAATTCATTCTATGAGTTTATTTTATAATTTTTTGCGCTAGCGATCATTTTTTGAGTTTATCATTTTTTGATCACTCTTTGAGTTTATTATTTTATGCGTTCACAAGGGTTTGTTGTGCAGCAGCTAATGGCATTGTGAAGGCGCAATTTTTGGATGATGGTGTGCGTTTAGACCATAAATATGATGTATGTATGTATGTACATACATATTCATGCATGTGTGTACGTACCCTGTAGGGAAGATCTCTAGTTCCGAACTAGGTCGCTTCTAGTGCATTTTTCGACACTACTAGTGCGAGCTAAATCTCTTTTGCATGTTATCAACTGGCGAATTTAACACGGCGATGTCCTAGGCGGTGTCAATTGTCACCCTCTGCACTACATTTTCGATAGTTCCGAACTAGTACTAAATTCTACAGTTTACACTAGTTCCTTTATTGGCATATTTTCGATAGTTCAGAACTAGCTACAAGTACCTACAAATTCCACAGTTTTACATCTGCCGCTTAAGTGCAGCCTTTGACACACTACATGCAAGTGGCGCGATGGCCGACTGGCTAACGCATGTGCCTTTCAATCTGAAGGGCGCGGGTTCGAATCCTGTCGGTGACAAGGTGGATGATAATTTTTTTTTTTAATTTTTTTTTTTTTTTGACTAATATTTTTTTATTTATTTATTTAATAAGTAATATTTAAAAAGTAATAAAATAAAAAAAATTAAAAATAAGCCTGGGGGATCGGGAAAGCATAATTAGGGAAACATTTCATTTCATAAAAGTTAAGATGCAAATAGAAAACTCTTTATATGAAACGCTTCACTAAACATCTGAGAATTGCAGAAATATACAAAGCCGACGGAAATTGAACGAACGAAAAATTTTCATAGAATTTTTGTCACTTCGAAATTGCATACAAATCAAAGTGTGTCTTATAATGGTCACTCAATTCACTCCTCCTGAACTGGTGAGGGTTCCCTTTTGACACCTTTTCGGTAGTTCGGAACTAGAAATTTTGCTCACTAGTTATTGAGTTCCCTGCAGGGTATATATGGATGTACATACATATGTATGTACATATTTATATTTTAAAAAGCCTTAGCTCTCATAGCGATAGATATGTATATGTATGTAGGTATATCGAGTTTAAATTTTATTAAGTATGTATTTATTCAAACTAATTAAGGGCCGATTTCATAATCAAATTAAAAGTTCCTTTAAATTCTAAAGGAGCCTTTAATTTGCAGATCGATTTCATAAAGGCTTTTTGAAGATAAATGTACTTTGCGCACTTATTTATGTGTCGCAGTGTAGTTGTATGTTTTTTCTGCACCACTGTTTCGTTAATATTTAATACTTAAAAACACTTAGTTTGTATTTTTTGTATAGGTTTGCTTTTATTTGTTTTAACAATTTTAGTTTGATTTCAATTTGCAAGTTATTTTATGTATGCACAAATTATTTATTAATTAGTACACTGTTTGTTTTTTCGTTTTTTAGTTGGACCGATTCGCGCCTTTTTACATTAAGTTCAATAACTCAACTAACTAATTACATACATGGTTTTATTTGATAGAGCAGAAAAAGGTAAGTGGATAGCGGGACTCTTCCAAGGAGAGAAGGTGAGAATGGGCAATTCCAGTGAAGAGGTAGGTATTTACAGGAGAATTGGTATTAAAACACGTTGGTAAGTAGAAGGAGTAATTCCAGAGAAAACGGGCATAAAAGGTAAGTATGTATATAAAGGGTAAGTAGAGATGACCAAAAATTTATTTAGTAGGTATATTTTATGTGTGTTTCTAATCAAACTGGATGAGATCCTCATCCTCACTCATGTCTTCAACATGGCGGCCGGCCTGCGCGGATGAGGGGATTAGCAGCTCTTGAAGCTCTTCCAACGATGATACCGCTTTTGTAAATAATGTCTTCATTATCCGTTGATTGTTGTTGTTGCTGGGTCGTTTCTTGGCATGTTTCACGATGACACGCCGGTTGGTGCTCATGCACGTCCGAGTCGCCATTCATTTGGAGGGAGTGCGTCATCTTTTATGACTACTAAATCGCCTTCTTTAACGTTGGCTTGTTGGGTTTTCCATTTGGTTCGCTTATGGAGTTCTCTGAGGTATTCATTTTTCCATCGAGTGCTGAATTGATGGTGTAATACCTGCAATTTTTGCCATTTGTTTATGAGCGAGAGATTTTCGGAATTTTGTTCTGGAAGTGAGAGTAATGGGGCCCCTCGCAGGAAGTGTCCTGGAGTTAGGACGAGCAGATCATTAGGATCTTGAGACATGGGAGAGAGCGGCCTTGAGTTTAGAACCGCTTCTATTCGAGTGAGTAGTGTGGTGAATTCCTCGAATGTAAATTTGTGATTTCCGGCAACTTTGAGGAAATGGGTTTTGAAGCTTTTGACTGCTGCTTCTAATAATCCTCCCATATGAGGGGCATAAGGTGGGATGAATTGCCAGGACATGCCGTGAATGGAGTATTTATTAGCTATGTCGGCTGCAGTTTCATGCAGAAATTTGGCAAATTCTCTTTTCAATTCTCGGTTTGCACCGACGAATGTTTTGCCATTGTCGGACATAACTTTATGGGGAAGTCCACGGCGACTAACAAAGCGAGAGAATGCTGCTTTGAATGCAGCTGTCGTCAAATCTGAGCAGACTTCGAGATGGATTGCTTTTGTGGAGAAACACACGAAGACGGAAACGTACGCTTTTGCATATGATGCTTTTCGAAGCGTCGACGTTTTTACTTGAAAGGGTCCGGCGAAATCTACTCCTGTGGTGTGAAATGGTAGAGAATATGTGCACCTTTCAGGGGGAAGTGCAGCCATTATCTGAGATCTGGTCTGCTGTTTGTAAATGGTACAGGTCTTGCAGTGAAATATGCATTTTTTGACCTTTTGCTTGAGGCGCGGGATATAATATTCTTGTTGTATCATGCGAATCATTAATTGCTTTTCTGCATGCAACAAGGTGGAGTGAGTGAAATCCAGCAATAATGAGCAAAATCTCGAATTATCTGGAATTATTACGGGGTGGCGTTCATTTTCGCTAAGAGGTGAGTGGGCGAGTCTGCCATTCACACGCATTACACCCGATTTATCCAACATCGGATTTAGAGATAAGAGCGAACTCTTTTTGTTAATTGGGTGACGAGCTTGTAAATCTGCGATCACGTCTGAGTAATATTTCGTTTGCGTATGAATAATTATGCGGGATTTTGCATATGTGATTTCGCTTTGAGAGAGAGTGAGTGGAGCAATTTTAAGTTTTTTCGCTTTGTGTATGAAGCGATATATGTATGCAAAAACGCGTAGAGCTTTCCCGAAGGATGAGAAGCGTTCGAGCATATCGGGAGTTTCTATCGAGTGAAATGACTCGATGCGTTTTTGTTCTGGTGGAGTGGAGTTGTTTGGTGCTGTTTTTGGCCAGCATGTGGATGTTTTAGAAAGCCACTCTGGGCCATTCCACCATAGAGAGCTGTGAGATAATTCTTGGGGTTTACATCCACGTGTACCAAGATCAGCTGGGTTATCACCACTGGATACATGACGCCAAGTGGCATTGCTCACATTATCGAGAATTTGAGACGTTCTGTTTGCCACATACGTCTTCCATGTGTGGGGTGGCTTTTCGAGCCATGCGAGTACAATTGAGGAGTCTGACCAGAGTATTAACTCTTGGGAAGTCAGCTTTAAGTGAGAGCGCATTTGCTTCACGAGTTTTGAGAGAAGTACTGCTCCGCAAAGTTCGAGACGGGGAAGGCTCACAGTGTTTAAAGGAGCCACTTTGCTTTTTGCAGCGAGTAAATGCGTTGAGAATGAGTGTTCGCTATTTTGCACTCTGAGATATACGCAAGCGCAGAATGCTTTTTCTGATGCATCTGAGAAGCCGTGCATTTGATATGGTTTATTAGGAGCGTAATCGATCCATCGAGGGATTTTTATTTCGCTAATTGCGGGGAGATTTTCGCGAAACGTATTCCAATTGTGGAAAGAGCTGGGTTTTGCGTGTTCGTCCCAGTCTGTTCCTTCTTGCCAGAGTTGCTGTAGCAGACTTTTGGCTACTATCATTATGGGCGATAGCCACCCTGCCGGGTCAAACAATTTCGCAATCGCCGACAATATTTGTCGTTTTGTGCTGGAGGTAACGACGGGGAGAGGATCGTACGAGTAAGTGAATGTGTCACTTATAGCATTCCATTTTATGCCCAGAGTTTTTGTTGAGCTAGAATCGTGGAATTTGAGAAAATCTGCATCGAGTAAGTCAGATTTTGGGATGCTTTTGAGCAGATCGGGATGATTTGCCGTTATCTTTTTTAGTGGAAAACCGGCTGATTTTAGTGCTTCGATAACTTGGTGAAGCGAGTCGAGAGTGGACTGTATACTGTGTTCGCCCGATAAAATATCATCTACGTAAGTTTGGTGTAGCAAGATATCGTGAGCGAGAGGGTGGGAGTGTTTCGAGTCTCCAGCGAGTTGGTGGAGTGTTCTTATGGCCAGATACGGAGCACAGTTGATACGAAATGTCACCGTTTTGAGTTTGTAATCTGCCATGGGGAGTTCTGGAGATTTTCGGAAAACAATTCTTTGGAAGTCCTGGTCTTCCTCGTGTGCGAGTATTTGGCGATACATTTTCTCGATATCGCCATTAAAAACGTATTTAAAAAGTCGCCAATTGAGTAGGACGAGCATTAAATCGTTTTGGAGAATCGGTCCTGTGTGAAGGACATCATTTAAGGAGTTTCCTGAGTGGGAGATTTTCGAAGCATTAAAGACGACGCGAACTTTTGTGGTTTTACTGTCTGGTTTCAAGACAGCGTGGTGAGGGAGATAAAAGGAGAAATATTTTCCGTCTTTTATGGATTCTATGGGTGGGATTCGTTCCATATGACCCAACGTTATGTATTCAGCCAGAACTTCTGAGTATTTCTGCTTAAGTTGTGGCCGTTTTTCCAGGGATCGTTCGACGCTTCAATGCTGCAGTTGAGCTCCAATGCGTGAATGTCCAAGGGCGAGAGTATCGGGAAATTCCTTCTTAAATGGGAGTTTAACCACATATCGGCCATCTTGCTGTCGTTTGGTTGTTTTGCGATAGAGCTGCTCGCAAAATTCATCCTCTTGAGATAGGGGTTGAGTTGTGGGTACTTCTTCCTGTTGCCAGAATTTTTGAAGTAGGGAGTTGAGAGAGTCATTGGGGGCTTCTCTAGGTTAGGTTAGGTTGAGGTGGCTGTCTCCGCAATTCATGAAAGCGGGGACACACTTAGGCCGAGGTGGCCCATTGTGATACCACACGGGAGCCCTAGCTTCCTTATCCCTGTTTACAAACCTTTCCGGAAAAATTAGATTCAAAAGTATGATAAGATTAGATGCCCGTGAAGCTAAACCAGCGCGTTTGTTTCATGAAGCGCAGAAAATCTAGTGTCCTTGTATTTTCCATCTCCGCCAGGCACTCGAAAAAGTGTTTATGGAGGAAGCGGTACCTGGATAGTGACAGTGCGGGGCAGTGGCATAGATAGTGCTCAACACTCTCTATTTCCTCCACGTCCCTACAGCTGCGGCAGAAGTCGTTTTTATATAGGCCCATGCGAGAGGCGTGAGTGCCCATAAGACAATGGCCTGTTAGAAGTCCCACCAGCGGACCTATAGAGAGCCGATTCAGATGCAGCACCGATACAGACCTAGCCTCATCCAGTCTAGGCCAGATTTGCCTAGAAATCACACAAGTTGACTCCTTGGCCCATCTAGCGTTAGCCTGTTCAATGGAGCGAGATCTCAACCAATGCTTGCATGAGTTAAGCGGGGGGCCAACCCATGCCGCAGATGTGATATCCTGCAAGCTTGTGCCTTCCCTTGCCAACTCATCTGCAATGCAGTTGCCCCGAACGTTGCTATGGCCTGGAACCCAAATGACGTTCAGGTCGCACCTTTCGGCTAGTTTGTTCAAAGACTCCCTACATATCATTGCAACTATAGATGTAGCATTGTTACTCTGTAAGGATTTTATGGCAGCTTGGCTGTCAGAGAAGATTTTGATAGAATTTATGTCTGGCAGATCTGTCAGGCGACGAGCTGCTCCCCATATGGCTATGAGCTCAGCCTGATAGACGCTGCAGTGATCAGGTAGGCGCAAACTTACTTTCAGATGAAGCTTTTCGCAGAAAAACCCACTTCCAACTCTATTGTTCAGTTTAGAGCCGTCCGTGTAAATGTGCAGTGTATTAGGGTCGGGATCCCCTAAGTTCTTCCACTCGCTCCTCTCCGGGATTCTTGTGGAGAATTTGTTATCCCAACAAAAGGCTGGTATTGCATAGTCCAGCTTTAGAAAATTGGCAGGGACGTTACTAAGAATTTGAGCGTGCCCGAATCTGGTGTCCCTCCAGGGTTCGGTTGCATTGAGCCTCGCCGCGTTGCAGCTGGTAATGAGTTTCCCCTGTATATCCGTGGGGAGAAGAAATAGGATGGTTTCGAGAGCTTTAGTTGGCGTGGAGGGAAGGGCTCCGCTAATAAGCATGGAAGCCATTCGCTGCACTCTAGTTAATTTGCTCTTATTGGTTTCGAGTTCCAGTGCTGGCCACCATATGGTGACTGCATAGAAGAGAATAGGTCGCACTACCGCTGTGTACAGCCAATGGACGATTTGGGGGTTAAGTCCCCATCTCTTGCCTATCGCTGATTTACATGCGTAAAGTGCTAACATGGCTTTTTGGGATCGTACTTCTACGTTCCGTTTCCAGTTTAGTTTTCTGTCTAGAATAACACCAAGGTATTTAACGTCGGTAGAGAGTTTAATCTCCTTCCCATTTATGGACGGAGGTTTGAATTCAGGTATCTTATGTTTGCGGGTAAACAGAACCATTTCCGTTTTCTCAGAGCTGACACTGAGCCCGCATTTCAGAGACCAGGTTTTTACAATGTTGAGTGCATTTTGCAAAAGGTCGCTCAGCACCGGTATATGCTTGCCAGTCGCTGTCAGGGCGATGTCATCGGCGTACGCAATGACCTGGCAGCCCGTGTGCTGAAGTTTAGAGAGCAGGGTGTTCACCGTTACGTTCCAAAGCAGAGGAGACAAAACTCCACCCTGGGGTGTTCCCCTGTTGGCATACCTAGTTATCGATGAATTACCCATTTCAGAAATAATGGCTCTTCTACTAAGAAGAAGTTCGACAAACCTCACGAGAGCCTCTTCTACCTCCAAGTCCCGTAGGGCGGTGGTAACGGCTCCCGGTAGAACATTGTTGAAAGCTCCTTCTATGTCGAGAAAGATGCCCAGTGTGAATTCCTTAAAGGCTAGGCTTTTCTATCTTGGAAGTGATAGCGTGTAGAGCAGTCTCTACGGACTTGCCTTTGGAATAAGCGTGTTGAAAAGGAGATAGAGTATTCGCACGGAGCCTGATATAGACATCCAGCAATCTCTCAAGAACTTTGAGTAGAAAAGAGGTCAGGCTTATCGGCCTGAAATCCTTTGAGCTGCTGTTGGAGGCTCTGCCCCCTTTAGGAATAAAGATCACCTTCGCCTTGGTCCATTCCAGAGGAATGTATGACAGGTTGAGGCAGGCTTTATAGATAGGAACAAGTAGAGGGGTTAGAGTATCACTTGCTGCCTGTAATTCAGCAGGAAAGATTCCATCTATTCCCGGAGATTTGAAGGGTTTGAAGGATTTAATTGCCCATTTTACCCTTGTGTTAGTAATTATGTGCTCCAAGTCATTAGATGTCCTGGGGTTAGAGTAGGTTCTATAAGGTTCCGAGGTGCACCCTGGGAAGTGTGTGGTGACCAGGGTGTTCAGAATATCAGTACTAGATGTGGCCCAGTCCCCATTTTGCATTCGGATACAGCTTGGGTGAACTGGGTTAGTAGAGAGGACCTTTCGTAGACGATTGGCCTCAGAGATTTCTTCTATGTCGCTAGAGAAGTTTTTCCATGAGTCTCTTTTAGCTCTTTGGATCGACTTCTTGAAAATTTTTAAGGCATCCTTGTAGGCTTGCCAGTTGCCAGTTGTTTTCGCCTGGTTGAAGAGTTTTGTGCTGTTAAGCCGAAGCTTGGAGATCTCCGGGTTCCACCAATAAGGTTTCTTTTTACCCCGAACTTTGACCTCCGGGCAGGCACTCTTGAAAGCAGCGTTACAGGATTTAGTAACAAAGTCAACTGCTTCATCGATTTTAGACGATGTGTCCAGCACACCGAGAGAAACAGACCCGTTATTGGAGATAGGCGCTTCATCAGTTGTTAACGGTAGGCTTAACATACCGAGAGAAGCGTGCTCAAAGAGCGTAGCAGACAGTTTCTGATTAAACAGAGCCCAATCCGTACGCCTCCTGTTCCTGTATCCCGCTCTAAGCGGAGGTCTCAAGAGTAGATTAAAAGTTATATACATATGATCAGAGAAGGAGTTTTCTCCGGACACCTGCCATTCCTTGACATAGTCAGAAAGCGGGCCTGTGACCAGAGTGATATCAAGTACCTCACTCATGTTTGCGGTGACAAAAGTAGGTTTGCCTCCAGAGTTACATATAGATAAATTATTAGATATAATAAAATCAAAAAGAGACTCACCCCTCGCGTTTACATCCGATGAGCCCCATGTTGTGTGGTGGGCATTGGCATCGGCCCCGATCAGCAGTTGGAGCCCTAAACGGTCGGCTTCCTTAACCGCACCAAGTAGCCGATCTTGCCCAGAAATGGGGCGGTCATACGCCAAATAGACAGAGGCGATCCATATCGGTTTACCTTTCAGCTCGAGGCTGATGCAGACCATATCTTCGTCGCTGAAAAGAGATACCATAAAGTAGGAAAGAGTTTTGTGTATTAGAATACATGATCTGGTCCTACCTGTCGCAGGTGCTGCCACCACATGGTAGTCCCCAGATTTGAGGCCACAGACCCTGGATCCAACGACCCAAGGCTCCTGGACCAGAACGATCGCCTCAGCAGTCTTGCTGAGACGTAAGAGTAGTGCAGCCGAAGCTGCTTTGGAGTGATGCAGGTTAATTTGCAGTACCTGCATCATTTTGGTCGTCGGAATGCATCTCGACGTCCGCCGCTACTATACCCGCTCCTTCGGAGACCTCAATGACTGTGGAGTCAAAGTCGGCCTCCTCCGGATCCGAATCCAGCAGCGTGCATTCGTCGAGCATGTTGTAGAATGGGCCTACCAACTCAGACACCGAGAACGTATCGCTCTCGGAGTCCAGAGTGCTGTCTGCCCGTTCATTAGCGGCCCCATGTCCACTCGAGGTGTTGCATGGAGCCCGGACGTCCATAGTTAAGGGGGTAGTGGGTTCGCTCATGGCGTTGCCCCCTACCTCCACAGAATTGGAATTGGATGCTTTCGTAGAACACCCCCCCCATCCCCAGAGCCCTGCGGATCGGGTGCGCTCAAGGCGCTGCCCTCAGCCCCAAGGCTCGGAAGACCAGGGTTGTCCTCGTCGGCTACCAATTCATCCTCCTTCTGGGGATCATCCCTTCTGATTTTCGGCGTGATGGTAAAAAGGCCGTAGCGGATTGTACCACCTCGCTTCTCAATCCACGGGAGAGACGCCTCGCTTATGACAAGCCCAACCTGGCGTTGCATCTCCCTCACGTCACCAACACGTACTACCCTCCAATCGCTTGTGGGAATTTCCGCGTTGGAGCGAGAGATGATCCTCAGAATTCTATCCGGATCAGATGGCTCAGCCGGGACCCAGACCCAGGCTCTCGGTCTGTTCGGAATTTCTTCCTTACTGACCGCAACCAAGTCAGACCCGGGCCACAGCTCACCCACCTCGGACATAGCCAGTTTATAAAGCTCGTACGAGCGCTCATCTGCGCATGTTACGAGCTTTATTCTGCCCTGATGCCATCCGCCATCCCGGATATCAGGAGGAGGCCCCGGAAAACGGTCCAGAAGCTCCTCATAGTTCCTGAGAAGACCTATGAGGATCATCTTCCACTTTTCCGGGGACAGGTTCCCGTCCGGGTGGCCGCGGTCCATAACTGCCAGCGTTAAGGTGGCTTTCGCCGCCTCGCTGAAAGTTTTGGTCAGGGCAGGAGGTGTGTTCGAAGGCCTGTGCCTCTTTGGAACGTTCGAAGCGTTCTCTAGAGATCGGGGTCTCTTTGAGGTCAGTGCCTGGTTAGATGTCGAGGGACCAGACTGGGGGGTGGTTGTCGGACCGGAAGTCGCTTTGGCCTGTTTGGCAGCGAGAATCTTCTTTGCCCAAACCAACGAACTCTTCTGCTCCGCCGTCAATTTGTCGTAGGGAAGATTTTTAGTCCTCTCTACGATCTTGGCGGCGCTGCGAACATTTCGCTGGCTGCGCACCAACATCGGAATCCTCTTACTAGCCTTAGAACACTCGGGGTGTTCAGCGGGCTTGGTAAGAGAGTCCCTGGCAGGAGCAGGGGCTTACACTTCGTCCGTAGAGGACTTGGTGCTGCTATCCACTGCCTGCCGTCAGAGGTGCCCGGTTGAGGGATTGGGGAGACCACCCGTGCCAGCTCAGCTGGTGGTCGCTTTCCCTCAAGGGGCTTAGCTGTACCAGCTTTGACGGCAGTAGTCGGCTTACCCTCAAGGGGTTTAGTCTTCCTGCTTGCTTGCATAGGTGGTCGAAGTTGTGATGTGGGCCGTGAAGGCCCGCTCGGCGCCGTCTTAGCGGTACCCGAGGGGTAGGTTACTACTTTATCGCCAAGTCCAACGGCGGCATCGTTACCCGTGCAGGGATCCGAGGCTATTTGTTTTTTATTCATTTCATGTTTTGTGCGGTCGCCTACTGAGACGAGACCTTTCGGCGACCTGAAGTAAGGAAAGGGGGAAAGGGAACGGTCGACTACGGTAGAGCCCCTTACCGCAGCAAGTCCACCGTTACTCCCGGAGGTGGACCGGTATCCGGGAGGCTCCGTAAGAATACAGTCGGTTACCCCTGACTGCAAACCATCCAATGGGCACGGAAACGCATAACACCCTGGATTAGGGGGTTTTTGTGTGTGTGTTGGTGCGGTGATCTCCGCATGGGACACCTGGGATACAACCTGCTTGCCGCGACAGGCAGGATGCGCCCAAGGGTACCATACGGAGCTTCCCTCTTAGTTCATGGAGAGACAGGGCAGGTCCCTCAAGGGGAATTCACCCTGGTCCCCATTTAAGCCCCATCCCCAACGACAAGGAGACCAACGTGATGGAGGGGGGGGGGGGGCTTCTCTAACTTGGGTGGAAAAGGTATTTACCTTTTCTTTAATGGGTCCGCTGATTATCCACCCAAATATTGTATTTTGGGCTAATAAACTTCCGCTAACATTGGCTTGTAAACCTTGTAGCATAATTTGCGGGGTGAGATCGCTGCCTATAACCATATCGATTTTTGATGGTGTGAAACAGTTAGGGTCAGCGAGAGTGAGTTTTGAGATCTCTTGCATGTTAATATTTGACACCTTAAATGATGGGAGAAAGTGTGTCAGTTTGGGTAGAATAATTGCGTGAGTGATTATTCGGGTTTGTAAGTCTGACGAGCAGAGAGTTAGCTCGCAGATCTTGTTTGAGTTTTGCACTACCAAACCGCCCATACCTGAGATTTCGTAGTGGGTTTCCTTGGTGGGTAGGTGCAATATTTTTTGTATACGAGAAGATATAAATGTTTTTTCCGAACCTTGATAAATTAGGGCACGAATTTTGTGATATTCGCCGTTTGATTGGAGAGTGACCAAGGCCGTGGGTAGTAGAGTCATTTCGCTGCTACTAGTGAAGTGGGTTGTTGTTTGATTTACTGTGGATATTTGTTGGGTTCGAACAGCCTCTGCGGAGGTTGAGGGCAGTTCTGAGTTGTTGGGAGTTGTCGCCACTTGAGTTGTGGCATATGCCTGGCTTTGTTGCCTTTGTGAGTTTTGAGGTGTGTTATTGTTTCTTGCGTTATTTTGAGGTTTTGCGTGTGAGTGTAGCAGGGAATGATGTCGTTTCTGGCAGTAGGTGCAAGTGAAACTGCTTCGACAATCATTTTCTTTATGTGAATACGCAAGACAATTTGAGCAGTAACCATTGTTTTTAACAAATTCGTTACGCTCTTGGGGTGAGAGATCTCTGAATTTCACACAATTCATGAGAGAATGATTCAAATTGCAGAGTTTGCAAGTGCCCTTTTTCTTTGAGTCAGCGTAAAATGATTGGGACTTGCTCTTGAAACTCGAGCTATTAGGTGTAGAGGACCTTTGTGAGAAGCTGGATTTTGATGTTCGGGGATTGTTCGGTCTATAATTACCGAGTCGTTCTACCACTTCGTATCGTGTGGTGAGGAATTTATCCATCTCTGACACAGTGGCAATTCTTTACGTGATTCTAGCGATTGCTCCCAGAGTGCTAGAGTTTCACGGGGTAACTTTGAGGAGCATAAAAATACGAGGATTGGGTCCCAGTTATCCGTCGGAACATCATTTGAATTTAGGGTTGCGACGCAATTATTTATCGTTGTTTGGAGATCTTGTATTCTTTCCCCATTTTCTGAGAATACAGGCTGCATGTTGAAAAGCGTTTTTAGCTGATTATCTACGAGAATTCTTCGATTCTCGTAGCGGGATTTGAGTGCGCCCCAAGCGAGCTCGAAATTTTGGTCTGTCAGAGAATATTTCTTTATTACGAGGGCTGCTTTTCCTCTCGTTTTTTGTCGGAGGTGGTAGAGTTTTTGGACTGGCGACAGTTTGGGATGATTAATATATACCGCCGTGAACATGTCACGAAAAGCGGGCCAGTCTTCATATCCTCCCGAGAACATTTGAGTATCACAAGCTCTGATTTTGAGGAAGGATTGCTCGCTAGAGCTGGGTATATATAAGAAATATACGTGATTATGTATATGCGGGAAATGTATAAAATGGGATATATATGTACATATATGGGGTATATGTATATATGGGGTGTATATAAGTACAGCTATCGAATTTGATTACCGTATCGGCTTTCGGTTAGGGCCAAAGTTCGCGGATAGCTGGTTATTTTTTCTTTGATGGTTTAGCTGTACTTATATATTGTGAGATGCAATGTATATATGTAAATATGTATTTAAATAATTTTGGACTTACTTGGGCATGGCGCTACTGTACACAATTTTTATACTCAGCTGTACTAGTACACAGAGTATTATAGTTTTAATCACATAACGGTGGATTGTAACAGAATGAAATAATCGAGATAGATATAGACTTATATATATCAAAATGATCAGGGTGAAAAGAGAAATCGATTGAGCCATGTCCGTCCGTCCGTCCGTCCGTCCGTCCGTCCGTCCGTCCGTCCGTCTGTCCGTCCGTCCGTCCGTCCGTCCGTCTGTAAACACTCTAACTCGCGCAAAAATTGAGATATTTTGATGAAATTTGGAACGCAAGTTGGTATCGAGACTGGGACGGTTGGTATTGAAAATGGGCGAAATCGGACCATGACCACGCCCACTTTTCCTATATAGAAAAAATCGGAAATTTGGTATCTCAGCCACTAATATAGCTAGAGTTTTAAAATTTTACCCACGTATTGAGCTCGGGCCCTTATGAAGAAATTTGATGAAGTTTTGGAAAATGGGCGGTGCCACGCCCACTTATTAAGGGTCAAACATTGAAAGTTTTATATGTCATAACTCAGAAACCGTTGAAGATATATCGATGAAATTTGGTACGCGTAATTTGCTTACATAGACAAATGTTTTGACGAAAAATTATCAAAATCGGTTTACGGCCACGCCCACTTTTATATATGTGTATTATAAAGTGACCTAATAAAACCATTTTAAGCGATATCTCTGTCAAATATAAAGATCTATCATTGAAATTTTGTCGCATGAGTCCAACTATGGACATAAAACAAAAAACACAAAAATTTTGGAATATGGGCGGTGCCACGCCCACTTATTAAGGGGCAGACATTGAAAGTTTTATGAGTCATAACTCAGAAACCGTTGAAGATATATCGATGAAATTCGGTACGCGTAATATAATTACTTAGTCAAATGTTTTGGCGAAAAATTATCAAAATCGGTTGACGGCCACGCCCACTTTTATATATAGGAAATATAAGGGGGCCTAATAAAAACATTTTAAGCGATATCTCTGTCAAATATAAAGATCAATCACTGAGATTTTGTGGCAGGAGTCCAACTATGGACATAAAACAAAAACTACAAAAATTTTGGAAAATGGGCGGTGCCACGCCCACTTATTAAGGAGCGAATATTGAAAGTTTAATAAGCCATAACTCAGAAACCGTTAAAGATATATCGATGAAATCTGGTACGCGTGATATATTTACTTAGCCAAATGTGTGGACGAAAAATTACCAAAATCGGTTGACGACCGCGCCCACTTTTATATATGTGTATTATAAAGTGACCTAATAAAACCATTTTAAGCGATATCTATGTGAAATATAAAGATAATTCATTGAAATTTTGTGACATGAGTTTTACAATAGACCGGAAACAAAAAATAAAAAAGTTTGGAAAATGGGCGTGGCACCGCCTCTTTTTAGACAAAGGGATATATGAGATTTCTTAGCCTTTAACTCGACAAATAATTGAGATATTATGACGAAACTTGGTTTATACACTTTTATAACATGTGTTAATAGACACGCAAAAATGTATTGAAATCGGTTTATGACCACGCCTACTTTTTAACAAAGATATTTCTGGAACACCCTTTTGGAATTTGTAACGTGAAGTCTTTGTAACTAAAAGTCATAGAGGGATGAAATTTTGCACTAACAATAATATTTGTATGCTTATTTGGATGATTGATATAAATTTTGAAAATGGGCGTGGCTGCGCCCTGTTTATGCAGCACTCGTTTCATATAAAATACACCCTATATCGAACAAACGCAAACAAACAATGAAAGCATACAGCTGAGTATCTAATGTTCGATTGCACTCGAACTTAGGCTTCCTTACTTGTTATTATATGTATATGTATATTTGTGTGTGGGTTACCTTTATTGTTTTTATTTTATTGCATTTTATGTTTCACACCACTTTTTATGTATCCATGTATATATTTTGTAAATACTTTATTTTTTTTTTTTTTTTTTTTTTTTTTTTTTTGTAGGCCTTTTATTTTACCCCACTTTATGTATGTATGTATTATTTTATTGTATTTTATTTTCTCAACAATTTTTATTATAAGATTTTTGTAGTTATTTGTTGTTATATATATGTATATGTAGATATATGTATGTATATCTTTTAAATTTTGCGGCAAAAAATATTTTTATTCTCCACTTTTCCACAATTTAAAAATTTTAAATTTTTTTTGGTTCACTTAATTTTCTTAAAAAATTTCCCACTTTCTTCAACAAGAAAAATTGTTGTATATAGGTATATGTATGTATAATAGTATTCTATATCTCCCAATTTTTCAACTCCAAATAAAAATTTTTTCTCGAATATTTCTTTAAATTAAATTTAATTTTTTTGTATTGTATTTTATATTTATACTCTATGTATTTCTTATTTATTTTTGGAATTTTCACAATTACTTATTTCTATGTGCCTTTTGTATTATTTTTTTTTCGCGTTGTACACTCCAACCAACTTTTAAATATTTCTGTGACTTTTTGTATATATTTGTTCAATTTTATTTTTTATTTAACAAAACTTAACTTAATTAAAAATTTTAGTTTTTGCTTTCAAATTTTAATTTAATTTTTTTTGAGGTCACTGTTTCGTTTTTGACGGGTCGTAAGGACCATGTACTTTGCGCACTTATTTATGTGTCGCAGTGTAGTTGTATGTTTTTTCTGCACCACTCTTTTGTTAATATTTAATACTTAAAAACAATTAGTTTGTATTTTTTGTATAGGTTTGCTTTTATTTGTTTTAACAATTTTAGTTTGATTTCAATTTGCAAGTTATTTTATGTATGCACAAATTATTTATTAATTAGTACACTGTTTGTTTTTTCGTTTTTTAGTTGGACCGATTCGCGCCTTTTTACATTAAGTTCAATAACTCAACTAACTAATTACATACATGGCTTTATTTGATAGAGCAGAAAAAGGTAAGTGGATAGCGGGACTCTTCCAAGGAGAGAAGGTGAGTATGGGCAATTCCAGTGAAGAGGTAGGTATTTACAGGAGAATTGGTATTAAAACACGTTGGTAAGTAGAAGGAGTAATTCCAGAGAAAACGGGCATAAAAGGTAAGTATGTATATAAAGGGTAAGTAGAGATGACCAAAAATTTATTAAGTAGGTATATTTTATGTGTGTTTCTAATCAAACTGGATGAGATCCTCATCCTCACTCATGTCTTCAACAATAAAAGTTCCTTTAAAGTTAAATACCCAAAAACGGGCATTTAAGTTATTTAAAGGTTCCTTTTGCCAGAAAAAATTTCATTTCTGCAGTCTGTCAAAATCAAATATCAAAAATTTATTAAAATTGTTCAACCGATTTTGTTTGTTGAGTCCTATAATGCAATATTCATCTTCTTCCTCTTTTGTGAGGTTGGATGACCGCTTCTATTTTTTCTGAACTGGGTTTCCAAATTATGCTTCTTTGTTCTTTTTCTTTAAAGAAAAAAAAAATGAAGCCACAATCAAAAAATTTATTTATTTTCAGAAAAAAACAAATGTCAAATTTCAATACTTTTAAATTTATGACAATCATTTGACGTTAAAGGAGCCTTTTAATATTATATTTTTATGAAATCGCTCCCACTTTAAAGAACATTTAAATGGCTCTTTAACTAAAAGGCTCCTTTAACAAAAGGAGCTTTAAGAATTTCATTATGAAATCGGCCCTAAATTATTCAATTTATTTAAATTAATATTTATAAAAATTTATATTTACATACCGATGTACCTACATATATATGTATTTATGTACATTTGTAGTCTATATGTATGAGTTAAGGGTTCCCTGCAGTAAAAATCCGCAATGAATCCATAATGAATCACTGATGCAATTCACCTATGACGAGGAATCATCAGTGAATACTTTCATATAAAGACTGATGAATTTTTCATATAGATAAATGGTTTGCTTTCCTCAGAAAAAAAATAAAAAACAAAAACAAATAAAAATATACTGAGTTATGACGACAGTGATGAATATTCAACAAAGAATCATCACCGATCCTTCAGCAGTAAAACAAATTTACTGCAGGGTTGTTAAATATTTTATTTAACATAAATACCTACATATATATATATGTATTTAATTCTTACTTGAAAACTAGAATACAATAATTGAGCATTAAAAAAATAAGTTCGCATTTTATTTATTTGTACACATGTAGGTACTATGTATGTATATACATTCGAAATGGAAAATATCATTACCCGCATTCCATTATTGAATAGGCATACATATGTGCATGCATTAATATTATATACATACATACATACATATGTACAATTTAATAAAATCCGAACTTGTATTTTGAACGTACGCTCAGTTGTTCAATTCCAGTTTTAAAGTAAAATCTAAAGATGTAGGTACCTATGTTAAATAAAATATTTATATACCTAGACTACATATCGACGGCTATTTCAATAATTGTTTGAAAAACTTCTTATTTCAGAATTTTTTTCAATAACGTCCTATTTCATATGCATATACATACATATGTATGTATGTGTCGAATGAATACAAATATGTATGTAAACTCATAGATATATAAACTTTTTATTAGATTGAATAAATACATAATAAAATTGTTAAAGTGCAACTTCAATATACATATGTACATATATATCGCTATAAGACCTAAGGCTTTTTAAAATATTATAAATATATACATACATATGTACATACATACATATATACGTACACAAATGCATTCATAAGTATGTACATTAGAGTGCGTTTAAAATTCAAATTAACGATATTTTACTGTATCGCCCCCTCAATCTGTAGTAACATGGTCAAAGATATCACACATAAATTTTGGTCCCGATTGGTGGCGGTTAAGGCGTGGCGCATTGAGGTCAAAGTTCATAAAACTCTATGAAGGGTCAAAAAATCAAAATATTTTTTTTAAATATCTAATACCCAAAATTAATACTTCTATACCCAATGATAACAAATATAAATTTTGGTTCCGATTTATGACGGTTTAGTGGTGTTTTAAGGGGGTCAATGTTCAGATTCCCATAGAAGACTTACATTTTTAGTGTCGCGTATTCCAATTGTGGAAAGAGCTGGGTTTTACGTGTTCGTCCCAGTCTGTTCCTTCTAGCCAGAGTTGCTCTAGCAGACTTTTGGCTACTATCATTATGGGCGATAGCCACCCTGCCGGGTCAAACAATTTCGCAATCGCCGACAATATTTGTCGTTTTGTGCTGGAGGTAACGACGGGGAGAGGATCGTACGAGTAAGTGAAAGTGTCACTTATAGCATTCCATTTTATGCCCAGAGTTTTTGTTGAGCTAGAATCGTGGAATTTGAGAAAATCTGCATCGAGTAAGTCAGATTTTGGGATGCTTTTGAGCAGATCGGGATGATTTGCCGTTATCTTTTTTAGTGGAAAACCGGCTGATTTTAGTGCTTCGATAACTTGGTGAAGCGAGTCGAGAGTGGACTGTATACTGTGTTCGCCCGATAAAATATCATCTACGTAAGTTTGGTGTAGCAAGATATCGTGAGCGAGAGGGTGGGAGTGTTTCGAGTCTTCTGCGAGTTGGTGGAGTGTTCTTATGGCCAGATACGGAGCACAGTTGACACCAAATGTCACCGTTTTGAGTTTGTAATCTGCCATGGGGAGTTCTGGAGATTTTCGGAAAACAATTCTTTGGAAGTCCTGGTCTTCCTCGTGTGCGAGTATTTGGCGATACATTTTCTCGATATCGCCATTAAAAACGTATTTAAAAAGTCGCCAATTGAGTAGGACGAGCATTAAATCGTTTTGGAGAATCGGTCCTGTGTGAAGGACATCATTTAAGGAGTTTCCTGAGTGGGAGATTTTCGAAGCATTAAAGACGACGCGAACTTTTGTGGTTTTACTGTCTGGTTTCAAGACAGCGTGGTGAGGGAGATAAAAGGAGAAATATTTTCCGTCTTTTATGGATTCTATGGGTGGGATTCGTTCCATATGACCCAACGTTATGTATTCAGCCAGAACTTCTGAGTATTTCTGCTTAAGTTGTGGCCGTTTTTCCAGGGATCGTTCGACGCTTAAATGCTGCAGTTGAGCTCCAATGCGTGAATGTCCAAGGGCGAGAGTATCGGGAAATTCCTTCTTAAATGGGAGTTTAACCACATATCGGCCATCTTGCTGTCGTTTGGTTGTTTTGCGATAGAGCTGCTCGCAAAATTCATCCTCTTGAGATAGGGGTTGAGTTGTGGGTACTTCTTCCTTTTGCCAGAATTTTTGAAGTAGGGAGTTGAGAGAGTCATTGGGGGCTTCTCTAACTTGGGTGGAAAAGGTATTTACCTTTTCTTTAATGGGTCCGCTGATTATCCACCCAAATATTGTATTTTGGGCTAATAAACATCCGCTAACATTGGCTTGTAAACCTTGTAGCATAATTTGCGGGGTGAGATCGCTGCCTATAACCATATCGATTTTTGATGGTGTGAAACAGTTAGGGTCAGCGAGAGTGAGTTTTGAGATCTCTTGCATGTTAATATTTGACACCTTAAATGATGGGAGAAAGTGTGTCAGTTTGGGTAGAATAATTGCGTGAGTGAGTCTGACGAGCAGAGAGTTAGCTCGCAGATCTTGTTTGAGTTTTGCACTACCAAACCGCCCATACCTGAGATTTCGTAGTGGGTTTCCTTGGTGGGTAGGTGCAATATTTTTTGTATACGAGAAGATATAAATGTTTTTTCCGAACCTTGATAAATTAGGGCACGAATTTTGTGATATTCGCCGTTTGATTGGAGAGTGACCAAGCCCGTGGGTAGTAGAGTCATTTCGCTGCTACTAGTGAAGTGGGTTGTTGTTTGATTTACTGTGGATATTTGTTGGGTTCGAACAGCCTCTGCGGAGGCTGAGGGCAGTTCTGAGTTGTTGGGAGTTGTCGCCACTTGAGTTGTGGCATATGCCTGGCTTTGTTGCCTTTGTGAGTTTTGAGGTGTGTTATTGTTTCTTGCGTTATTTTGAGGTTTTGCGTGTGAGTGTAGCAGGGAATGATGTCGTTTCTGGCAGTAGGTGCAAGTGAAACTGCTTCGACAATAATTTTCTTTATGTGAATACGCAAGACAATTTGAGCAGTAACCATTGTTTTTAACAAATTCGTTACGCTCTTGGGGTGAGAGATCTCTGAATTTCACACAATTCATGAGAGAATGATTCAAATTGCAGAGTTTGCAAGTGCCCTTTTTCTTTGAGTCAGCGTAAAATGATTGGGACTTGCTCTTGAAACTCGAGCTATTAGGTGTAGAGGACCTTTGTGAGAAGCTGGATTTTGATGTTCGGGGATTGTTCGGTCTATAATTACCGAGTCGTTCTACCACTTCGTATCGTGTGGTGAGGAATTTATCCATCTCTGACACAGTGGCAATTCTTTACGTGATTCTAGCGATTGCTCCCAGAGTGCTAGAGTTTCACGGGGTAACTTTGAGGAGCATAAAAATACGAGGATTGGGTCCCAGTTATCCGTCGGAACATCATTTGAATTTAGGGTTGCGACGCAATTATTTATCGTTGTTTGGAGATCTTGTATTCTTTCCCCATTTTCTGAGAATACAGGCTGCATGTTGAAAAGCGTTTTTAGCTGATTATCTACGAGAATTCTTCGATTCTCGTAGCGGGATTTGAGTGCGCCCCAAGCGAGCTCGAAATTTTGGTCTGTCAGAGAATATTTCTTTATTACGAGGGCTGCTTTTCCTCTCGTTTTTTGTCGGAGGTGGTAGAGTTTTTGGACTGGCGACAGTTTGGGATGATTAATATATACCGCCGTGAACATGTCACGAAAAGCGGGCCAGTCTTCATATCCTCCCGAGAACATTTGAGTATCACAAGCTCTGATTTTGAGGAAGGATTGCTCGCTAGAGCTGGGGTATATATAAGAAATATACGTGATTATGTATATGCGGGAAATGTATAAAATGGGATATATATGTACATATATGGGGTATATGTATATATGGGGTGTATATAAGTACAGCTATCGAATTTGATTACCGTATCGGCTTTCGGTTAGGGCCAAAGTTCGCGGATAGCTGGTTATTTTTTCTTTGATGGTTTAGCTGTACTTATATATTGTGAGATGCAATGTATATATGTAAATATGTATTTAAATAATTTTGGACTTACTTGGGCATGGCGCTACTGTACACAATTTTTATTATATGTATATGTATATTTGTGTGTGGGTTACCTTTATTGTTTTTATTTTATTGCATTTTATGTTTCACACCACTTTTTATGTATCCATGTATATATTTTGTAAATACTTTATTTTTTTTTTTTTTTTTTTTTTTTTTTTTGTAGGCCTTTTATTTTACCCCACTTTATGTATGTATGTATTATTTTATTTTATTTTATTTTTCTCAACAATTTTTATTATAAGATTTTTGTAGTTATTTGTTGTTATATATATGTAGATATATGTATGTATATCTTTTAAATTTTGCGGCAAAAAATATTTTTATTCTCCACTTTTCCACAATTTAAAAATTTAAAATTTTTTTTGGTTCACTTAATTTTCTTAAAAAATTTCCCACTTTCTTCAACAAGAAAAATTGTTGTATATAGGTATATGTATGTATAATAGTATTCTATATCTCCCAATTTTTCAACTCCAAATAAAAATTTTTTCTCGAATATTTCTTTAAATTAAATTTAATTTTTTTGTATTGTATTTTATATTTATACTCTATGTATTTCTTATTTATTTTTGGAATTTTCACAATTACTTATTTCTATGTGCCTTTTGTATTATTTTTTTTTCGCGTTGTACACTCCAACCAACTTTTAAATATTTCTGTGACTTTTTGTATATATTTGTTCAATTTTATTTTTTATTTAACAAAACTTAACTTAATTAAAAATTTTAGTTTTTGCTTTCAAATTTTAATTTAATTTTTTTTGAGGTCACTGTTTCGTTTTTGACGGGCCGTAAGGACCATGTACTTTGCGCACTTATTTATGTGTCGCAGTGTAGTTGTATGTTTTTTCTGCACCACTCTTTTGTTAATATTTAATACTTAAAAACACTTAGTTTGTATTTTTTGTATAGGTTTGCTTTTATTTGTTTTAACAATTTTAGTTTGATTTCAATTTGCAAGTTATTTTATGTATGCACAAATTATTTATTAATTAGTACACTGTTTGTTTTTTCGTTTTTTAGTTGGACCGATTCGCGCCTTTTTACATTAAGTTCAATAACTCAACTAACTAATTACATACATGGTTTTATTTGATAGAGCAGAAAAAGGTAAGTGGATAGCGGGACTCTTCCAAGGAGAGAAGGTGAGTATGGGCAATTCCAGTGAAGAGGTAGGTATTTACAGGAGAATTGGTATTAAAACACGTTGGTAAGTAGAAGGAGTAATTCCAGAGAAAACGGGCATAAAAGGTAAGTATGTATATAAAGGGTAAGTAGAGATGACCAAAAATTTATTAAGTAGGTATATTTTATGTGTGTTTCTAATCAAACTGGATGAGATCCTCATCCTCACTCATGTCTTCAACAATAAAAGTTCCTTTAAAGTTAAATACCCAAAAACGGGCATTTAAGTTATTTAAAGGTTCCTTTTGCCAGAAAAAATTTCATTTCTGCAGTCTGTCAAAATCAAATATCAAAAATTTATTAAAATTGTTCAACCGATTTTGTTTGTTGAGTCCTATAATGCAATATTCATCTTCTTCCTCTTTTGTGAGGTTGGATGACCGCTTCTATTTTTTCTGAACTGGGTTTCCAAATTATGCTTCTTTGTTCTTTTTCTTTAAAGAAAAAAAAAAATGAAGCCACAATCAAAAAATTTATTTATTTTCAGAAAAAAACAAATGTCAAATTTCAATACTTTTAAATTTATGACAATCATTTGACGTTAAAGGAGCCTTTTAATATTATATTATTATGAAATCGCTCCCACTTTAAAGAACATTTAAATGGCTCTTTAACTAAAAGGCTCCTTTAACAAAAGGAGCTTTAAGAATTTCATTATGAAATCGGCCCTAAATTATTTAATTTATTTAAATTAATATTTATAAAAATTTATATTTACATACCGATGTACCTACATATATATGTATTTATGTACATTTGTAGTCTATATGTATGAGTTAAGGGTTCCCTGCAGTAAAAATCCGCAATGAATCCATAATGAATCACTGATGCAATTCACCTATGACGAGGAATCATCAGTGAATACTTTCATATAAAGACTGATGAATTTTTCATATAGATAAATGGTTTGCTTTCCTCAGAAAAAAAATAAAAAACAAAAACAAATAAAAATATACTGAGTTATGACGACAGTGATGAATATTCAACAAAGAATCATCACCGATCCTTCAGCAGTAAAACAAATTTACTGCAGGGTTGTTAAATATTTTATTTAACATAAATACCTACATATATATATATGTATTTAATTCTTACTTGAAAACTAGAATACAATAATTGAGCATTAAAAAAATAAGTTCGCATTTTATTTATTTGTACACATGTAGGTACTATGTATGTATATACATTCGAAATGGAAAATATCATTACCCGCATTCCATTATTGAATAGGCATACATATGTGCATGCATTAATATTATATACATACATACATACATATGTACAATTTAATAAAATCCGAACTTGTATTTTGAACGTACGCTCAGTTGTTCAATTCCAGTTTTAAAGTAAAATCTAAAGATGTAGGTACCTATGTTAAATAAAATATTTATATACCTAGACTACATATCGACGGCTATTTCAATAATTGTTTGAAAAACTTCTTATTTCAGAATTTTTTTCAATAACGTCCTATTTCATATGCATATACATACATATGTATGTATGTGTCGAATGAATACAAATATGTATGTAAACTCATACATATATAAACTTTTTATTAGATTGAATAAATACATAATAAAATTGTTAAAGTGCAACTTCAATATACATATGTACATATATATCGCTATAAGACCTAAGGCTTTTTAAAATATTATAAATATATACATACATATGTACATACATACATATATACGTACACAAATGCATTCATAAGTATGTACATTAGAGTGCGTTTAAAATTCAAATTAACGATATTTTACTGTATCGCCCCCTCAATCTGTAGTAACATGGTCAAAGATATCACACATAAATTTTGGTCCCGATTGGTGGCGGTTAAGGCGTGGCGCATTGAGGTCAAAGTTCAGAAAACTCTATGAAGGGTCAAAAAATCAAAATATTTTTTTTAAATATCTAATACCCAAAATTAATACTTCTATACCCAATGATAACAAATATAAATTTTGGTTCCGATTTATGACGGTTTAGTGGTGTTTTAAGGGGGTCAATGTTCAGATTGCCATAGAAGACTTACATTTTTAGTGTCGCATATGGTAATCTGAAATTTGACCCCCTTGAAACACCAGTAAACCGTCATAAATCGGGACCAAAATTAATATTTGTTATCATTGGGTATAGACGTACTGATTTTGGGTATTAGATAATTAAAAAAAATATTTTGATTTTTTGACCCTTCATAGAGTTTTCTGAACTTTGACCTCAATGCGCCACGCCTTAACCGCCACCAATCGGGACCAAAATTTATGTGTGATATCTTTGACCATGTTACTACAGATTGAGGGGGCGATACAGTCTTTTTATGAACTTTTAAATTTTTCATACAAATTAAAAGCACCCTAATGTACATACATGCATATATCATATTTATGATCTAATAAACGCACGCCATCATCCAAAAACTGCGCCTTCACGATGCCATTAGCTGCTTAAACCTCAGAAAAAACCCTTGTGAACGCATAAAATGATAACTCAAAGAGCGATCAAAAAATGATAAACTCAAAAAATGATCGCTAGCGCAAAAAATTATAAAATAAACTCATAGAATGAATTTACCAGAGAAATTCATTTACGATAATTCATTTTTGAGTGAATTTATGAATTGAGTTTATCGCCACCGCTATGAGCGATCGATGGCTGTTGTGCGTTAGTTCGCTCACTATTTGAGTGTTTATACATTTTTCTTTGAATATTTGTTTGTGATATGAGTAGAATGCATTTTTGAGCGTTCATGAGTGAGTTTTTCCGTACCCTGTCACTAACATACCGAACGGGTACAAATGTAGATCAATCGCTTTCATCCAAAGTTGTAAGCCAAGGCTATTTTTTATAAAAATGTCTAAAAATTATAAATTGTTATATATATTCAGTGTTGCCAGAATATTTTGAAGCTTATAACTAAATTAAAAAAAAAATTGCTAAAAGTAGCTAAATAATTATTTTCATAGCTAAAATAAATAGCCAAATTTTTTTTTTTCAAAAATAGCCAAATAATCATTTATTTAAAAAGACGTGACATAAAACAACTTCACATATATGAATATTTATATATACATATATTATATATTGTAGCCACATACATATATTTGTTTGTATGTATGTACTTATAAATGTACGTCGCATAATAGGATTATTACAATGAAACAAAAAAATCAATTCATTACATACGTATGTATGTATATATGTACATTCAATTGCAGTATTAAAATTAATTATAATAGAGACTACTTAATATTTAAACCAGGGACCGATTTTAATCGTTATTTTTATTTCTTCGGATGAAAAAATCATTATGAAAACTTCGTTAACAATAAAATGCAAGAATGCCGATACAATGATTTTAGCACATTCTATCCAAATATGAGCTCATTTTTATTCTGAAGATTTTAATTTTTAAATTTTTAAATAACCATTATTTACGATTTTTATTTTTTTGATCAAAAATAATTTTTATTATTGGATTTAAATTTTTCCAATGAAACTTGATCGATATTTTATGATTTTTATTTTTTCGATCAATAATAATTGTTATAATTGGATTTAAATTTTTCCGATCAACTTTAATCAATATTTTTTTATTTCTTCCCCGATCATAGTAAACTTTTTCAAACGTTAGTAAATCCTATATTTGATGGCCTGAAGTTGACGATTGTGCCAACATTGGCGCAGTTCTATTTGAGAAAAAATTTGCAAAAAAAAAACAAGTTTTTAGAGTTTATTATGATCGGAAAAATTTAAATCCAATAATAAAAATTATTTTTGATCGAAAAAATAAAAATCATAAAATATCGATCGTTTCATTGGAAAAATTTAAATCCAGTAATAACAATTATTTTTGATCGAAAAAATAAAAATCATAAAATATCGATCAAATTTCATCGAAAAAATAAAAATCAAATTATAACGATTAAAAATGATTTTTTTAAACGGTTTTATTTAGCTCACCCCGTTTGTTTTATTGTTGGGTCAAATTTAGTAATTCAAATTTCACCCTCTTCCTGTCAACCGATTAACCTGAAATTTTGCACGCATGTATAACCCCGATGACAATGCAATATTATGAAAAAAAAATTCCGATAGGTGGCGCGTGGGTCGCTATATTTACAAAAATCGCATTTATGGTCCTATTTGGCTGAAATTCGGAACATGTATTACTACCTTGAAAAGAAATATTTTCTTAAAAAAAAAATTCCGCTAGGTGGCGCGTGGGTCGCTATATTTACAAAAATCGCATTTATGGTCCGATTTGGCTGAAATTCGGAACATGTATTACTACCTTGAAAAGAAATATTTTCTTAAAAAAAAAATTCCGCTAGGTGGCGCGTGGGTCGCTATATTTACAAAAATCGCATTTATGGTCCGATTTGGCTGAAATTCGGAACATGTATTACTACCTTGAAAGGAAATATTTTCCTAAAAAAAACTTCCGATAGGTGGCGCGTGGGTCGCTGTAGAGGCGTTGGACTGCAATAAACTAACGGGCAAGAAACCTTGCAATAATGAAGCACTAAATGAATTAAACAGAATGCGAAATAAAAACTAAAAACTAGAAAATAAAAATAGGTAAAAAAACTTTTTAAGTTAAACGGTTTTATGTTATACATACATTGCAATGTTTAAGATAAATGTACTAAAAACCAAAAAATAATAAAATAGATACAGTCGTGGGAATTATAAACATTTGCATAGACTAGACTAAAATAAAACCGGGGGGCACGTCAATTGTCTACAAATTATCGACTTAATGTGCGATAGAAGAATCGTTTAATTCGTCGTTAGGCAGTTGGCCCGCAGACGGTAAGGAAAATACTTACTATTTTCTTGCTCATGGAAATTCCAATAGTTATACACTCCATGTTAATAAAAGAGATGTTTCAACTAGTTTATCGTTGGACATTCACACGAGGAATCGTTTCACTGCTCGTAGTTTGTCTTTAATCGACAAAACATATGATAAAAGTACTACTCGCTCACCACTATGAAACCCTAAAACTCGCTTATAATCGAGCTTGCTAGCTTTTTTCCACATTCTAGCCCTACTTATCACACGTCCATCGTTGTCGGTTGAACAACTGCCTAATTATAGTGTAACATTACAAAACAAACATTTTAATCAACGATTGTAGACAATTGACGTGCCCCACGGTTTTATTTTAGTCTAGTCTATGCAAATGTTTATAATTCCCACGACTGTATCTATTTTATTATTTTTTGGTTTTTAGTACATTTAGCTTAAACATTGCAATGTATGTATAACATAAAACCGTTTAACTTAAAAAGCTTTTTATATCTATTTTTATTATAAAAATGATAATAGTTACGGTCCCTGATTTAAACTTTACTTAAAAATTTGGTTCAATAACATTTTAAAAATCATATCTTCATTTAATTCATAGGTTGAATCATATATATTAAGTGAAGTCATTGCTTTAATAATATCGTTAGGAATTTCAAAGTTATTACAACATTTTTCAAGCCTTTTTAGACCATGCCTAACAGTCAATAGAGAGTTTAATATAAATACATAATTGCATTCTATTTCTTTGCTTTGTTTTTATTACGTTCATAACAGAAAAGCCACGTTCTATTTCCGCATTACTAAGCGGTAGGATTAGAAAATTAAACACAAAAGATTGTAGTTCTTCAAACGGATTTTCGTTAAGAGCATTTCTAAGCTTTCTTACGTCTACCCAAAACTTTATTGTAGAGATAGTTCTCTTCCATGGGTATGCGTGTAGTTTTATACTCAGCTGTACTAGTACACAGAGTATTATAGTTTTAATCATATAACGGTGGATTGTAACACCATAAAATAATCGAGATAGATATTGACTTATATATATAAAATTGATCAGGGTGAAAAAAGAAATCGATTGAGCCATGTCCGTCCGTCTGTCCGTCTCTCTGTCTGTACGCACGATAACTCGCGCAAAAATTGAAATATTTTGATGAAATTTGGAATGCAAGTTGGTTTCAAGACTGGAACGAATGGTATTGAAAATGGGCGAAATCGGACCATGACCACGCCCACTTCCCCTATATAGTAAAAATCGGAAATTTTGTATCTCAGTCACTAATAGAGCTAGAGTGATAAAATTTCACCCACGTGTGGAGCTCAGGCCCTTATGAAGAAATTTGGTGAGATTTTGAAAAATGGGCGGTGCCACGCCCACTTATTAAGGGCCAAACATTGAAAGTTTTATATGTCATAACTCAGAAACTGTTGAAGATATATCGATGAAATTTGGCAGGCGTGATATACTTACTCAGGCAAATGTTTGGACGAAAAATTGCCAAAATCGGTTAACGACCACGCCCACTTTTATATATGGGTATTATAAAGTGGCCTAATAAAAACATTTTAAGCGATATCTCTGTCAAATATAAAGGTATGTCATTGAAATTTTATGGCAGGAGTCCAACTGCGGATATAAAACGAAAAGCATAAAAATTTTGGAAAATGGCCGTGGAAGCGCCTCTTTTAGAAGCAGGAATATACGAGATTTCTGAGCCCATAACTCGACAAATAATTTAAATATAATGACGAAACTTGGTGTGTACACTTTTATTAGTTGTGGTAATACACGTTCAAAATTTTGGCGAAATCGGTTGGCGACCACGCCCACTTTTATATATGGGAACTATAAAGGGGCCTAATAAAAATATTTTAAGCGATATCTTTGTCAAATATAAAGATAATTCATTCAAATTTTGTGGCATGAGTTCCACAATAGACCGGAAACAAAAAATAGAAAAATTTGGAAAATGGGCGGGCGGTGCCACACAAAGGAATATACGAAATTTCGGAGCCCATAACTCGACAAATAATTGAGACATTAAGACGAAACTTGGTTTATACACTTTTATAA
Organism: Urophora cardui; assembly: GCA_960531455.1. Taxonomy (NCBI): domain Eukaryota; kingdom Metazoa; phylum Arthropoda; class Insecta; order Diptera; family Tephritidae; genus Urophora; species Urophora cardui. The sequence continues at coordinate 10,252,195 of OY482675.1, read as the reverse complement.
CTTGTGCTAATAGACACGCAAAAATTTATTCAAATCGGTTTATGACCACGCCTACTTTTTAACAAAGATATTTCTGGAACACCCTTTGGGAATTTGTAACGTGACATCTTTGTAATTAGAAGTCATAAAGGAATGGAATTTTGCACAAGGAATAATATTCATATGCTTAGTTCGATGACTGATAAAAATTTTGAAAATGGGCGTGGCTACGCCTACTTTATGCAGCAATCGCTTTATATAAAATACACCGTGTTTTCAGCAAACGCAAACAAACAATGAAAGCATACAGCTGAGTATCTAATGTTCGATTCCACTCGAACTTAGGCTTCCTTACTTGTTTCCATTGCATTTCTAAAATAGGGATTTCCTCCGTGTTAAAGGGGTCATTTTCAGCCTTGAAAGTGTCAAATATTTTTGGCTTGTTTACAGAAAAAAATTCAACATTTTTTAAAGATTGAATATTCTGCGGTAAGCGTTGGCGGAGTTGCTCAATTAACTTGATAATAAAGTTCTGAAAAATTTTACGAATACACCGTGAAAAGGACGGAAGTAAAATATTGTGAACCTCAGAGCGAGAAAAATATCGCAATATTCACATTGAACGTACAGCACTAGTTTGCGATGCATCAAACCGATTCAAATATCGCGATACATATTGACAGTGTAGCGTATGCCAATGGTCATTTGTGAATTCAGATAGTAAAATGGGCAACAACCAAATGTATGGCAGAGTTGCTTTTGCACACTGCGAAAACCTTATTGATCAACCTTGCATATGAATGCACCAATAATTGATAAAATAAGGAAGGCATGCGAGACTATCAACTTGTGTATAGTTTGCTAATCATAAGGATCAGTATACACTTTCAAGTTTTCATAAACTCACAGATGACTCATTAGCTTAAAATGATAAACTGATGTGCAAAATAAAGATATTAAGAAAAATAGCTAAAAAAAGCTAAGCTAAGCTATTAAAAAAAAAGCTAATAGCTAAACGCAAATATCTGTAGCTAAACGCCAAAAGTTATAGCTAAATCTAGCTACAAAATAGCTAAAGTGGCAACACTGTATATATTAGAAGAGTTTATTCGGTTAGATTTCATCTTGTAGTGAAATCTTTTAAAAAAATTAAGTATTTTCTCCAAATATTTATTGTTTTGAGAATGCATTATGCGAGTGTAAAAGATATCTGAGGTATTTTTCAAAGTTGCTAGCCAAGGCTATTTTTTATAACAATCTTTAAAAATCATAAATGTTCATGCCTATTTAAATAAAGACTATACAATAAGTTTTACTTTTGTAAAAGAATCTATTCAATAAATTAAAATTAAATAGTCAGTTTTCAGTGTATAATCGTAATTGACTTTTCAATGGATATTTTTGGTAAAATTTTGTCAAAATTATTATTCATCATTGTTATTAAAAGAAAGCGTGTTCAATTAGTTTTACCTATTGTTTTTTAATACATACATTGAATATTTTTGTAAAATTTCTACATATAATCAATCTAGATTTCTACCCGTTCGGGAACAATTGGTCCACAATTAGTCTACATTTATACCCGTTCGGGAACAATCGGGGATTAATTGTTGACCGACAATCTTTGTACATATATCGGGACAAATCTTTGTACATATATCGGGATTAATCGCACATTTTTTTGCAGGGATATTGCAATGAAAACTATCGCATGTACATACATGTGGTTGTGTGTTTTTGTTTGTACAAATTCTATTTATAGAAAAGGCAATGCTTGTTCTTGTTATTAGATTTTGTTTATCGGCAGGCTCATCCGATTGGTTTTTATATTTGTTGTTTGGTCGTTTTTATTTTAATAATTAACTAGTTTGTAATCCCCGATATTCGGGTGGCACTTTTATTTAATAAAAAATTATAAAGAAAATTATTTAAAAGAAAAAAAAGGAACAAAAAGATTGGCTCGACCTGGGCTTGAACCACCTTCACTTAAATTGGAAGCCAAGCATCTTACAGCTGAGCTACTGCTCTAGTTACGCGAGTTGTGTCAAACGATGTACTTTAATTTCTGCTTGTGTTATTAACATTCTCACCACGCTTATTTCACACAGCGCTGTTATGTACTTACACGTGTATGTATGTACATACATGAGTGAGTTGTAATTGTTAGTTCAGTTTAAGTGCAGCATTTGACATACTCAACGCAGGAGGTGTGATGGCGCAGCGGTAGTGTCAGGTCTGGAAGCGAGGGGTTGTAGGTTCTCGAACCACGCGATTTCAAGGTTGATTTTTATACTCAGCTGTACTAGTACACAGAGTATTATAGTTTTGATTTCCTAACGGTGGATTGTAACAGAATGAAATAATCGAGATAGATATAGACTTATATATATCAAAATGATCAGGGTGAAAAGAGAAATCGATTGAGCCATGTCCGTCCGTCCGTCCGTCTGTCCGTCTGTACGCACGATAACTCGCGCAAAAATTGAGATATTTTGATGAAATTTGGAATGCAAGTTGGTATCAAGACAGGAACGGACGGTATTGAAAATGGGCGAAATCGGACCATGACCACGCCCACCTCCCCTATATAGTAAAAATCCGAAATTTTGTATCTCAGTAACTAATAGAGCTGGAGTGATAAAATTTCACCCACGTATTGACCTCAGGCCCTTATGAAGAAATGTGGTGAAATTTTGGAAAATGGGCGGTGCCACGCCCACTTATTAAGGGGCAAACATTGAAAGTTTTATGAGTCATAACTCAGAAACCGTTGAAGGTATATCGATGAAATTTGGTAGGCGTAATATACTTACTTAGACAAATGTTTGGACGAAAAATTGCCAAAATCGTATTATAAAGTGGCCTAATAAAAACATTTTAAGCCATATCTCTGTCAAATATAAAGATATATCATTGAAATTTTATGGCAGGAGTCCAACTATGGACATAAAACAAAAAACACAAAAATTTTGGAAAATGGGCGTGGCACCGCCTCTTTTTAGAAACAGGAATATACGAGATTTCTTAGCCCATAACTCGACAAATAATTTATATATAATGACGAAACTTGGTGTGTATACTTTTATTACTTGTGTTAATAGACACGCAAAAATTTATTGAAATCGGTTTATGACCACGCCTACTTTTTAACAAAGATATTTCTGGAACACCCTTTAGGAATTTGTAACGTGACATCTTTGTAACTAGAAGTCATAAAGGAATGAAATTTTACACAAAGTATAATATTCATATGCTTATTTGGATGACTGATAAAAATTTTGAAAATGGGCGTGGCTACGCCCACTTTATGCAGCACTCGCTTTATATAAAGTACCTACACCGTGTTTCCATCAAACGCAAACAAACAATGAAAGCATACAGCTGAGTATCTAATGTTCGATTCCACTCGAACTTAGGCTTCCTTACTTGTTTTAAAATAAAAAATCAGCTAAAATGGCTGCTATTTCCGGGGCCAACGTCCGTTGCATCAAATTTCAAATTTCGCTCTCCATAAAAACTCTGTATCACCGCCTAAGAAGTTAGCTTCAAGAATTAGATAAAAGAATTTGAATATTGAAATAGAATATCTCGAAAACTGTTCTACTTTTGAACCATATTTGGAATCAGCAGAAAATTCTACATAGAATTCATGTATAAAATGTCGCGGATATGAAAATTTTTGAAATTTTGTCGGGTAGTGTAGGTAACACTGTGGAACAAATTCAGGTTAGCAAAAGTTAGGTCGATTCTGAAAGTTAGGGGTGAAGGTTAGGTTAGGTAATAGTGGCTGTTGGTACACACCAACACACTTAGGCCCATAAGGACCCATTGTGATACCACAAGGATCTAAACCCCTACTCGAACCAGAAAGTGGATTCAGCGAATCTTAGGATTTTTACAGGCTCCAAATCGGCCAAATCGCCGAGGCCAGAAAAGTGGGGTGCCCCCAGAAATTTTAGCCTCTTAGTCCACAGCGCGGGACATTCACACATCAAATGCTCTTCAGTTTCAGGCTCCTCCTCATCCCTACAGCTCCTACAGAAGTCATGAAAAGGAGCGCCCAATCTCTCAGCATGTCTGCCGATAATGATGTGGCCCGTAATCAGGCCAACAGTGAGCGCCAGGTCTTTCCTCTTTAGAAGAAGTAGCCCTTTAGTACGTCTCGCATCCCAATCAGGCCATACGAGTCTGGAATGAATGCAGGTGCTAAGGCGTTTCCATCTGGCACCCGCTTCTGCACGGAAAAATTCCTTAATATTGAGCTTGCATGTAGCGAGCGGCATTCTTAAACCCCTGGCGAAAGCGGAGCAGATGTTCCCCCTCTTGCAAGTTCGTCTGCCATCTCATTGCCTGGTATATTGCAGTGTCCAGGCACCCATACCAGCGTTAGAGAAGCCTGCGTAGCCATCTCGTCAAGAGATTTGCGACAACCCTCTACAGTCCTGGATTTGCAAGTAGCACACCCAATCGCCTTCAGCGCAGCCTGACTATCTGAACTGATGTAAATATTGTCGTGCGTGAGGACTCCTTTACGAAGGTAGTCCACCGCCTCTTGAATGGCAGCAACCTCTGCCTGGAATACGCTGCAATGATCCGGAATTTTAAAGGAGAGTTTCGTACCCGTCTGGGCTGAAAATAGAGGCTAAATTAGAAGACCCGTATAGCGGAATTTGTTTATGTTAGTTCAAATTTGTTTTTAATCGACCTTTGAACTTTGCAGTCAAATGCCGATTTTCAGCATATTGTTTGTATGGTTTTTTGGCTATAACTCGTCGACTAATTGATATTTTTTCAATCTGTTAAAGCCAAATTATTGCTAGAGACCTGTGAAACAACTAAAATTTAAAAAAACAAGTAAGGAAGCCTAAGTTCGAGTGGAATCGAACATCAGATACTCAGCTGTATGCTTCCATTGTTTGTTTGCATTTGATGGAAATGCGGTGTACTTTATATAAAGCGAGTGCTGCATAAAGTGGGCGTAGCCACGCCCATTTTCTAAATTTTTATCAGCCAGCCAACTAAGCATATGAATATTATCCTTTGTGCAAAATTTCATTCCTTTATGACATCTAGTTACAAAGATGTCACATTAAAAATTACAAAAGGGTGTTCCAGAAATATCTTTGTAAAAAAGTAGGCGTGGTTATAACCCGATTTCACTAAATTTTTTAACGTATATTAGCACAAGTAAAAAAGTGTAAACACTAAGTTTCGTCATAATATCCCAATTATTTGTCGAGTTATGTGCTCCGAAATCTCGTAGATTCCTTTTTCTAAAAAGAGGCGGTGCCACGCCCATTTTTTATAATGTTTGTGTTTTTTGTTTTATGTCCATAGCTGGACTCCTGCCATAAAACTTCAATGATATATCTTTATATTTGACAGAGATATCGCTTAAAATGTTTTTATTATGCCGCCTTATAATAAGTAAACCAAAACAAGAGAAAACAAGTAAGGAAGCCTAAGTTTGAGTGGAATCGAACATTAGATACTCAGCTGTATGCTTTCATTGTTTGTTTGCGTTTGATGGAAACACGGTGTACTTTATATAAAGCGAGTGCTGCATAAAGTGGGCGTAGCCACGCCCATTTTCTAAATTTTTATCAGTCATCCAACTAAGCATATCAATATTATTCTTTGTGCAAAAATTAATTCCTTTATGACTTCTAGTTACAAAGATGTCACGTTACAAATTCCCAAAGGGTATTCCAGAAATATCTGTTAAAAAGTAGGCGTGGTCATAAACCGATTTCAATAAATTTTTGCGTGTCTATTAACACAAGTTATAAAAGTGTATAAACCAAGTTTCGTCATAATATCTCAATTATTTGTCGAGTTAAAGGCTAATAAATCTCGTATATCCCTTTGTCCAAAAGGAGGCGGTGCCACGCCCATTTTCCAAAATTTGTCTATTTTATGTTTCCGGTCTATTGTTGAACTCATGTCACAAAATTTCAATGAATTATCTTTATATTTGACAAAGATATCGCTTACAATGTTTTTATTAGGCCACTTTATAATACACATATATAAAAGTGGGCGTGGTCGTCAACCGATTTTGGTAATTTTTCGTCCACACATTTGCCTAAGTAAATATATCATGCGTACCAAATTTCATCGATATATCTTCAACGGTTTCTGAGTTATGACTCATAAAACTTTCAATGTTTGCCCCTTAATAAGTGGGCGTGGCTCCGCCCATTTTCCAAAATTTTTGTGGTTTTCGTTTTATGTTCATAGTTGGACTCATGCCACAAAATTTCAGTGATAGATCTTTATATTTGACAGAGATATCGCTTAAAATGTTTTTATTAGGTCACTTTATAATACACATATATAAAAGTGGGCGTGGCCGTCAACCGATTTTGACAATTTTCCGTCAAAACATTTGCCTAAGTAAGTAAATCACGCGTACCAAATTTCATCGATATATCTTCAACGGTTTCTGAGTTATGACTCATAAAACTTTCAATGTTTGACCCTTAATAAGTGGGCGTGGCACCGCCCATTTTCCAAAATTTCATAAAATTTCTTCATAGGGGCCTGAGCTCAACATGTTGGTAAAATTTTATCGCTCCAGCTATATTAGGGACTGAGATACCAAATTTCCGATTTTTTCTATATAGGAAAAGTGGGCGTGGTCATGGTCCGATTTCGCCAATTTTCAATACCAACCGTCCCAGTCTCGATACCAACTTGCATTCCAAATTTCATCAAAATATCTCAATTTTTGCGCGAGTTAGAGTGTTTACAGACGGACGGACGGACAGACGGACGGACGGACGGACGGACGGACGGACGGACGGACGGACATGGCTCAATAGATTTCTCTTTTCACCCTGATCATTTTGATATATATAAGTCTATATCTATCTCGATTATTTCATTCTGTTACAATCCACCGTTATGTGATTAAAACTATAATACTCTGTGTACTAGTACAGCTGAGTATAATTACTCACCTGTCCACTCCAGCGACGATGGTACCACCCCGTGAAGAGAATCTTGAGATGAAGAGTAAACTTTACGATATATGATTTATGATACTTACTTCCATACCCACACACATACAATATACCGATCGTCTGACTATGACAGATGTCAGAGAAATATTCGCTGGTTAATTACCCGTTCGTGTTTGAGGGCGGCGGACGAGTTATCTTCAGCAAATTAATGTAATAATAATACAATGGCGATATTATAACTCTGACGAGTTTTATGGCCGAGCTTCTCTCCCAATTCGAGGTGTGCTCCTTTTGCTTTTCCTACTAATTGGGTGGACCTACAGTTTTATGCCGGCTCCGAACGGCGAATGCATTTTTTGTGAGAAGCTTTCTCATGGCAGAAATACACTTGGAGGTAGTGGTCGGAAACTATCGATGGTACTATCGTCACTATCGATGGTTTCTGAACATCGTTTACACTATCGATGGTTTTCGACTATCGTTTGAACTATCGATAGTTTATTGAAAATTTGAAATGTGACCACTAGGCACCAAACAAACGGTAACTATTCCATGCAGGGTTTGAATTGCTGACTAACAAGAAGTCAAATCAACATAAATACGACTAGCATTCTAGTCACATGGTCGTTTAAAATGTGATTACCCAAAAACATTAAAATTACACTACAATATGGGTATCAAACGAAAGGGGATGACCCCAGGTTTCATTTGGACTTCGGTATATTTCGATAAATTTATCGATAACTGAGTTATCGGTCAAAATGTGATCGCCCAAAAACATTAATATTACCCTACAATATGGCTATCAAACGAAAGGGGATGACCCCAGGTTTTATTTGGACTACGATATATTTCGATAAATTTATCGATAACTGAGTTATCGGTCAAAATGCGATGGCCCAAAAACCTTAATATTACCAACAATATGGGTACCAAACGAAAAGGGATGGCCCCAGGTTTCATTTGGACTACCGAACACCGCAAAATAGGTATCAAATGAAAGCGCTTGGCTAGGGCTATCATTTAGTCGAGTCTTAATTAATTATAAACTGATCTAAAAAATATCCATCATCCAGTAATTGTTATGGAAGATCGAAAACAATATTAATTGCTAGTAACAATTATGAGCTGATCTAAAAAATTTCCATCATCCAGAAATTGTTATGGAACATCGAGAAAAATATCAATTGCTCATAACAATTATGATCTGATCGAAAAAATATCGATTTTTGAGTAATTTTTATTGATGATGGAAAAATTTTTCCATTGCTCAATAATTGTTATCAAGTGATTTTTATATTTATTTGTTATAATTGTTATGGTCTCTTGAAAATATTTTAATTTTTTTTGAACAAGAATAAATGGCTAATAAATAAATAAAACAAAACAATGTACTGCAAAAAGTTTTATTGGATCATCTTCTATTACTTTCATGTATTGGTAAGAATAAGACCAGGACAGGTGGGCAAAGTTTGTTTACATTCGGGTGAAATCGGATGAGCTCATTTAAAACAGATGTTTTTGTGGATGTATTTGCTGCCGGACGGCAAAAGGCGGTTACAGTGTGAGCGTAGCCGTAGACTCTCCCAAATCACCCGAAACTATCGTCAACTATCGATATACAATCGATAGTTTGCAAAAAACTATCGTACACTATCGATGGTGCTGACTATCGATAGTTTCCGACCTCTACTCGGAGGGTATGCCGCCCACTGCCGAGAGGTGACCGCTGCTCTTAAAAAAACCCAATAATTGGATTTTTACTAATTATAAAATTTTTTTTTGGTGTTTGCTCGGACTGGGGTTTGAACCCGAGACCTCTGGCATATCAGGCGAGCACACTGCCCACTGCACCACAGCGGCCACAGCGGCTTAAGCAAATTAAATTTTATAAATTTACCATACGTGTATATATATATATATATATACTATTTAACCCGGCCACGCGATGCTGTGGCTTTCAATTACATTGTGGACAATTTGAGGGTGGAAGACCACTTATTGCCACATTTGACAATTTTTTTGATTGCCATTTTAAATTTGACTTCTCCTTAAAAATTACAGAATATTGTATATCGGCTTTAAGCCCATAGATTCTTATTAATAAAATATAAAATTAAGCATAAACATAATTACTGGTTATTTTTATTTTCCGTGGACCTAGATTTTGTATACAAAGATTTTGTCCGAGGAGTCCCATATTGAAGTTTTAATGCGAATAATTTTCTACAATGTTTTATCCATATAGCTACCTCCAAAAGGTCATTTGTCGTACTTCTCTTTCTCTTCCCCTTTCCCTTTTATTTGCGCTTCCTCTACCCTTTATCCATTTTATTTTCCGTATTCTTCCCTCTTTAGCTTCCTTTCCTTCGCCATTTCCATTCCTTTCATTTTCCTCTTCCCTTCTTTTTATTACCCATCTACAGGGCAAGACCTTCCATGGTACTCAAAATTTAAAAATCGGACAAACTGTAGCGTAAAAGCTAATTTTTGAACAGGTGGCAACCCTTTTTGTAAAAATCGTAATAAATAACTAATTTTCAGGCAAAGCCATTTCATATGACATTTTAAATTTAAAAATCAAACAAACTGTAGAGTAAAAATAAATTTTGGAACAGGTGGCAACCCTTTTTGTAAAAATTATAATAAATTCCTAATTTTGAGGCAAAGCACTTTCATATGACACCTCAAATTTAAAAATCAAACAAACAATAGCGTAAAACTGAATTTTTGAACAGGTGGCAACCCTTTTTGTAAAGATTGTAATAAATTACTGATTTCCAGCTCAAGCCCTTTCATATGGTACCTGAAATTTAAAAATGAAAAAAACTGTACAGGATAATTAAATTTTTAAACACTTTCAAAAAAATTAAACCTTCCTGCACATCTACAGGCTAAGTCCTTTCATATGACACCCCATTTTCGAAAATCGGTATACCGATGTAAAAGTTATGGTGCGTACAAAAAATCGCTTAGCGTAATACATATAAAGATGAGATAAACTGTAGAGTAACAAGTAAGGAAGCCTAAGTTCGAGTGGAATCGAACATTAGATACTCAGCTGTATGCTTTCATTGTTTGTTTGCGTTTGGTGAAAACACGGTGTATTTTATATAAAGCGAGTGCTGCATAAAGTAGGCGTAGCCACGCCCATTTTCAACATTTTTATCAGTCATCCAACTAAGCATATGAATATTATTCTTTGTGCAAAATTTCATTCCTTTATGACTTCTAATTACAAAGATGTCACGTTACAAATTCCCAAAGGGTGTTCCAGAAATATCTTTGTTAAAATGTAGGCGTGGTCATAAACCGATTTGAATAAATTTTTGCGTGTCTATTAGCACAAGTTATAAAAGTGTATAAACCAAGTTTCGTCTTAATGTCTCAATTATTTGTCGAGTTATGGGCTCCGAAATTTCGTATATTCCTTTGTCTAAAAAGAGGCGGTGCCACGCCCATTTTCCAAATTTTTCTATTTTTTGTTTCCGGTCTATTGTGGAACTCATGCCACAAAATTTGAATGAATTATCTTTATATTTGACAAAGATATCGCTTAAAATATTTTTATTAGGCCCCTTTATAGTTCCCATATATAAAAGTGGGCGTGGTCGCCAACCGATTTCGCCAAAATTTTGAACATGTATTACCACAACTAAAAAAAGTGTACACACCAAGTTTCGTCATTATATTTAAATTATTTGTCGAGTTATGGGCTCAGAAATCTCGTGTATTCCTGCTTCTAAAAAGAGGCGGTGCCACGCCCATTTTCCAAAATTCTTATGCTTTTCGTTTTATATCCGCAGTTGGACTCCTGCCATAAAATTTCAATGACATACCTTTATATTTGACAGAGATATCGCTTAAAATGTTTTTATTAGGCCACTTTATAATACCCATATATAAAAGTGGGCGTGGCCGTTAACCGATTTTGGCAATCCAAACATTTGCCTAAGTAAGTATATCACGCCTACCAAATTTCATCGATATATCTTCAACAGTTTCTGAGTTATGACATATAAAACTTCCAATGTTTGGCCCTTAATAAGTGGGCGTGGCACCGCCCATTTTTCAAAATCTCAACAAATTTCTTCATAAGGGCCTGAGCTCCACACGAGGGAGAAATTTTATCACTCTAGCTCTATTAGTGACTGAGATACAAAATTTGCGATTTTTACTATATAGGGGAAGTGGGCGTGGTCATGGTCCGATTTCGCCCATTTTCAATACCATCCGTTCCAGTCTTGATGCCAACTTGCATTACAAATTTCATCAAAATATTTCAATTTTTGCGCGAGTTATCGTGCGTACAGACAGACAGACGGACAGACGGACGGACATGGCTCAATCGATTTCTTTTTTCACCCTGATCAATTTGATAAATATAAGTCAATATCTATCTCGATTATTTTATGGTGTTACAATCCACCGTTATGTGATTAAAACTATAATACTCTGTGTACTAGTACAGCTGAGTATAAAAATGGATTTTTGAACAGGTGGCACCCTTTTTGTAAAAATTTTAATAAATTACTCATTTCCATGCCAATCACTTTCATATGCCACCTCAAATTGAAAAATCAAACAAACTATAACGTAAAAGTGAATTTTTGAACAGGTGGCAACCCTTTTTGTAAAATTTTATTAACTTACTCAATATCAGGTCAAGCCCTTTCATATGGACCCAAAAATTTTTAAATCAAACAAACTATACAGGAAAATTAAATTTTCAAACAGCTGGCAACCCTTTTCAAAAAAATTAAACCTTCCTGCACATCTACAGGTCAAGCCCTTTCACCACATTTTCGAAAATCGGTATAACGGTGTAAAAGTTATGGTGCGTACAAAAAATCGCTTAGCGTAATATATGTATATAAAGATGAGATAAACTGTAGCGTAAAAATGGATTTTTGAACAGGTGGCACCCTTTTTGTAAAAATTTTAATAAATTACTCATTTCCATGCCAAGCCCTTTCATATTCCACCTCAAATTGAAAAATCAAACAAACTATAACGTAAAACTGAATTCTTGAACAGGTGGCAAGCCTTTTTGTAAAAATTTTATTAACTTACTCATCATCAGGTCGAGCCCTTTCATATGACACCTCAAATTTAAAAATCAAACAAACTTGGGTTGACAGAAAAGATAACTAACGACCGCCTTATCGAATGCTTAATAAAGCAAAATGATGTATGCTCCGGGAAAATTTTTAAAGTCCTTAAAATGTATGATAATGCTAATAGTAGAGAGGAAAGGTATAACGCGTTGATAGAAACAGATGCTGTTACTTTAGAAAACGTACTACAACAGAAGAGAGTTTTTATTGAGTGGGATTCTTGTATAGTATATGAGCATTTGAATGTCTTACGATGCTTTAAGTGCTCGGGATACAGGCACAAAGCCAGCGAATGTACTAATAAAATAGCATGTAGCAAATGCGCTGGAAACCATGACAGTAAAGATTGTACCTCAAACGTAATTAAATGTGTAAACTGTAGTGAAATGGTCAGTTTAGATTGTCCAGCATACTAAAAGCATGCCCAATCTAAAAATCATAAACGATACTAGCAACGAACACTAAATGAACTAGTTTGTATTTATTTAAATATCAGTAGTATTATCGCTAATAAAAATGAATTAGAAAGACTCATTGAAACTCAGAAACCACACCTGGTTCTCTGTTCAGAGAGTTGTTCCACTGAAGACATATCAAATGAGGAATTAAATATTATTTCGTATAAACTTATACGCTGTGATTCACACAGTAGACACACGGGTGGTGTCGTAGCTTATGTGCATGATTCTATTGAGTTTACAACAAGCTATAACCACTCGTTTAGGAAAAACTTGTGGTGTATAATAATAAAAATCAAAGGTATATTTCCTAAATACCAAATAGGTCTTATCTACCATTCTCCTAGTTCTAGCGATGCAGACTTTATATGCTACTTACAAGAAGTATTAAACAATAGGTGCTTAACACAAGATAATATAGTTTTTATAGGTGATTTTAATATAAATTTATATAATAACACGACTTATAGTAAACAGCTACTTGATCTGTTTCGGTCTTTTGCTATGGATCAAAAAATTGATTTCTATACAAGGAAAAGTGGGGAAACTGAGACAATGATTGATTTACTTTTCACAAACAGTGAATCTATTTCTTGCAATACACTGAAAGACTATCAAATCACAGATCATGAAACCATTCACTTCAAAATAAAATTGGAGAAATTGTTTCAGATGAGAGCAAGAAAAATTGTAACTTGCTGGGAATGCTATTCAAGCGATAACGTTGTGAACCTATTGCGACAGTTTAACTATAGCGAATTTTTAAAGATGAGCATAGAGGATAAGGTTTCATTTCTTAACAATAGTATTTCAATCGTTATGAGCTCTCTTACATATACCAAAGAAATTAACGTCAGGTTAATGAATAAATGGTACGATTTTGATCTCGCAAATCTGAATAAACTTAAACTACAGCTTTACAATATATCTCTGCAAACGGGTGATTGGAGTGACTATAATATTACCAAGCGTAAATATAAAAGGTTAATTAAAATCAAAAAGACTAAATATATGGAACAAAAGATTACTGTCAACCTTGGAGATAGTAAAGCAATGTGGAAGCAACTAAAGAATTGCATCTCCATGTCAAATGAAAGCAACGTTTTTAATAAGATACTAATCAAAGATGTGGTCCGCTGTGGTGCAGTGGGTAGAGTGCTCGCCTGCTATGCCAGAGGTCTCGGGTTCAAACCACGGTCCGAGCCAAACACCAAAAAATTTTTCTAATTAGTAAAAATCCGATTATTGGATTTTTTAAGAGCAGCGGTCACCTCTCGGCAGTGGGCGGCATACCCTTCGAGAGTATTTCTGCCATGAAAAAGCTTCTCACAAAAAATGCATTCGCCGTTCGGAGCCGGCATAAAACTGTAGGTCCGCCCAATTAGTAGGAAAAACAAAAAGGAGCACACCTCGAATTGGGAGAGAAGCTCGGCCATAAAACTCGTCAGAGTTATAATAGCGCCATTGTATTATATTATTATATAATCAAAGATCAGCTATTTACATGTGAGGATGAAATAGCTGATTCATTAAATGATTATTTTGTAGACATTGTGATGGAAATTACTAATAACCAGAGCTGGGCGCTAAGGATTACGATTACATTTTGATTACTTACGATTACAATTACTGTAATTGTAATCCTTAAATTTTTAGGATTACGACTACTTTAATCGTAATTGAAATTTTTACTATTACGATTATTGTAATTGTAATCCTTAAATTTTTACGATTAGGATTACTGTAATCGTAATCATAGAACGTACGATTACAATTACTGTAATCGTAATCGTTAAATTTTTATGATTACGATTACTGTAATCGTAATCATGGAACGTACGATTACAATTACTGTAATCGTAATCGTTATATTTTTAGGATTACGATTACTGTAATCGTAATCATAAAACGTACGATTACAATTACAGTAATCGTAATCGTAAAATTTTTAGGATTACGATTACTGTAATCGTAATGGTATATTCAATGATTACGGTTACAGTAGGTACTGTTGATAAAAACATTTCACATTGAAAAACTCTCATTCAGTTTATGAATACACATACTTTCCCCATAAAGGAGCCGTCTACATACATACATATATGAAGACTTAGAAATTGAGGAACAAATGCCCTATTTCAAAGAAATATTGCAATTTTTGCCCAAGCATCAGCGCTGTGCAAGTCACACTCTGAATTTGCTGGCTAACACGGACTACCTCAAAATTCTCAAAGAAACCAACGATCTTTACCAAAATCACATTCAGGTATTAAGCAACTAACTAAAATTAATAATACATAAAAATAAATAGGTTTACTCTTCTTAACTCATACTTTAACAAAAACACATTCCTGGGGTTTGTTGATACGAGGTATTGCAATTTAAATGACGATATGTAAACGTTATTTAACTATGTATATCGTACTACTAATTTAATTTTTATCATATATCTTTGTCATACATATCTAAATACATACATTCATATCATCGTACCATACGAAATCTAGCACAATTTTTTCTGGCTGACGAATAAAAGCACATTATATTTTTGGCTTACGAAAAATAGCAAGTTCGACTTCTGGCTGACGAAAAGTAGAAATTAAAAAACAACAATTTTAATGTAAAAACAATATATACATACATATGTTTGCTACTTTTCGTCAGCGAAAATCAAATGTACAATTACAATTACTGTAATCGTAATCGTTAAATTTTTAGGATTACGATTTCTGTAATCGCAATTGAAATTTTCGCGATTACGATTACTGTAATCATAATCGTTAAATTTTTAGGATTACGATTACTGTAATCGTAATCATGGAATGTACGATTACAATTACTGTAATCGTAATCGTTAAATTTTTTAGGATTACGATTACACTAATCGTAATCGTAAAAATTTCAATTACGATTACAGTAATCGTATTCTTTAAATTTCTAGGATTACGATTACAGTAATCGTAATCAAAATGTAATTGTAATCCTTAGCGCCCAGCTCTGCTAGTAACATCAGCGCTGGAAGAGGCGATATTATATTCAGAAATAGTGGCTTGCCTATATTTCAATTTCAGCAAATTTCAACAGCTGAAATATTAAACATAGTAAGCAAATTTAAAAACAAAATTGGCGGTAAGAAACTCTTATCCGAAGGAGTCTTCAAGGACTCGATATTATATGCGCTAATAGTAAGTGAAAGTTTAAATAATGGGACTTTTCCTAATTTCTGGAAAACTTCTACTATCGTACCTATAGAAAAAGTGAAAAATACTATCAGAGCCGATGAGATAAGACCTATTAATACGTTACCATGCGATGAAAAAATACTAGAAACAGTGGTAAAAAATCAGCTTACACAATTCTTAGAAGATAATAAGGTCATTATTCCACAGCAATCAGGGTTTCGTAGAAAGCATTCTTGTGAAAGTGCACTAAATTTGGTTATTGCTAACTGGAAGGAAGATTTGAGTAGAAATAAACATATTATAGCGGTTTTCTTAGATCTAAAACGTGCTTTCGAAACCATTGATCAGAACTTGTAATAAAAAAATTGTTTAACATTGGTATTAATGGTAAAGAGCTCAAATGGTTTGAAAGTTTTATTATGAATAGGAACCAACGAACAGCGGTCGGATCCTCTCTATCCCATTGGAAATATCCAATAAGTTACAGCATGATTTAAATGAGGTTTACAACTGGTTATGTTTGCACCGTTTGAAATTGAACGTCGATAAAACCAAATTTATGGTTATATCAAGACGCAATTTCGAGAATACGCAGCTTCAGAAACTGTGTATAAATAATGATCCAATTGAAAGGGTTAGCATAATGAAATATCTCGGTATTAAAATTGATCATAAACTGACCTTCAACGAGCATATTGATTACACTGTAAGCAAGATAGCTAAAAAATATACTTTATGCAACGCACCTGCAAATATTTAAGTAGAAGGTACAAAATTTTGGTTTATAGGTCTATAATTGAACCGCATTTCATTTACTGTCCAACTGTATTCTTTATTATGAGAGATAGTCAAATCCATAAATTGCAAAAGCAACAAAACCGTGCAATGAGATTCATTCTTAAAATAAATAATAGCTTAAAAAACTAAAAAACACGCTTTAATCTTAAAAATCGTACTAAAAATTGAGAAATAATTTAATTAGAAACAAAATGATGAACGAAAATATAAGTATTTAAGGAAAAGCGTGGGGTGCTCAGTATGTCAAAAAATATTTAAAATCGGTGTTTTTTTTACTAATAATTTTATTTTGACTTTTTTGAGATTTCATGTATCGTACTCTTTAATTTCGCAACTAGGTATATTTTTGTACTAGTTGTACGAATCGAATATTTTCATGTTCAAATATTATTGAGCAGCCCCACGCTTTTCCTTAAATACTTATATTTTCGTTCATCATTTTGTTTCTAATTAAATTATTTCTCAATTTTTAGTACGATTTTTAAGATTAAAGTGTGTTTTTTAGTTTTTTAAGCTATTATTTATTTTTGAATTTTTAGTGAAATTTTTCATTAAAGGACGTTTTATGCGGACGCAAGAATAAAAGTAAAAAAGAAGTCTAATGGGATGTGGTGTTCTCCGAAATAGATCTACATACATATGTATGTATTTATAACTTCTACCAAAAGTCCCAATATGCAGTGAAGTAAACTAGCTTATTATGCAATATTTTCCAAACCCTTTTATTCAAGGTTTTCCATACTAGTTTGGAAATTGTTACGACAGCCTTTGCCCCATATGTATGAATGTGCCCATGAGTGTGTATGATCGTGTAACAGATTCGAACTGCTTGAATGTTAATAGCAGAGAGCTTTCTAATGTATCTAAGTGGTTGTGTTTTCGACACGCAGATCGAACCCGAAGTCGAGGCGTATGTATGTGTACGTATCGTATGTAGGTGTTGCATTTTGATTGGAAGAAAATAACTCTTGTCCTTATATGTAAAAAAAGACTGTTAGCCTTTTTGTCGATTCGAGGCTATAAAAAGGCGAAAAGGTTGGCAAACGGGACAGAGTAGCGGAGTCCGTGTACATTTTTTGGTCGTGGTGAAAGTGTGAAAAAAAAAAAAACAAAAAAGAAAAGGAAAAAATTAAAGTTAAATAGAAAGAAAATCTTAATTAAAATTGAACAGAAAATAGTGAAAAAAAAAACAAAAAAAACCAATATATAAAAGTGAGAAAATTATCGTTGGTAGTGCGGCTACAAAAAAAAAAAAAAAAGAAAAAAAAAAATATAAAAATAATAGATATTTGTCTGCATGCATGCCATGCAAGCGTGATTAGTAGTGGACTACTAAGACCCCACCGAAGCAGTAACCAGCACGGCAGGATTGTAGCAGCCCAGGAATCCTCCAGCAGCAGATAACAGGAGTTTGGAGGTAAGCATAAATGTGGATACGGGCATCCATGCATATATGTACGGGTGGTTGTTCACCAACAAAGTAATGCAGAAAATTGCAACATATAAGTACATATATATATGCATGCCCAGTGTGTCTGCGTTAGTTGTGGAGCTGCAAACATAATATATATGTATATATCTGTGGCAATTTGCAAGAACCGCTTAAAGCTTACAAGTCAGTTAAGTCGTCTTAAGCGACTTCAACACCCCTATTAGAAAAAAAAAAAAAAAAAAAAACAAAAAAAAAAAAAAAAAAAAACCACAGATATATATATGTATAGATATATATTCCAATCACTAAAATGTATGTACATATATATCTTAATAACAGGTCGCCGTAAAGGACCTCCCCGAAGATTTGGGGCAACAATTACTCGATATTTACGTGCACAATTTCACACAACCACCGAAACATAGATACATACATACATACGTTTGGACTGGCACGCGAAATATATAAGGGCTAAACAGCTGATTGGGATCATCGACCTAAAAGTGGTCTATTCCATTATATGCATAGGGAGATTTTTGGGACAAACATTATCTGGAGCACAGAGAGCAAATGGCCACTCACGAAAATCTAGAGACATACACACGTACAAACTTATAAATGAGCAAGAACAGAAGAAGAATCAGTGGAGGAACGCCGGAACACTAGAACAGTGGAAACAAGAAGATCCCGTGGGGGGGACCAACGAAGGGCCGATTATAAATACTTTTGTTATAATTTTCATTTTTTTTGAATTTCACAATTTGAATTGATTATGTATGTCAGCGTAGTTATAAGTTTTCTTTGAATACCACTTACCATTAGGGCAATCCATAGGGGAAACATTCATATATACATATATCTATAGCTTAATATCTATAATTTCCTCATTTCCTTTTTATTGTACAACTCCAATTAATTAATCTATATACTTATACATATCTACATATACGTACACAGGCATACTTATATACATATGTACATGTTCTTCTTTCTAGTACAAGCTCGGTTTAACTTTATATCCTAATTTTTCTGATTTTTCTTGTATTCCATATAATTAGCACTATATTTTCATTGCACATGTACATAAGTATGTATATAAGTATGTATGCATATGTAAATGTATTTGTGCATATACATACATACCTATACGTATAACGCATGATTTTTTTTGTAGTTTTTCCTTACATTTTTTTTGTGTATTCTTCTTTTTTATTTAAATTTTTTTTTGCACCACGTGTGCACTTGTTCCAATTTTCGTTAGCATTCTATTTAATTACCAATAGGAGTTTTCTTAATATCTTATTTTTTTGACTTGTGTTTCATTATATTATATTCAGTGCAAATCATATATTTTAATTTCCCAAATATATAGGTATTAATTTTTTTGTTTTAGTTATCAATTATAGTAATAATAATTCCGGCTCGACCAAGAGCGAGTGATCGAACTAATCTTTCAATTGATACTTCTGTTCCAAAGTTCCGCTTATGAGAGTGCATTTGTACAAGTAGGAGTATGCATATGTAGGTAGGTAGGTATGTATAGTTATAAATAATCCTCTCCATACAGGTTCTTCTGCGCATGTGGGTGCCTTCATCGCCGGAGTTACCAGGTGAGTAATCTTTGTTTCTATTTGTTTTGCTCCGACTTTTCGGCTACATACCGTATTATATACATATGCATATACACACTTATATGTACTGCCCTATGATGTTGAGATGCTAGTGAGGTACATGTTTATATACATATATATGCAGATATTTGTATCCCCTGCAACTATGTATCTATGAGTGCTTATGGGCGCGGAACCAGATAACCAAATTTGAAGTTTGTTAAATTAAAAATAAACTTTTTATTAATTTTTTTATGATCGAATATAGAGTCCCACTATTTAAATTTTTGTACTTATATATAATTAGGGTAGCTTATAGAAAGAATTGTTAGCTGGTAAGGTATAATTAACAATAAATGTTACCCTGAAGAAGATAGAACATTTGTTGTTTTAGCATACTTTCTTACCGACTGCTATATATATATGTATACATGGGCTGAAGAAAGAGTTAAGATGATGGAGTGAGGTAAATAAAGTTTTGGTGTAGGTGTTGCTCTGGCATATTAAGGGGAAGCAGGAATGGACAATATGGACGACAACTGACGATCTTCTTTGACCTATATTTACTGAGTTTGGGGGCGCTGTAAGATAAGTAGGAGTCAGCACAGCGCCCACGGCTTCACGTGCTCACGTTGAAGAGGGTGGGAAAGACTCCATCGGACGGGACATGGACAGGTTCTAATTTCTTCATCTTCTTTACTACTTTCTTCTTTGTCCTTTTGCACCATTTCAGCTTATCTTCTACTAAGGCATGATTTTTCTTGTTTATGTTACTGTGGGTAGAGGGAGGTGGAAAAGAATCCACCCACCGTCGAGCTAGCCTGGGTTACAAGCATGCCTGCCCTCCACCTCACCTCTACCCGGTGCAAGCAGAAACATAACAAAATACAAAATTTCCCAAACGTTTTGTTATATTTCACAATCAGAAAGTGAAGAGAAGTTGAGGTGAAGCATTTGAAAAGAACAAAAAAAAAAAAGAAACCTGATTGAATAAATTCGAATTTAGACAATAAAGCTCCGAATACGTTTGTAGCGTAATGGTGAGGTATGCTGCCTACGGACCAAGGAGCTCAGGTTCGAGTCCCGAGTGGCGCATTTTTTTTTTTATTTTTATTTTTTTTTTACGGGAGTGAATTGAAATTCATTGAGGCTATTTTGAAGAAAGGTAACATAAAAGCCGCAATGAAGCATAAAATATAATGTTGAATGTCCTACTATATGATGCCGTTGGGCTGTTGATGTCATGTTTCGAATCCGGAGGAGAATAGAAATAATAAAGAGAACACAAAAAAGTGAATGTTTGAAAGATATAATAATTTAGTTAATTTAGTTAAATGTTTACAACTTTTAGGATGGGATGAAGTTACATACATACATACATACATACATACATACATACATACATACAGGTGAAACTAATAAAAGCGTGTTAAAAAAGGTATGACACGCCAATAAGAGCTATGCTATCAAGTCTGAACTGGTTGAGTATTAAACAACAATTATTTTATCATACAATGAAATTTATCAAAAATATTATAAACGGTAATTTACCTGATTATCTTAAAAGTAACATTAAATATGTGAATAATATACATTCCGTAAATACTAGAAATATAAATGATTTCAACCTACCTGCTTACAAAACAGAAATGTAACTTGTACTACAAGGGATTGAAATGTTATAATGAACTGCCAAATGATGTCAAAGCTAGTAATATAAATGAATTCAAAAGAAAATTGTATAACTATTGCAAGTCCCTTCCTATATAATACGAGTATATATAAAAAAAACAAGTAAGGAAGCCTAAGTTTGAGTGGAATCGAACATTAGATACTCAGCTGTATGCTTCCATTGTTTGTTTGCGTTTGATGGAAACACGGTGTATTTTATATAAAGCGAGTGCTGCATAAAGTGGGCGTAGCCACGCCCATTTTCTAAATTTTTATCAGTCATCCAACTAAGCATATCAATATTATTCTTTGTGCAAAAATTAATTCCTTTATGACTTCTAGTTACAAAGATGTCACGTTACAAATTCCCAAAGGGTATTCCAGAAATATCTGTTAAAAAGTAGGCGTGGTCATAAACCGATTTCAATAAATTTTTGCGTGTCTATTAACACAAGTTATAAAAGTGTATAAACCAAGTTTCGTCATAATATCTCAATTATTTGTCGAGTTAAAGGCTAATAAATCTCGTATATCCCTTTGTCCAAAAGGAGGCGGTGCCACGCCCATTTTCCAAAATTTGTCTATTTTATGTTTCCGGTCTATTGTGGAACTCATGTCACAAAATTTCAATGAATTATCTTTATATTTGACAAAGATATCGCTTACAATGTTTTTATTAGGCCACTTTATAATACACATATATAAAAGTGGGCGTGGTCGTCAACCGATTTTGGTAATTTTTCGTCCACACATTTGCCTAAGTAAATATATCATGCGTACCAAATTTCATCGATATATCTTCAACGGTTTCTGAGTTATGACTCATAAAACTTTCAATGTTTGCCCCTTAATAAGTGGGCGTGGCACCGCCCATTTTCCAAAATTTCATAAAATTTCTTCATAGGGGCCTGAGCTCAACATGTGGGTAAAATTTTATCGCTCCAGCTATATTAGGGACTGAGATACCAAATTTCCGATTTTTTCTATATAGGAAAAGTGGGCGTGGTCATGGTCCGATTTCGCCCATTTTCAATACCAACCGTCCCAGTCTCGATACCAACTTGCATTCCAAATTTCATCAAAATATCTCAATTTTTGCGCGAGTTAGAGTGTTTACAGACGGACGGACGGACAGACGGACGGACGGACGGACGGATGGACATGGCTCAATCGATTTCTCTTTTCACCCTGATCATTTTGATATATATAAGTCTATATCTATCTCGATTATTTCATTCTGTTACAATCCACCGTTATGTGATTAAAACTATAATACTCTGTGTACTAGTACAGCTGAGTATAAAAAAAAAATAATAATAATAATGTAAACGACAGGGTCCTTTCTGGCTCAAGTGTCCTTAATGACACAATGGCCCCTTACTGGGTAAATTTCATTAAATTTAACCTATATCAATTAAACACTCCCTACTGAGTGAAAAATGTATTCGGAATGGAGCTTACTGTTCTTCATTACAGTTGACCTATCCTTACATGCTTTACTATGTTTGGGATAGGACTTAGGTTATAAGAAATTTTATATTTCGAAATATTTTATATAATTGTGAAAACTAGGCTTAATTTTTAGCTGTAAGAATAAATAAATAAATAAATAAATAAATATAGCGTTAAACTAAATTTTTGAACAGGTGGCAACCCTTTTTGTAAATTTTTTATTAAATTACTCAATATCAGGTCAAGCCTTTTCATATGGTACCAAAAATTTTAAAATCAAACAAACTATACAGGAAAATTAAATTTTCAAACAACTGGCAACCCTTTTCAAAAAAATTAAACCTTCCTGCACATATACAGGTCAAGCCCTTTCATTTGACACCACATTTTCGAAAATCGGTATAACGGTGTAAAAGTTATGGTGCGTACAAAAAATCGCTTAGCGTAATATATATAAAGATATCCGCGTTTTTATCTTGAAATACCACTAACCGGCAATTACTGAAGATTTTTGTCAAAGAAACTATAGCCAGAGTCCTGCGGTCCGTTTTCATCATAAACATTAATATTTTTACGACGGTTTGGTGGATCTTGTGCGGCGGCAACAACAACACCAAAAAGATGCCTACGCACACGTGGCGTGCCGGGTGACTTATGGAGGTAATTAAGTGGATATTGTGAAAAGAAAAGGAATGGTATGGTGTGTGGTATTTCAATCAAAAAAAACTAACAAAAAAAAATAATCGGGCCTATTGCGGAGATCCTAATATATACATAAGTTAACAAAAAAAAAGGCAAAAAATGCTGCGGGTCATTCCTACGGGGTCCCTCTGTACCTGCTAACGATGGGCTTGTGTTTCTGCTTCTTCTTCCCGAAACGTGTTGACAAAAGAAGTGCTCTTTAATTTCCTCTATGTTTGTTTCCCAATTAAGGGTTCATCTTTGTGCCGTTGAACTCATCAATCCCAATCAGCTGCTAAACTGTTCCCATCCCTTTTGGTTGTAACATATGTGTGTATTTAGATCGTATCTGGTATGAATCGTGTTAATGTATGTTTGATCAAATGTATAGGTTGTACAGATCGATGGTTACGTGGTTGGTAGGTAAGTTGGCTAACACTGTTGTACCTAAGAATGTATGTATGGGCGCGAATAATTTGGTGTAAATTTTTGGTATGTGCGAATGTTGCAGAGTTCATGGCATGTACCAAGTATGTATGTATGTATGGCTAGATGTGGTAATTTGTTCACCAGCGCGGTATATATATGGATGTGTCTCAGTGGGTGGCTAGTCGGCACCACTGCTACCAACAAAGAGTGTATGCTGTCCAAATCCTGGGTGGAGGTCCTTTTTTTTTCGGCGACCTCCAGTCAAAATTTGGTACCTATCGTAATCAGGGATGCCACTAATCAAATTTTTTTCCTACCAAAAACCTACCAAATGGCTGTTTTTTTTAGTTAATGTGAGATTTAACCATATTCAACAAATTCATTTAGGGTAACTGTTCCAGTAACTGACCACCCTGCAGTAACCGGACACTTTTGTTTTTCTTTACCGCTTAAAATAAAAAAAAACACTGTTTATTTTTTTTATTTTTTTATTTTGAAAACTTCAGTATTAAATTTAATATTATTTGTACAAATTTGAATTAATTTTAGAATGAGTTATAATAAGCACATCTCACACTGAAAAACCCCCATTAAGTGTATGAATACGCCTTTGGGTTAACTTATGCTACATAATGCGTACAAGCAAACATACAGTGAACTACACTGCGTATACGTAACTTGTTTACATACATACATACATACAGGTGAAACTAATAAAAGCGTGTTAAAAATGTGAAGGAAGAGAGGAGGAAGCAGCAGTTTCCAAATAAACAAAAACTTCAGTTGGGGTTAAATGATATTCGGACAAGGTTGGATTGGGTATTAGTGGCTGCCACCGCTCGTCCAGTACGGAGGAAATCAGGATTTACATTTTGTGGATTAACATTTGAGGAATAATGAGGGCAAGCAACTGATCCTGTAGGAAACGTAAGAATATTTATCGAGGGAAATAGCGGACATTGTTTCCACTTGGTACAGCAAACACATGTACTACCTAGGTAGGCCTGATGGTCTGTTGTGATACCACATGGAGCTCTTTATTACACACCATGTAGACGAACAACCTTGTTTGCTTCATATAGCGTAAAATATCAGATGCCTTTCTGTTTTCAATCTCCTCCAGTTGTGTCTGTGGGGGCAAGTGTACTTGAAGATCAAAGAAAACGTTTCTATTTAGCAGAGTTTTGTGACCAAACTCTACACGTTTTCTCAACACTGTTGTGGCAAAATGACCAAATGTACCAAATCAGTGATGTTAGTTGAACGAGGGCAAAAACCTACCAAAAATTCAACCTACAAAAAGGAATAAAACCTACCAGTTTTGGTAGGAAAAGCCCAAAAGTGGCATCACTGATCGTAATATGGACTATATGTATGTGGTGCCTCCACCTCAAACTAACTCAACTCTCAACTCTGTTCTATAAAGTTTCTCTTTAATATGTTATCTCTTGAAAGAGTTTTTAGTGCTTAGCACGAAATTTTTATTTTAATTCAATTTTTTTTTTAATTGTTGGGGTAAGTGGAAAAAAATTCAACAACTATTTACAGCGAAGGTTGAGTGTATAGCTATTTCACGAAAAACCATTTTCGATCATCAGCACTCTTTTCGGAAGTGGATGCACCGGGGATTGAACCCGAGTCCATTCCAACTTCAGCCGCAATGACCCAACGGATAAACACACTCGGCCATTGAGACTCTGTGCAAGCTGTTGGATTTTCCCCACTTTTGCCTTTTTCATTTTCAACATTAACGTTAGTGTGTATATGCTTTTGCATATATTCTCCACAAACGTGCTGAATTTTTTGTTGTAGGCAGTTCGCAATGAACATTGTTGTTGGTATTTTATTTTATGTATATACCAAACAACGTTAACAATTTTACTTGAAAGAGTTTTTAGTGCTTAGCACGAAATTTTTATTTTAATTCAATTTTTTTAATTGTTGGGGTAAGTGGAAAAAAATTCAACAACTATTTACAGCGAAGGTTGAGTGTATAGCTATTTCACGAAAAACCATTTTCGATCATCAGCACTCTTTTCGGAAGTGGATGCACCGGGGATTGAACCCGAGTCCATTCCAACTTCAGCCGCAATGACCCAACGGATAAACACACTCGGCCATTGAGACTCTGTGCAAGCTGTTGGATTTTCCCCACTTTTGCCTTTTTCATTTTCAACATTAACGTTAGTGTGTATATGCTTTTGCATATATTCTCCACAAACGTGCTGAATTTTTTGTTGTAGGCAGTTCGCAATGAACATTGTTGTTGGTATTTTATTTTATGTATATACCAAACAACGTTAACAATTTTACTTGAAAGAGTTTTTAGTGCTTAGCACGAAATTTTTATTTTAATTCAATTTTTTTAATTGTTGGGGTAAGTGGAAAAAAATTCAACAACTATTTACAGCGAAGGTTGAGTGTATAGCTATTTCACGAAAAACCATTTTCGATCATCAGCACTCTTTTCGGAAGTGGATGCACCGGGGATTGAACCCGAGTCCATTCCAACTTCAGCCGCAATGACCCAACGGATAAACACACTCGGCCATTGAGACTCTGTGCAAGCTGTTGGATTTTCCCCACTTTTGCCTTTTTCATTTTCAACATTAACGTTAGTGTGTATATGCTTTTGCATATATTCTCCACAAACGTGCTGAATTTTTTGTTGTAGGCAGTTCGCAATGAACATTGTTGTTGGTATTTTATTTTATGTATATACCAAACAACGTTAACAATTTTACTTGAAAGAGTTTTTAGTGCTTAGCACGAAATTTTTATTTTAATTCAATTTTTTTAATTGTTGGGGTAAGTGGAAAATAAAAATTTCGTGCTAAGCACTAAAAACTCTTTCAAGTAAAATTGTTAACGTTGTTTGGTATATACATAAAATAAAATACCAACAACAATGTTCATTGCGAACTGCCTACAACAAAAAATTCAGCACGTTTGTGGAGAATATATGCAAAAGCATATACACACTAACGTTAATGTTGAAAATGAAAAAGGCAAAAGTGGGGAAAATCCAACAGCTTGCACAGAGTCTCAATGGCCGAGTGTGTTTATCCGTTGGGTCATTGCGGCTGAAGTTGGAATGGACTCGGGTTCAATCCCCGGTGCATCCACTTCCGAAAAGAGTGCTGATGATCGAAAATGGTTTTTCGTGAAATAGCTATACACTCAACCTTCGCTGTAAATAGTTGTTGAATTTTTTTCCACTTACCCCAACAATTAAAAAAATTGAATTAAAATAAAAATTTCGTGCTAAGCACTAAAAACTCTTTCAAGTAAAATTGTTAACGTTGTTTGGTATATACATAAAATAAAATACCAACAACAATGTTCATTGCGAACTGCCTACAACAAAAAATTCAGCACGTTTGTGGAGAATATATGCAAAAGCATATACACACTAACGTTAATGTTGAAAATGAAAAAGGCAAAAGTGGGGAAAATCCAACAGCTTGCACAGAGTCTCAATGGCCGAGTGTGTTTATCCGTTGGGTCATTGCGGCTGAAGTTGGAATGGACTCGGGTTCAATCCCCGGTGCATCCACTTCCGAAAAGAGTGCTGATGATCGAAAATGGTTTTTCGTGAAATAGCTATACACTCAACCTTCGCTGTAAATAGTTGTTGAATTTTTTTCCACTTACCCCAACAATTAAAAAAATTGAATTAAAATAAAAATTTCGTGCTAAGCACTAAAAACTCTTTCAAGTAAAATTGTTAACGTTGTTTGGTATATACATAAAATAAAATACCAACAACAATGTTCATTGCGAACTGCCTACAACAAAAAATTCAGCACGTTTGTGGAGAATATATGCAAAAGCATATACACACTAACGTTAATGTTGAAAATGAAAAAGGCAAAAGTGGGGAAAATCCAACAGCTTGCACAGAGTCTCAATGGCCGAGTGTGTTTATCCGTTGGGTCATTGCGGCTGAAGTTGGAATGGACTCGGGTTCAATCCCCGGTGCATCCACTTCCGAAAAGAGTGCTGATGATCGAAAATGGTTTTTCGTGAAATAGCTATACACTCAACCTTCGCTGTAAATAGTTGTTGAATTTTTTTCCACTTACCCCAACAATTAAAAAAATTGAATTAAAATAAAAATTTCGTGCTAAGCACTAAAAACTCTTTCAAGTAAAATTGTTAACGTTGTTTGGTATATACATAAAATAAAATACCAACAACAATGTTCATTGCGAACTGCCTACAACAAAAAATTCAGCACGTTTGTGGAGAATATATGCAAAAGCATATACACACTAACGTTAATGTTGAAAATGAAAAAGGCAAAAGTGGGGAAAATCCAACAGCTTGCACAGAGTCTCAATGGCCGAGTGTGTTTATCCGTTGGGTCATTGCGGCTGAAGTTGGAATGGACTCGGGTTCAATCCCCGGTGCATCCACTTCCGAAAAGAGTGCTGATGATCGAAAATGGTTTTTCGTGAAATAGCTATACACTCAACCTTCGCTGTAAATAGTTGTTGAATTTTTTTCCACTTACCCCAACAATGTTATCTCTTATTTTATGTCTTTTACTTTTTATCATTGACAATGTACACAAATGAACTATGTAACTTTTCATTTTCTATTCCGTTATTAAATAAACGACAGCGAGCCTATGTTGTTTTTGTTCACATAGCGGTCGCTCTCATAACATTGACTGAAAAGTACAAGGTCAATGCAGTGACAGAGCAGCTTTGATGATTAACCAATTTTTAGTCTCGCTCGACTACCAAACCGAACACACGTAAGTTGGAAATTATTTGGATTAGTGTCTACCAAACAAGTGAAGGTAACAACAACACTAAAGTGGTGACCCCGAGTTCCAACCATTTTAAAATAGAGAATTATATTTTTTCGAATTATAATGTCTAAACCGGAAACGGGCGCAATGGCCCTGGATAACGGCGCTGGAGGTACATCAGAGCCCCAACAAGAGGCAAAGCAGCAGCCACATGGTTCCACCGACGCAGCAGATAATCCGCAAAGCCTCGCAGCCAGCGCTGACGTCAACGCAGTTACGGTAAAAATTGATATGCCGCCAATCGACCGGAGAAATATCGAGGGCTGGTTTTTAAGCCTCGATTATTGGTTTCCAGCAATGGGCATAAAAAGTGATTCGCAAAATTTTTTAACATCGATGGGGAAGATACCAGAACAAGGCCGCTACGAATTTGTAAAACGTCGACTTATAACATTCTGTACCGACAGCCAACAACGTCGGCTTAACCAGATGTTGAACGAAACGCAGTTAGGCGATCAACGTCCCAGTCAGCTCTTCACAGAAATGATGCGATTAGTAGGCGACACCATGAGTGAATCAGCGGTAAAGAACATCTGGGCAAAACGACTCCCAATATACGCACAAGCTGCAGTAGCCGCTTGTTCTGGACCAGCAGCGGAATACTTAAAAATCGCAGATGCTGTAAATACACAAACAACGACGACAATACCAAGCGCTCCACCAGCCAACAACCAACCGAAGGACCAGTACGCTGAACTATGTGGTGCCATAAACGAATTAACAAAACGCGTAGATAGAATGTACACTGATCGCGGCAGAGAACGCGACCGCCGCCAGCTAGGATATCGAGGTCAATCACGCGAACGACGACGTAGCAGAACACCAATGAATCCCGACGAGTGCTGGTATTATCGAAAATTCGGTTCGATTAGCAAGAATTGCCGTCCACCGTGTAAGCACCATAAAGGCAGCACAAAAGACGCAACTTCTGAATGAATCGAATCGGTCGCTGGCGATACATACGAGGCGGTCGCCAGCATTAACCGCTTAACCATCGACGACCGCCATTTCATTTTTAATCGACACTGGCGCCGACATCTCTGTTTTACCGCGTCGCTACTCGCAAGGCGCTAAGCCTACCCCTGTAAAATTATACGCCGCCAATGGTTCACCTATCGCCACGTATGGACAACGATACCTTCGCCTCGACCTTGGGTTACGCAGACCTTTCGATTGGATGTTCACAATAGCCGAAGTACACACACCAAAAATCGGTGCGGACCTAATACGTCACTACGGGCTCCTAATCGACCTGAAAAACAATATTTTAATCGGCAAGGAAACAAATGTAAAATCAGCATGTAAACTGCAAAAGGTAAGCGAAATAGCGTTACGTACTTTCGATGGTACATGTAAAATAGCTGAACTATTGGAAGAGTTCTAAGACATCACACGCCTACCGGCGACGAACGAACGAAAACTATTTTCAACGGAATATAGAATAGAAACCACTGGTAACCAGTATTAGCTAGAGTAAGACGTTTAGAGCCACAAAAGTTGCAAGCAGCCAAAGATGAGTTTGAATTTCTATTACGCCAAGGTATAATTCGCCCATCGAGCAGTAACTACGCTAGCCCACTGCACATGGTGAAGAAAGCGGACGGCTCTTGGCGACCTTGCGGCGATTACAGAAGGCTCAACGCTCAGACTACGCCAGACCGGTACCCTATACCTTATTTACAGGACTTTACAGCAACACTCGACGGTAAGAAAGTCTTCAGCAAAATCGATTTGCAAAAAGCCTACCACCAGCTTCCGATACACCCTGACGACGTACACAAGACGGCGATAACGACCCCATTCGGACTCTACGAGTATTCTGTATGCCATTCGGCTTACGAAATGCCGCTCAATCCTTTCAACGACTGATACACGAAGCTATCCGACGGTTACAGTTCGTATTCGCGTATATCGACGACATACTCGTCGCATCACGGGATGCCGAAGAACATCGCAGCCACTTACGCTTAGTATTCGAACGACTAAGAAAATACGGTTTAGTCATAAACCCAGCCAAATGCGAATTTTGTGTCACCGAAATAAAATTTTTGGGACACTTAATCACAAAACTCGGTATCCGCCCCCTACCCGAACGTGTCGGAGCGATCAAAATATTCGAAAGACCTACAGTAGCTCATCAGCTGAAAAATGTTTGGCCATGGTAAATTTCTACCACAAATTTCTTCCACACGCCGCGCAATACCAAATGACGCTAACAGAAATAATGTCTGGTAATAAACGAAACGACAAAACACCACTCGAATGGACCAGCAAGCAAATAGAAGCATTCGAAAAATGTAAGCACGAGCTCGCTAACGCCGCCATATTAGCACACCCTCAGCACGATTCCATTTTATCACTCGTCACCGACACATCAGACCTTGCCGTAGGTGCGGTGCTTAATCCGTTAACAGAAGAAGGCCCACAGCCACTTGGTTACTTTTCCAAAAAGCTCACACCTACAGAACAAAAGTACAGCACGTACGATCGTGAACTACTTGCGATATATAAAGCCATCAAACATTTCAAATACATGCTTGAAGGACGAAAATTTCATATATTAACCGACCATAAACCGATTACATTCGCCTTTCGACAAAACAACGAAAAAGCAACACCCCGCCAACAAAGACACCTCGATTTCGTCAGCCAGTTTTCTACAGACATCCGACATATAAAAGGCGCTAGCAACCACACAGCCGACCTCCTCTCAAGGATCAACGTCATCAACGATAAACGCGAAATCGACTACACTTCGATAGCCTTAATCCTGATCTCTGGCAGCTTAATAAGCCAAATTAAACTATCGCTCCGTGTTTTTTATTGTATATTGACGTTTCCGCTCGGGTTTTTTATAAAATCTGTGCCGGGACTTGGGAAGCGATTCCCCTCCGACGGGATTGTGAAGAAAACCCCAAAAGATAAGTATTTAAAAGCTATTTGGTTTTAATAAATACTTTTCTATATATACATACATACATATATAACTTAAATCCATAAATAAATACATACATACGTACATACATACATAACGAGAAAATTTTCATCCCGTGCAGAGGTGCATCTGAAGTGCTGTACCGCCAGGTGGCGCTGTCAACTTCGTTCGAAGGTCGGATCAGCTGGTGTTACATTTCCGGTGAACTGCATTTCCGACATTCAGAGCGCTGCACTGCTCCAAATATGTGTATATAAATATAGATAAATATAAGTAAAATTAAAACAATATAAAATAAAATAAAATAAAATATAATATAATATAATATAATATAATATAATATAATATAATATAATATAATATAATATAATATAATATAATATAATATAATATAATATAATATAATATAATATAATATAATATAATATAATATAATATAATATAATATAATATAATATAATATAATATAATATAATATAATATAATATAATATAATATAATATAATATAATATAATATAATATAATATAATATAATATAATATAATATAATATAATATAGTACAATATAATATAATATAATATAATATAATATAATATAATATAATATAATATAATATAATATAATATAATATAATATAATATAATATAATATAATATAATATAATATAATATAATATAATATAATATAATATAATATAATATAATATAATATAATATAATATAATATAATATAATATAATATAATATAATATAATATAATATAATATAATATAATATAATATAATATAATATAATATAATATAATATAATATAATATAATATAATATAATATAATATAATATAATATAATATAATATAATATAATATAATATAATATAATATAATATAATATAATATAATATAATATAATATAATATAATATAATATAATATAATATAATATAATACAATATAATATAATATAATATAATATAATATAATATAATATAATATAATATAATATAATATAATATAATATAATATAATATAATATAATATAATCTATTATATAAAAATGGATGTATGTGTGTGTGTGTGTGTGTCCTTTATGGACTCCCAAAGTAATCAACCGATCTTTATGAAATTTTAACAGTAGATTCGTGTGGTATTAGCGCACATAATAGGGTATATAGAATTTTGAAAAAGTGGGAACTTCCCGGAATATAGGCCCAAATGTGGACCCAGAGTGACCCAGCAAGTGTTTGAGCAATATGGGTATCAAATGAAAGGTGCTGAGCAGGCTTTCAACATAGAGTTATTTTCATTGCGATGCCTAGGCCGGGTCTCCAGATATGGGTCAAAGCGTGGACCCAGAGTGACCCAGCAAGTGTTTGAGCAATATGGGTATCAAATGAAAGGTGCTGAGCAGGCCTTCAACATAGAGTTATTTTCATTGCAATGCCTAGGCAGAGTCCCCAAATATGGGCCAAAACGTGGACCCGTACCCGGATTCTAGATTTCGCCATCGCCAAAACGCTAAAAATCGCCAAAATTGCAATCGCCAAAAATTATCCGGACTTTAGGCGATTTTTCTAAAATGCGATTCTGGATTGCATATCGCCAAAAATCTCCAACAAACATTGTAATACCTTTATCCGCCGCAGGCGTCGCTATTGTCAAAGCAGAATTACGGTAGGCTCGGTGGCGAATTCAGAAATTTCCAATGTATTTTTTTATTGTTATTGGTAGAGTGTAATATAAAAATAATATTTCGACGTGTTTAAATCTGAATTCGCCTGGGACGCCCATTCCTATTGGCCATGATGTGAATTCGCTTTAATTTTGACATTACATTCTACCTTTGTAAATTAAAAAAAAGTAGTTTCTGAATTCGCCACCGAGCCTACCTTTGTAGATCTGCTTGTAGTGGAAGAAAAATGTCAAAGTTTGTATACATATTTGGCGCGGTTCCACCATATTTTACATTGATTAGAAAATATTATATTAAATAAGTATTGAGATAAAAAATATGTGGTCAAAAAGAGTATGTTCCGAAGTTATTTATGTCGCATGTCTATATATTCTCAGCGAGAGTAA
This sequence comes from Urophora cardui, assembly GCA_960531455.1. Taxonomy (NCBI): domain Eukaryota; kingdom Metazoa; phylum Arthropoda; class Insecta; order Diptera; family Tephritidae; genus Urophora; species Urophora cardui. The sequence continues at coordinate 10,218,591 of OY482675.1, read as the reverse complement.
AGAAATCGCTTGAAAAGTAGAAGAAAACTTTTGCGGGAGTCCACAGCTCCATTCTCTATTGCAGAAGAACTTTTCGTTGAAATTTTGCGACTTCCAAAGCAAATATGCAGAAATATTTTTGCGGAAGTACCGTGTATTTTTGCTCATTTATTATCCTTTTTGAGTTAAAATTCTCCATTTTTCCTATAATTATGAATATTATTAATGCGATGAAGTATTTTAAAAAGGAAATTAATATGCTTTTTACCTTTTCAACTTAAATAATCTTTTTGGCAACAAATTTTTCGGGTCGCTAATTTTGGAGAAGTTTGGGCTAATAATGGCGATTTTTGGCAATAACTAATTTATCGGAATCGCAATTTTAGCTAACTGAACTGTCAAAAAGTGTTCATTCCTTTTATCCGGGTTCATTTTGTTCATCGCTAAAATCCGCTAAAAATGTGCTAAAATAGCCAATTTTTAGCGATTTTTTATCACGAATTTTTATGATAGAATGGCAAAAATCGCTAAAAGTTGCTAAAATCAATTTGGCGAATTTTGGCGATGGAGTTTTGGCGATAGCGAAAACTAGAATCCGGCCACCGGATGACCCTCGAATGTTTCTAAGCGATATTGGTATCAAATGAAAGGTGTCGATCAAGGCTTCAACATACAGATATTTTCATTGTTATTTTTTGAGTCGGTTTCCCAGGGATGGTTCAAGTAATGGGTCCGGATGGTGATGGATGGTCCCGGTAAAGGTAAAGGTAAAGGTAAAGGTAAAGGTAAAGGTAAAGGTAAAGGTAAAGGTAAAGGTAAAGGTAAAGGTAAAGGTAAAGGTAAAGGTAAAGGTAAAGGTAAAGGTAAAGGTAAAGGTAAAGGTAAAGGTAAAGGTAAAGGTAAAGGTAAAGGTAAAGGTAAAGGTAAAGGTAAAGGTAAAGGTAAAGGTAAAGGTAAAGGTAAAGGTAAATGTAAAGGTAAAGGTAAAGATAAAGGTAAAGATAAAGGTAAAGGTAAAGGTAAAGGTAAAGGTAAAGGTAAAGGTAAAGGTAAAGGTAAAGGTAAAGGTAAAGGTAAAGGTAAAGGTAAAGGTAAAGGTAAAGGTAAAGGTAAAGGTAAAGGTAAAGGTAAAGGTAAAGGTAAAGGTAAAGGTAAAGGTAAAGGTAAAGGTAAAGGTAAGGGTAAAGGTAAAGGTAAAAGTAAAGGTAAAGGTAAAGGTAAAGGTAAAGGTAAAGGTAAAGGTAAAGGTAAAGGTAAAGGTAAAGGTAAAGGTAAAGGTAAAGGTAAAGGTAAAGGTAAAGGTAAAGGTAAAGGTAAAGGTAAAGGTAAAGGTAAAGGTAAAGGTAAAGGTAAAGGTAAAGGTAAAGGTAAAGGGAGATACATATTATAACATAAAAGCTTTTGTTTGTCGCTGCGAAGCGGGACGGGTATTTGCTAGTCTATTATATAAAAATGAATGTGTGTGTGTGTGTATGTGTGTGTGTTATTTATGGACTCCCAAAGTAATCAACCGATCTTTGTGAAATTTTCACAGTAGATTCATATGGGATATGCGCTGGTGATAGGGTATACAAACTTTCGGAAAAGTGGGAACTTCCCGGAATATGGGCCCAAATGTGGACCCAGAGTGACCCAGCAAGTCTTTAAGCAATATAGGTATCAAATGAAAGGTGCTGAGGAGTCCTTCAACATAGAGTCATTTTCATTGCGATGCCTAGGCCGGGTCCCGAGATATGGGTCAAAACGTGGACCCGGATAACCTCTGAATATTTCCGAGCAATATTGGTAGCAAAGGAAAGCTGTTGAGGAGGACTTCAACAAAAAGCTCTTTAAATAGTTACACCTAGGCTGCTCTCCAAGATATGGGTCAAAGCATGAACCGGAATGACCCCTGAATGCTTCCGAGCGATATTGGTAGCAAATGAAAGGCGTTGAGCAGGGCTTCAACCTACAGCTTTCCCAGAAATGGCTCAAATAGTGGGCCCAGATGGTGATGGATGGTCTCGGTAATGTAAAGATAAAGGTAAAGGTAAAGGTAAAGGTAAAATTAAAGGAAAGGGAAAGAGAAATGTAAAGGTAAAACTAAATGAAAAAGAAAGAGAAAGGGAAATGTAGAGGGAAACCCTCATTATAACATACAAATTTTTCGTCGCTGTGAAGCGGGACGGGTATCTGCTAGTATAATATAATATAATATAATATAATATAATATAATATAATATAATATAATATAATATAATATAATATAATATAATATAATATAATATAATATAATATAATATAATATAATATAATATAATATAATATAATATAATATAATATAATATAATATAATATAATATAATATAATATAATATAATATAATATAATATAATATAATATAATATAATATAATTGAATATTTCCGTGAAAAGGGAAATAAAACAATTGGTTAGAAACGTTATAAACGTTATTAGTAAATATAAATTTATTAAAAAATTAAAAAATATAAAATGCGAGCAATAAATACTTCAAAGGGTATAATATCACGGAGTGACAAAGATTATTATGTATATATATTCACGTAGTGAAATACAAGTACTTACTTTGAAGTCGATGATGTGTCGCCAATAGTGCTTGAATTGGAATAGAATTATGCAAATGTCTTTTGATGGCAAGAAGCCTGAAAAATTAACTTACAGCAGTTAACGGTGGCCGTTAATTCAGCCACTCGTTACTTCATTGCCAAAATGACATTTAATACATTAGGGCGGTCACATTTTTTTGTGGGTTTAGGCTGCTGGCCTAAACATGCCGGCCCCCTTGCAGCATGCAACACCTGTGGCGACACCTCACCAACTAAATACAAAGATAAGTATGGAGAAATTAAAAAAAAAAATTTTTTTTTTTTTTTTTTTTTTTTTACAAATTCATTTATAAATGCATGTACATAGTTAGAATTCATTTAAAAGCTTTAAAAAAACTATCGTTTATAAATCTATGTACATGTGTTAAAATTAATTTTTCAAAAAACTTAAACAACTATCGCTTATATGTATTCATCCGGCCATAGGCACACATACATGCACGTACATATCTATACTTCAAAGAATGTAGGTATGTATAATCGGTAATTCAATGAACGTAATTCAAATACGTAAATATAGAGTAAAAAAAATATAACTGGGCAAGGAATATATGTATGCACATGCATATATGTGTACATATGACGTTGGATATGTGCATATATGTATATAAAAAAAGGCTACATCTGCTGGTCAAACCCTGGGTCAGCTGAAAAAGAAAAGGACATTAGTACATATACGTGGTTCCCTTTTCTGCACTTTAGTTTACCCTAGCAGGCACCGGAGAGCACCCATCCAAAGATGGTGTCTTGAAGGCGAAGAGGACCTATTATTCCCGGGGCCGTTGAGTCGGGCAGCATAATTTTTGCGCAAACTTCCGCTCCCAGCACCAATTGCACCGAGGAGGCCTGACGGAAGTTCGCATCTGCCAGTACGAGATTGGTGTATCGTCGAGTCACTTCACTACTCAGTGATTTAATTGGTGCGACCATCCGGAAGGCCTCGATCACGGCATGGGTGGCGATAGCGGTGTGATGGATAGGTCTGCCACGTATCACCAAAAAACATCCAGTCCGCCCATGTAATTTTTCAATTCTTACTTTCAGTTGTTGCGCCAGGATGGGATGAATTCTGGTGGACGAGGCACACATGTCCAACAGCGCTCGGATTACGTGCAACCGTCCACCGGCCTCTACTTTGACCATTGCCGTGGGCGCTACTGGCGTTAGGCATTGTATCGGCAGAGGAATGGTCGATTGCACGAATCCGGAACGAAATGTGTGGGGGTAGCGGTTTAGCACTTCGGTGTCACCGCGGCGTTTCAGTAGTTGGCGTTGACGCTGGCGTTGTCGTCTATTTCGTCTGGGTGCCCTTTGTAGCCCAGTTGTTGCCGTTCGTTCATGGCGTAAGGGAGGACGGAAGTGCCGGGACTCCATCCTACCCACCACGTGCGATGAAGGGGGCTCAGACCCCTGCACCGCGTCTGACCCGACGAGCGTAGCTTCGTCTTCATCTCGGGTCTGCACCGATATGTCGGACGCCGTAAGCGAAATGATGTCATCATCAGCCAGCTCAGACAGGGGGCGTTCATTCGTTGCTTCAATGTGTAGCAACGAATGGTGACGTTCCCCGCATCGTCTACAAGTGAAGCGGCTTTTACAATTTGCTGATCGGTGCGATGGCAACAGACAATTTTGGCAAATACCCCAAATAACCACCTGCCTCAAACGATCTGTCGGGGCCCAGGCCCGAAAGACCGGACAAAGCCGAACCGGATGGTGCTTTTTGCAAAAACGGCAGCTCAGCGGGAATTTGGCGGGGTTGGCTTCGGCATTGATGCGCTCTCTAGTAAGTCCCATGTCTACGTAATAAACAAAGTAGGGACTAATTTAGAAATCTTGTTTCCTAATTGGGTGGCATATTCAAAATTCAAATATCTAATATTATTTTTGGTGTGGCACTTCAGTGTCGGTTGGTCTTATTTTTTCCCCTTTTTTTTTTTTTAAAAACCAGTGAGCGTAACCCACTGTGTTTCTTTTGGTTAGTTTTTTCATGCCAGCGCCATCTGTGTGTAGCTATGACAGTTGGTTATGTGTGGAACATAACACATACCTTCCACATCAACCTGATTAGCCGGGTTCTGAACCACATTGAAAATTCCTATTAAGGTGGCTCTATAAATTTTAAATTGTCTTAAATGTACCCTTTTGAAAATATGCAATATTTGAAACTTTTCTTACAAATTCGGGCCACTCTTGGTCCTTTTTACTTTCAACTATCATGCAATTAATATTTTTGAGCTTTTTATTAAATGTAGAGAAAAAGAAAAACGTGATGTGTTGCAACCAAGTAACCACAAGTAAAAATAAATTGTCGTTTTGAAATTTTTTGCGGCAACACTGTATATGTGGAATGTAATTTTGACATTGATCAATGGAATAGCTTTGGTGAATTTTCTCCATTTTTCATTGTCATTTTGGGAAGGAATCAACGGCGTGATTGAAGCGGTAAGTATAGTAATACATTTTACAATTTAACCATAGTAAAATGTACTACCATATATGCATATGCATATAATTATTTTTTCTTTTCAGGTCGCATTTGGACAAGGGCATAAGTGGACATCAAGGGCGCATATACAAGGTAAGTATGGTTCCATTGAAGTTGGCAATTTTCAATGGAAACTAATTTCTTCTTTTTTCTTCTTTTCTTTGCAGGTTATGGTTGGCCACGAGCAAATCTGCCTGGCGTACCGGCTCACTGCCTGCATGTGCCCCACATGCATACATACATATACATATGCATATCATAGCCACAGTTTTCTTATATGAAAATAGCAGCATACAGTTTTTAGAAAATTTGCAATCGTTAACAATTCGCAACCAGCACTGGTCGGTTCATTGGCTATCGGTACAACGTTTTTACTGTCGCCAGTGGCGGGTTGCCTCACTGACAAAATCTGTTTGCGCCTAACCACATTATCGGGTGGTATATTTTCTGCTACCGGCTTTCTACTTTCATTCATCATTTTTCACCGCGCTGCCCTCGCCTACACGCCCACTTTAGCGATATTGGGTCATTATTTTAAACGTTACCTTGGCAAAGTAAGTGGTTTCGTTACGGTCGGTTCCAGTGTATTCCCAGTAATATTACCACCAGGCTTGGATTATCTTTTGAGCGAATATGGGTTGGAGCGTACATTACAAGTGTTGAGCGCGGCATTATGTTGCATTATAGTTTGTTCATTCGTTTATAAGCCACTACATCCACCACCTAAACCACCACGTAAAGTACCCGGCCGTTCAGGCTTGAATACGATGTTACGTTCCATTATCAATACAGACATATGGAAGCGCAAACGATATGTTATATGGGCAATGTGTGTGCCAATAGCACTATTCGGCTATTTTGTGCCCTATGTGCACATGATGAAATTTGTACAAATTACATTTCCCGGTAGAAGGGAGAATTTACCCGTTATGTACATTGATGTTACATCGGGTATTGGCCGTTTGATTTTTGGCATAATTGCCGATATGCCTGGTGTGAATCGCATTAATTTGCAGCAGTTGGCATTAATGTGCATCGGTTTTGTTACGCTTCTGCTGCCACTGACTAGCTCTTATACGCTGCTGATTGTGTTCACATTGGTGATGGGTTGATTTGATGGCTGTTTCATATCGCTGCTCGGTCCCATTGCCTACGAAATATGCGGACCGTCGGGTGCGACACAAGCTATTGGATTTTTGTCGGGCTTAAGCTCATTTCCATTGACGATTGGACCACCGATTGCCGGTTTAATTTACGATTTAACATTAATGTTTCTAACACGTTGTGATACGACAAGTGGCAATGAAACAAATGTGTCGATGAATGGTACAGTTAATTTGGAGAAGGATTCTTGGAGAAATAATGGTGTAGAGAATCGCACGGATTGCTGAAGAAAGACTCCACTGCCGCTGACGCAGTCAAAGCAAATGATAATTATGCCACTTCTAAAATGAATTTCACGCATAACAACAACAGTTAAAAAGGAATCATTTGTATCAAATTATACGTTTATTTTTAAGTGCATAAGCTAACAAGAAAAGGTAACTAAAGTCATTCCTTCTTCCCAGGTTTGTGAAGCCACGAGCGGAGAGTGGGCATACCTGAGCCGGACCAATCAGAAGCGTGGAGGTTAAGCTGCAAGCAGCAAGAGAACGTAATAGCTGGTATGTTTGTATGTATTTATGTATGGTTTTTAGGTATTTGCAGTGTATGTATGCGGGCTCTGCGGGATAAGGGGCGGGGTAGGCCCAACCTTCTGGTGGCTTCTTTGGAAGCTTTAGGTACTCTGAGGCTCCTTCTGGAGCGATAGGTTTCTGGGGCTCTAAATAGAGCTAGTTTTAAGTTCTGTGGCTTTTCAAAGAAAGCGAAGCTTTTTGGTTGGCGCAGTTGAGCGTGCCGATATACGCCTTTACGGCAATTGGATTTTTAAGCTTCTGATGGAAAGCAACCTTTGTTGGGGCTGACTAGTCCCGTAACCCTTACTGTGAGGGTGAAATGGTACTAGTTGCTAGTACTTAGAAAATTGTTTATTGGGTTGTTCTAATGTGACTTGCGTGTACGCACATACATACGACCATACATATTAATGTCAGTGTACCTGAATATAGGCGTATATTAGGTATTTGGTTGGTGGTTAAAACGTGTAATTTTGCCACTCGCCCTAATCTCCATTCGTTAGGTGGGAGATTGTCCTCCTTAATGACGACTAAGTCACCTTCCTTGAGATTGGATTGCTGTTGTTTCCATTTAATTCGTTTTTGTAGTTCAGTAAGATATTCTGTCTTCTATCTTCTGCAGAATTCTTGGTGTAATGCCTTCAACTTTTCCCAGCGATTAATGATAGATGTTCGGTTCTCATGCACATCAATTTCAGGTGGGGCAAGAAGGTGCCCACCTATCAGGAAATGCCCCGGAGTTAAGGGTTCCAAAGACGATGGTTCATTGGACATAGGGCTTAACGGACGAGAATTTAGGCAGGATTCGATACGGCACAATAGGGTAGCAAATTCTTCCATGGTGAATTTGCGGTCAGATGCAACTTTTCGAAAATGTTTTTTGAAGCTTTTCACTCCCGCTTCCCACAATCCTCCCATATGAGGAGCGGCCGCAGGGATGAAGTGCCATTCCATTGTTTGATGGCAATATTTTGAGAGTGTTTGGTCCCGAGAAGTTGTTATGAATGCTTTGAATTCAGCTCGTAGAGCTCGGGATGCTCCGACAAAGTTAGTTCCATTGTCGGAATATAGATTCTTGGGGCAACCTCGTCTAGCAATGAAACGATCGAATGCTGCTAGGAAGGAGGCAGTGCTGAGGTCACTTGTAGCTTCCAAGTGAATAGCCTTGGTGCTAAAACAGACGAACAGACAGACATAACCTTTAGACATACGACACCCTCTGCCACTATAAGACTTTATGTCAAACGGACCAGCAAAGTCCACTCCAGCATTAGTGAAAGCACGCGAATAGGTTATACGCTCCTGAGGGAGACTTCCCATAAGTTGGGTTTGCGTTCGCTTTCGCTGGATAGTGCAGGCTTTGCAATTATATATGACGGACCGGATCATATTCTTTACACGGGGAATCCATTACTGAGTCCGTAAAAGACGCAGCATCAGCTGGTTTTCCCCATGTAAAGAGATCTGATGGACAAAATGGACTAACAAACGGGTGAAACGACAATCATATGGCAGGATGATAGGATGACGCTCATTGTATGCCAGATTGCAGGATGCCTCAAGACGACCGCCAGCTCTCAAAATACCATCACTGTCAATGAATGGATTGAGTGATAGAATGTCACTCTTTGTACTAATGGATTTGCCGTCCCTTTTTGCTTCGTACTCTTCGGAGTAATGCTTTTTCTGATAAATCGTTATCAACCGTTGTTTAGTGGCCTTGATTTCTTTACATGAAATTGCATGGGTTTTTGGTTTTTCCAACGTTCTTGTTTTTGGGTGGGTGAAGCGAGAAAACCTGAAGATATATGATAAAACTCTCAGGGCACGTGGGAGGTCGGAAAACCTTTCGAGAGGATCAGTATCTACTTGCACGCTATGAGCTTTCACCCTTTTTTCCTCCACGGATGTGTGGTATGTTTCGTCCTGTTTTGGCCATTCCGATTCGTCTTCTTGTAACCAAGAAGGACCCTGCCACCACAAAGAGTTGGTAACCAAATCGTTCGCTTGTAAACCCCTACTTGCCAAGTCTGCAGGATTAGAAGCCGAATCTACATGGCGCCAGTTTTTATTCCCCGTTTTACTATTTTCGTTATACGATGTGCAACGAAAGTCGACCAAGAGCAAGGAGGTTTTCTTATCCATGCCAAAACGATAGTAGAATCGGTCCAGAGGTGGATTTTCAAATTCCCTAGACTAAGATTCTCAACGACCGATTCCACTATGTCGGCTCGGAGAACTGCCCCGCACAGCTCCAATCTTGGTAGGGAAATCGTTTTTACTGGAGACACTCTGGTTTTCGCCATTTATAGATGGGTATAGACTTCTCCTCTCGTTTTTGTTCGCAAATAGACTGTGGCAGCATATGCCTTTTCTGACGCATCACTAAAACCGTGGATTTCCACCAACAGATGGAGAGAAATGTACCCATCTGGGGATTTTAATTTCGTTGATGGAAGGGTAGTTCTGCGTAAATGTTTGCCATCGCTCCAAAGTTTGGTCTGAAACTTGCTCGTCCCACCCTGTTCCTTCTAGCCAAATGTTTTGCATAATTATTTTGGCTATTATTACAGTGGGAGCAAGCCAACCTAGTGGGTCAAAAAGTTTTGCAATAGCCGAAAGAATTGTTCGTTTCGTAAGAGAGTTTGTATTGTCAATAGGTTTTGCTGCAAAATAAAAATTGTCGGTATGTGCATTCCACCGGATTCCTAAAGTTTTCGCCTTACTGGCATCTTCAAATTCTAAGAAGTTTTCGTTTAATAGGTCGGTTTTTGGAATACCGCGTAAAATGGTACTACAGTTTGACGTCCATTTTCTGAGAATAAAACCTGCAGATTTAAGGCTGTATTGATTTCATCTCGTGCCTTTATGGTGGAGTCGATAGTATGACCACCGGAGAGTACGTCGTCAACGTACATACTTGTAAGAAGTATATTTGAAGCTAGAGGGAAGGATTCTCTAACATCGTCTGCTAACTGGTGCAGCGTTCTTATAGCGAGGTAAGGAGCGCAATTAACAACAAAGGTCACGGTTTTTAGCTCATATATGCGCAGAGGATCTGCTGAGTTATTTCGAAAAACTATTCTTTGGTATTTGGTTTGCTCATCCTGTACCCATATCTGCCTATACATCTTTTCTATATCGCTGTTGAAGACGTATTTGAATAGTCTCCAGTGTAGAATCAGAAGGGGAAGATCGGCTTGTAAAACCGGACCAGTATGAAGCACATCATTTAGACTCTTGCCATTCGCAGTAGGGCATGATGCGTTGAAAACGACCCTAACTTTTGTTTTTGTACTATCTTCTTTTATTACCGAATGATGAGGTAAAAAGTAACAATCGGAAGTATCAGATGGAATTGCGGAGGGAAGTCTAGCCATGTGTCCTAAAGTTTCATATTCTGTTAGAACTCTGTTGTATTCTGACTGTAAGTCAGGTGATTTTGCTAGAAGTGTTTCGTTTCTGTGGAACTGAGCACATGCGCTTTTGAGAGAAGGCCCTAACTGAATGGCCTGAGGAAATTCCTTTTTGAAGGGTAACGACACTGTATATTTGCCATCAGGATTCCTACGTGTTGTATTTTTAAACAATTCTTCACAGTACGAATTATCTTCTGTTATACTCTTTTTCTTGAGCACATCTTCCACTTCCCAGAATGCTGTCAGTTGCTTATCTAAAGTTATTTCGTTGAAGAACGACACTCTTTTACTGGTGGGATTTTGTGCATCGGCACGGCCGGTTATAATCCACCCAAATACCGTCTCTTGAGCTATTAGAGTGTTCAACACATTTTTTCTGATACCTCTTATGCGTGTATTCTGTAACTCTGTCTCATCTCAAGTCTCTAAATTTGAGATTTGAGACATGAGACGATTTTTGTGACTTGAGCCAATTTTGGTATTCTGTAAGTCACAGTCACTAAAAAATATTCACCACAGACCATATTGAGACAGTCAGCTGATAGCATGTTCGTTCAGTTCCAGTTGGAGATAACAAAATAATTTAACGAAAACTCAGTAATCGATAACATGCCAAAATGAGATTTTAAAATGGATTTAAAAGCAAAAATATTCATTAAAAATATAAAAAGTATATAATTACTGCCAATCCTTTATAAAAACAAATATGATTATATTGTTTTATAAGTGTTTTATCTGAACCGATTTTTGCGATGAATTGTATATAATGCAAAAAGGGTACTATCGATAAGTGCCGGTTTCATCACTATGCAATACAATTTATTTACTTTGTTATTTACAATCGTTTGAAATGGCTGAACAAGGTAAGTAATGCATATTTTTATTATAATATACAATAATAAATATTTTAATTGCAGGTTGCACACGCGTTACAAAGGAGCAGATAGATTGCTACCTGGCCTTTATAGAGAGCCACCCGGAGATCAGGGCCAACAAAAATGACCCAACGCGTCCACGAAGAGTGCTGGAATTATGGGACGAGCTGGCAGGGCAGCTTAATGCCTTAAGGGGTCCCACGCGAAGTGGCAGCAAGTGGAAACAGGTATATTAAAGTATTTATAAGCAATATATATATGTACATACTTATGTAATGTACGATTACGTATGTATTTTGTTATTGCTTTTTTCAGACTCTTGGGCATTGGAAAAACCAAGTGCGGTCGAGGGCAAGGCAGGTGAGGGCGCACCGGTTGGCAACTGGCGGAGGGCCCGAGATGAGTGGCGATATATCTGAAACGGAGGCAAGGGCGCTAAGCTCCCTCGGAGATGTTGCAGTCAACGGGATGCGCAATATTGGGACCATGGGTCACGAGGTATGTACATACATATGCATGCAAATGCGGAGTCATAATGTTTATGGTGTTCATGTCGCTATTGTGCAAAAGTACTGTCGTGTGCGCCAAAACATTATGAGCAAGAATAGAAATTTTACGGGAGCAGGGTTTGGGAAAATTTTCCATTAAGGAACCACGCTGCGAATGAAATATCTTTCCGAGGGTGGAGGGGGGGCTCTCACAGATCTCATAGTCCGTATAGGAGAATTTATTATCGAGCCGTGTAGGCCAAAAAGATGTACCAACCATGATTTGCGATTTTAGCTTTTTTAAGGAAAACCCTTTGGGTCGGCTTTACATTAAGAGACCAGGCCCCGAAAAAAATTACTTGTTCAGGGGGGTATAGGGGCTCTCTTAGATCTCAAAACTGAAATCAAAACTTGCCGGAGTCTTATAATTTACGAGATATTTGTTGTTAAATTGGTAAAATATGTGGGTAAATTTAAATTACTTACTCAGGGGGGTAAATAAGTAATTTTTTTGGGGCTTGGTTTCTTAATATAAAGCCGGCCCAAGGATTTTTCCTTAAAAAAGCTAAAATCGCAAATCATGGTTGATACATCTTTTTGGTGTACACGGCTCGATAATAAATTTTCCTATACGGACTATACGTACAATCAATAAACATAATTTGCAATTAACTGCTTGCCCAGAATGTTGTACTACAGCTACGGACTACATAGCTTACTACATCAGCTGATGACTGATTTTGTGGCAACGCTCGAAAATGTGAACACAATGGTGTAGCTCAGTGTATCTCATATATGTCATCTTTTTTATATTTTTGTACAGGGGATTCCTTAAATTCCATAAAAACTCTTTATTTTTTACAAGTTCAATTCATTTTTCCGTTTCTTCGTCCTTCATTTCGAATTTCCGTCATTAAAAAATTGAGCTGTCACACTGTAGCGCGCTACAAAGTTAAAGTTAACTCTACTTCTACTACAGCCACAACTACACGCTACAGACACAGCTACACATTGTGGGCATTGCAATGCAATTGTACTGTTTTAACTTTTGACAGCTCTTACTACGTACTACAGCCACACCATTCTGGGCAAGCAGTAAAGCAGTTCGCAATATTATGCACTATATCTGATCGCAATTTAATTTAAATTTTTACAGCTTGGATGAAAAGATAATGGTTTTGCTTTTTTTACATTTCAGAACGATGATATTATCGAGTGTGACCCAGAGGTAATGAATGTCTCGTTTACGTCAACTCCACAGCGAGCAACAAATATGGCAAGCTCGGAAGAAATGTTCGGGGTGTTGATGGAATCGATTAAGGATAGGAACGAGGAAGAAAAGAGGTATAGGGAGGACACCCTCAACTGTATGAAGGAATTTTCAAGTGCCATGACTAACATGGCCACCGCGCTGCTAAATTTTTCCCAAAATATGGGTAGACGCGAATAATTTTAAAATGTGTGTGTATGTGTAATTATTGAGATGTATTATTAAAAACCATGCAAATGCTTTTACTAAAAATTTCAGAAATTATACATTAAGTTGTATGAACCAAGTTTAAAAAGCTGAGTAAAAGGTCTGAAATCTTAAGCAAAAGCTTCGTTTTTATTAATATGATGACCCATTTGGCCATATTAATAAAAGCCAAGCGTTTGCTTTTACTTAAGACTTCAGACCTTTTATTCAAATTTTGAAATTTGGTTCATACAAATTTATGTATAATTTCTGAAATTTTTAGTAAAAGCATTTGCATGGTTTTTATTAATACGGTCATTTGTAATGAAGTCTGTAAATATGTTTTTTTTTTTTTTGAAACCAATATGTATACTAAAGTCTGTAAGACTGTTTTTTTTTATTATAAATTTTAATGAAGTTTGTAAGACTGAATTCGTGCCTAATGTTATGTATATTTTTTTTATTTATTTAATCAAAAATTAAATTACAATGTTAAATTGTAATTTAACTATAAAGCCATAGTAACGTATGTATGTATATTTATGAAATGAATAGAGGCTGCGCATGTGTTCATATGTACCTACAATATGTACCTATTTAATAAAAAATGAATTCTATTAACATTTTGTTAACATTTTTATTTTAAATGAATGTGAGTATGTATGTATTTTAAAATATTTATATGCATAAATATGTATGAATGTATTTATATAATTCAAAAATGTACATGGGTACAAATATGTATATGTATTTAGATACTATATATGTATGTATTTATATAATAATTTAAGAATGCACATATGTACAAATATATATAGATATGTATGTATAGATAATATGTAGGGTTGGGAATGGGATTAGGGTTTGCAAATGGTTTTAGTATTGGGGTTAGAAATGGTGTTGGGGTTAGAAATGGGATTAGGGTTTGGTAATGGTTTTGGGGTTGGGGTTAGAAATGGGATTGGAGTTGGAAGTGGTATTGGGTTTAGAAATGGGATTAGGGTTTGCAAATGGTATTAGGGTTTGCAAATGGTTTTGGTATTGGGGTTAGAAATGGTATTAGGGTTAGCAAATGGGATTAGGGTTAGCAAATGGTTTTGGTATTGGGGTTAGAAATGGTATTAGGGTTAGCAAATGGGATTAGGGTTTGCAAATGGTTTTGGTATTGGGGTTAGAAATGGGATTGGAGTTGGAAGTGGTATTGGGTTTAGAAATGGGATTAGGGTTTGCAAATGGTATTAGGGTTTGCAAATGGTTTTGGTATTGGGGTTAGAAATGGTATTAGGGTTAGCAAATGGGATTAGGGTTAGCAAATGGTTTTGGTATTGGGGTTAGAAATGGGATTGGGATTGGAAATGGGATTGGGGTTGGGATTGGGATTGCAGAATGTATAAGTGGTGCGCTTATGTGGCGATCGCGTTTATGCAGTCCTGACGAGCCCTTCTGCCTTGGGAAAAATATTCACTTGAATGTGTATGCACATACATATGTACAAATATATTTAGATATGTATGAATGTATAGGCAATATCTGTATATGCATAAAATCCAATGTATGTAGGTATGTATTTATATCATTCATGAATGCATATACATATGTATGTATGCAGATGTGCATGTATGTATAGACAATATGTATGTATGTATGTATGTATTTATATACATTATTCAAGAATGCACATATGTGCAAATATATGTAGATATGTATGTATAGATAATATGCATGTATGCATATACGTATAAAAAATTCAATGTGTATATATGTACACATATTGTATGTATGTATGTTATTGTACAGAATGTACATATAAGCGGTGCGCTTATGTGGCGAGCGCGTTCATGCAGTTCTGACGAGCCCTTCTGCCTTGGGAAAAATATTCACTTGAATGTGTCGGCATAATAGTATCCATTACATCACGGGAAGGGTCTTCTGTAAAGATGTCTTCGTCCGTTTCATAAATACCATGGCTTTGTAAAACGTTGTGCAGGATTGTGCATGTATATATAATAGATGCAGCAGTTTTATGAGAATATCTCATAACACGCTCTTTGGATAAGCACCGGAAGCGCGACTTAAGAACACCAAATGCGCGTTCAATTGTATTCCTAGCTTTTATATGGACCCTATTATAATGTTCTTCACTGTCTGATGAAGGGTTCGAAATTGGCGTGAGAAGCCATGGCTCTAGTGGATAACCTGAATCACCTAGAAGCCACTTAAAGACACCAGGCGCATGTTCCCGTATGAGTTTTATCCTCGCTGGCGACGTTGTCCATATTCCCGAATCGTGACAAGATCCTGGGAAACGAGCATTTACGTGCCGGAATACCAAATCATGATCGTAAATCTGGAAATTAAGTACATATTTCGTTATTAAGGATACTTTTACCCGGCTCAACTTTTATATTCGATTCTCTACGGAGACAGAAGAAAGGGATTACGAAGATAGGGAATAGTGCGGATAGGTCTGCACCGCCAACGAGTTTAAAATTTTTGGAACTTGCTTTCGTTATATTCATTCATACATATACATATGTACATAAATACTTACAGCTTCAACATTGATGCTATAGTATCCCTTTCGGTTCATATATTCATGTTGGACTACACCAGGGGTTGTCGATGGCGGTGCGATTATGGCCACATGAGTGCAATCAATTGCGCCTATAACACCCTTTATACCGAATTTGCTGTGAAATCTAAATGCAATTTTGAATAAATACATATATACATCCTTACTAATATTATAAATATGAAAGTGAGTTTGTTCTCTGAGAGTTAAAAACCAACTTACCCCCGTTTAATGATATTATACCGCTCAACCGTGTTTGGGAAGCTTATCTCAAAGCGCTTCTTTTCCACAACAAGCTCACAAATAGCGCTAATAGCTCGTGATACGCTAGGCTGGCTCATTGATGCAAAATGGGTATTCCCTATGCAGTTTTGGTATGAGCCACTACATAGGAAATATAGTGCTGAGATAAACTAGAAGGAGAACACCCATCAGAAAATACATATTTCTAGGGCCGGATTCAATATAATGCCCCCCTTCCCACCAAAAGAAACGAAAAATTCCAGGGCCTGGCTCATTATATCGAAATTTCCCCTATTTCTATATACAATCACAATATTTACCCGGAGTTCGAATGGGATCCTGGATTGCCGGATACCTCCATCGTGTATCTTTAAGTCCTGTATAATATCCCAGCACAAAGTTTTGGGAAATCTTAGAAATTTCCGAAACACATCCTCTTCCAGCAAGAAAGGATCTTCCGAATCCCTCAATCTTGCCAGGATTATCCGTCGATCATTTCTAAATTGTGAAAGACTATAAGTTATTCACAATTCACAGTTGTGTTTCAATTACTTACCTTTTTTCATTTTCTCGCTTTTTTAGTACTAAATACGCACAAAACATTTCTTCCTCCATAATTATGTTATTTTTTTGCAAATTTTTACGCAAACAAACAAGCAAAGAGCAAATAAATTGTAAATTTTTATAAATTTTGATGCTATATTTATTTCACCTCAATGTTTTGTTTATTTTGTGACCTCCTCGCCACCAGGTCACTAATTAGTGACGTATATTTTGAGACTTGAGACATGAGATCGCTTACAGAATACCAAGTTGTCTCAAAATCAATCTCACCACGAAAAAGTCTCAATTAGTGACTTGAGACAGCTTACAGAATACTGGTATTAACATGATTTGTGGATATATATCTCCTCCTAAAATCAGATC
This sequence comes from Urophora cardui, assembly GCA_960531455.1. Lineage (NCBI taxonomy): Eukaryota > Metazoa > Arthropoda > Insecta > Diptera > Tephritidae > Urophora > Urophora cardui. Next base: position 10,201,842 of record OY482675.1, on the reverse strand, counting down.
CACTGGTTCGTGAACAAAGAATCTCTTGTCGGCTAGTTCAAGATCTGGAAAAGCTTGCCGAGTCATTGCATTTACTTGGCATGTGGGGAGATCGCCAGTTAATTGTGGTAAAACTAGTACAACCGCGTTAATATTAACGAGCGGGTTAATTAATGAACGTAGTTCGATAGCACACGATTGCTTCACTTGAGCTGAATGTGAGTTATTAATACCCGACACTTGCACGTCTAAACGCTTTGATGGCAAGTTAATTCTGCGTTTGAGTCGTTCAGTCATGAACGAACATTCAGAGCCAGAATCGATAAGTGCTCTGGCTGAATAATTAACCCCATTGTAATGCACATTTACTCTAGCTGTGCCCAATAAAACCCCTTTGCTTGTGTTCGCATGACAAGAAGCTACATTATTTGAAGTAGATTTTTCTTTTGCTTGTGCCTGAATTTGTGCCTGTCTTGAAGTTGAGGGTCCATCGTTGGACGGCCTTGAATCTGCTTTTTGTCCCGTTTGATTGGCATTAGAGGACTGCAAATGCAGCATTGTGTGATGTCGCGAATGACATGAACTGCAATTGAAAGAGCTGGTGCATTTTGACACCGTATGAGAAGGAGACAGACAGTTAAGGCAGCAATTATTAGTTTTAATGAAATTTATTCTATCTTTTATTGCCAGTTTCTGAAACTTTTGGCAATTTCTTCATGTGTGCTCTTTTCCTTTGCACATTTTGCACGAACCTTTGGGTATACTAGCTTGATACACACCTAGTTTTGAGGAATTATTGCCGTTCTGTGGTTTCGAAGTCTTCGTTGGTTTTGTTTCTCTTAGACCGGAAACCGTTTCTAAGGCCTGGAAACGATTCGACAAGAACCTATCCATGTCTGTCCACTTTGATATTTCTGTTTTATTTTCTATTGACTGTTCCCCAAAGCGCCAAGGTACACTCTGGGAGTTTTGTGGAACAGAGATAGGTTATTATCGCATCCCAGTTTGAAATATCTATTTGGTGGCTTTGTAGTGCAGATATGCAGTTGTTGATTTCGCGTTGTAATTTTTTGATCGCGGTGCCACACTCAGAATCGACTGACTTCAGGTTGAATAAAATTTTCAATTGCGTATTTACTAGGATACGTTTATTTTCGTACCTGTCGCTTAGATTTTACCAAGCCGTAGTAAAACCTTCATTCGTAAGTGGGCAACGTCTCACGATTTCTTTCGCCTCACCGGAAGTTTTCTGGTTAAGATGATAAAGCTTCTCAACCGGTGTAAGGCGTTTGTTCAAGATATAAATGGCCGTAAACATATCCCGGAAGGATGGCCATGATAAATAATCCCCCTTGAATACATCGGTATCGCAAGGAGGTAAACGAATGTGCGTTTCCTGAACTACCGCTTCAGGTTGTTGTGGAGAGGATTTGTTTGCAGAAGCTCTTTTTTCCAATTCTGTTACTAATGCGGACATACATTTGGTGTAGTCATCAAATGTGACTTTGTATTTCCGCTTAGCAGACGTTACATTTTCTTTAGCGAGATCTTCTGTTAGCATTAATTTATCATAAATCGCGATGGTTTTCTTCCATCTCGCCTTTAATTCATCCTGCTTTAGCGTGAGAGTCGCTGTTGCATGATCCTCTATAGGTTCTCCCAGGAATTCCTGGCTGAACTCCGTAACTGACTCGGAGAGGCGGATGAAAGTTTCCATTCTTTTGATATTACGGAAAATGTTTAAGTAAATTAATGCAAAAATTAAATAAGAAAGTATTGTGACTCTTTCGAAAATTTGCAGATTTACACAGATAGAAATAGACTAGGCGATTTAATGTGCAAATTGCAGAAAAGGTGTACAAAAAGGCGCAACTGGGCAAACAAAAATAGCAATCTCGTAGAGATTTACTGTGCCAATTGAAAGCGCTAGTGGGTATAAGATAACCTAGAAAATAGAAAAGTGCCACACCAACCCGTAGGGTTCCAAACAAGAAAATAGAATGGTATTTTTTTTGTTTAAATTTAACAAATTCACAATTTCTTTATTTAATATATTTTCTCCCAACAGGGTATATATAAACGTGTTTAAATAAATCAATATGTATATGAAAGTGCTTATACGTACATATATATATGTGTGGTTATGTGCATAACCTCAAAGTGACATAGGCAAAAAGCAAAAGCCGGCAAAATATGTATATATGAAATTGGTTATTAATATAACCTCAAAAACTTGTGCAAATATTTAATTTAAGGCGCAAAATGACAGTGAAAATATTTTTTTTTTTTTTTTTAAACTTTTTAACAAAACAATTGTAATTTAATAAATTTTTTTTTTATGCCACCCAAGAAAATTTGTTATTGCAAATTAGGTGACGAGTGTGAATAACAATGTATTTTTTGTGGAATTTTGTGATTGGCCGTAAGCCAATCGAACCGCAGTGTTGTAAATATACAAAGCAATCTGCGCCTGCAATTGCAGGTATTGATCAGGGCAGTGGTTAACACCTTAAACAGGGAAATCACTCGCTGATCGCCTTGAGCTGTATCGGAATCGCCTTACCACTGGTGAGGGGTTCATCCGACAGCAACAAGTAAGGATGTGTTTGCACACAAATAAATTTCAAAAAATCACTCGTCACTTAAATCACTCACACTATATTTTTTTCTTTTTTCTTTTTGTAAAATTTTTACAAAATTTTGTGCTGAAGGGAACCACTTACCGCTTATTTGTTTGTTGGATGCGTGGATGAAATAAATGTTGGTGAATGCTTGTATGAATGTATGATTGTGCGCGCTGTTTAGCTTGTGTTGTACCTATGTGGCTTGTGAAAGATGTCTTTCTCTGTGAAACTTTTTGGGTAACGATTTGCCGGTGTGGGTTTTTCGCTCAGGTTTATGGTTTTTTGTGGACTGTAGGTTTTATAAGGTCGCTTGCTTGGAAGAATGGTTAGTGCCAAATTCCGTTTTCTTTGAAGTCACTGGAGACTATTCAAATACGTCTTCAACAGCGATATAGAAAAGATGTATAGGCAGATATGGGTACAGGATGAGCAAACCAAATACCAAAGAATAGTTTTTCGAAATAACTCAGCAGATCCTCTGCGCATATATGAGCTAAAAACCGTGACCTTTGGTGTTAATTGCGCTCCTTACCTCGCTATAAGAACGCTGCACCAGTTAGCAGACGATGTTAGAGAATCCTTCCCTCTAGCTTCAAATATACTTCTTACAAGTATGTACGTTGACGACGTACTCTCCGGTGGTCATACTATCGACTCCACCATAAAGGCACGAGATGAAATCCATACAGCCTTGAAATCTGCAGGTTTTATTCTCAGAAAATGGACGTCAAACTGTAGTACCATTTTACGCGGTATTCCAAAAACCGACCTATTAAACGAAAACTTCTTAGAATTTGAAGATGCCAGTAAGGCGAAAACTTTAGGAATCCGGTGGAATGCACATACCGACAATTTTTATTTTGCAGCAAAACCTATTGACAATACAAACTCTCTTACGAAACGAACAATTCTTTCGGCTATTGCAAAACTTTTTGACCCACTGTAATAATAGCCAAAATAATTATGCAAAACATCCGGCTCGAAGGACCATGAATATTTCCGTGAAAAGGGAAATAAAACAAATTGGTTAGAAACGTTATAAACGTTATTAGTAAATATAAATTTATTAAAAAATTAAAAAATATAAAATGCGAGCAATAAATACTTCAAAGGGTATAATATCACGGAGTGACAAAGATTATTATGTATATATATTCACGTAGTGAAATACAAGTACTTACTTTGAAGTCGATGATATGTCGCCAATAGTGCTTGAATTGGAATAGAATTATGCAAATGTCTTTTGATGGCAAGAAGCCTGAAAAATTAACTTACAGCAGTTAACGGTGGCCGTTAATTCAGCCACTCGTTACTTCATTGCCAAAATGACATTTAATACATTAGGGCGGTCACATTTTTTTGTGGGTTTAGGCTGCTGGCCTAAACAATAATATAATATAATATAATATAATATAATATAATATAATATAATATAATATAATATAATATAATATAATATAATATAATATAATATAATATAATATAATATAATATAATATAATATAATATAATATAATATAATATAATATAATATAATATAATATAATATAATATAATATAATATAATATAATATAATATAATATAATATAATATAATATAATATAATATAATATAATATAATATAATATAATATAATATAATATAATATAATATAATATAATATAATATAATATAATATAATATAATAGAATAAAATAAATTAAAACAAATAAAATTAACTAAATAAAATAAAATACATATGTACATATGCATATGAGTGCCTCAGGCCCTTCTTCAAACGATCGCGTGCGCAATGCGTATTTCACATTTAAATCGTTTGATATAAATGAAAGAGCCGGAAAAGAAAAAACGGCAATTGAACCAAGGGCACGGTCTTGTTCCTCGAGTGTCCAAATTACTTACCCTCAATTCCCAGAGCATCAAAAAAAAAATGGCGATACCATAAAAATGGCAAATAACTACGCCAAGAAAATAAATGTGCAAACTGGCTTGGATCGCTATATCCGTATAAAAAGAAAGCGAACGCCAGAAAAGAATGGGAAATCGAATCCCTCCAAATTAATCAAAGGTGACCTGCCAACAGAGGCACCGAAAATAACATTGGGCGACAACAGATTCAGTGTGCTCGCTGAATCTCAAAATATTCAAGTCGAAAAGCCACAAAAAAGCCCCAAGCCCCCTCAGATTTACCTACGAGAACAAAGCTCTAATGCATTTGTAAGCAAACTGGTTGAGCTAGTAGGTCCTAAAAACTTCCATGTCGTACCTATAAAAAAAGGCAATATACAGGAAGTTAAAATTCAAGCTTGTAGTGAGGATTATTTCCGCAAAATAACTAAAGAATTTGAAAACAAGAAGAAAAATTTCTATACCTATCAGCTAAAAAGTAGCCGTGGCTTGTCAGTTGTACTAAAAGGAATAGAAAGTTCCGTAAGTCCGGCATAAATAGAGACTGCATTAAACGAGGAAGACTTTAAAGTCAGATATGTTTACAATATCAAAAATAAAGCCAACATACCGAAGAATCTCTGCGGAAGAACGGCATAAACGTGTGGGCCCCGTACAATGCCATAATTGTCAGGAGTTCGGGCATACAAAACGATATTGCACATTACCTAGCGTATGTGTAATTTGCGGAAATTTGCACAGCTCCAAAGAGTGCGAGAAACCTAAAGCAAACCCAGAAAATAAGAAGTGCAGTAACTGCGGTGAAAATCACACTGCTAATTATAGGGGTTGCCCAGTATACATTTCGTTAAAAGAGAAAGGTAGCAAAAAACCTAAAAATGTCCCGGTCCCACAACCTCAAAATGTGCCAAAACCAACTACTAATACAGCTCCGCAGAGAAATCTGGGAACATACCCATACGCCCAAGTCTTAAGAGGCACACAACAGAACGAAATCCAAAACGATTCCACTCCAACAACATCACTCGAAAATACTCTAAATAGCTTTGTTCATATGATGCAGGACCATATGAAGTCAATGCAAAACATGATGCAAGAATTGATTAGGAATCAAAACCTCCTACTTCAAACAATTTTGTCAAGACCATGAATTGTTTCAATATAGGTTTCTGGAATGCTAACGGCATAGGCCAACATCGCAATGAACTCCATGTTTTCCTGGAAAATCACCAAATTGACATAATGTTAGTGTCTGAAACCCATCTGACTGTGTTTAATAATTTTAATATTGATGGGTATATGTTCTATAATACTAAGCACCCTGAAGGAAAAGCTAGAGGTGGAACCGGTATACTTATAAGAAAGAGGTTTAAGCACCACGTTTTAGAAGAATATTGCAAAGAGTATATACACTCAAAATCAGTGTACGTAGATGATAGTTCTGGCGGCTTAACTGTATCTGCAATATACTGTCCTCCCCGTTTTAATATAACAGAGTACCAATTTACTGAATTCTTTTCCAAGTTAGGCACGAGATATTTGGCAGCAGGTGATTACAATGCTAAGCATACTTTTTGGGGATCTAGGTTAATAACACCAAAGGGAAGAAACCTGTTCAAAGCAATCCAAAGCAATGGTCTTGATATTATATCAACAGGGCAGCCAACATATTGGCCCACTGATAGGAGCAAAACTCCAGACCTCATAGATTTTGGGGTAACTCGCGGCCTCGATCGGGATATACTTCAGATAGAATCACTTTTTGACCTATCGTCTGATCACTCTCCTTGTGTCATATCTATGAAAACCCTTCCAACTTTAAACGAACTGAACCCAAGCTTAACTAATAGATTTACGAATTGGCTGAAGTACAGAAAATTTATAAGTTCGCATATTAATCCAAATGTGAGCCTTAAATCAGCCGCCGAAGTGGAATATGCGATAATTGACTTCACAAACTTACTGCAAGTGGCAGCAAAGGTTTCAACGCCATTACGTCCTGACACAACCCAGCAGCAAAGCTTTAGTTCTTTCAATGAAAACGATATCATTGAGCTAGTTTCCAAGAAAAGGCAACTTAGGAGAGACTGGCAAAGGTTGCGATCTCCAACTCTGAAAAACGAGCTAAAAAAATACACGAAAGAGCTCCAAATGCTCCTAGAGGAGAAAAGCGAAACAAAATTTCAAAATAGAATTAAGTCCCTCACGGCCACATCCTGTACAGTTTATTCCTTGTGGCACTCTCTCAAATATCTAAAACGGCCGGTTCAGCAGGATCCTCCAATACGAATGCAAAATGGTGAATTTGCTCGAAGTGACCACGAAAAAGGAATAGCTTTTGCAACCTATCTTTAAAATGTATTTACTCCAAATATACATCGTTGTTTGGAGGCGTTTTATTTTAATTTTTATATTCATATTGGTTCAGTTCAACAATTTTATTGTATCTCAAGAATGAATAAAAGCTTTTTAAGAATTGTAAATAATATAATATAAATATAGTATTTTACTTTTAACAATAAGACAAATATGTAAATAATTTACTCCCCCTTTTGGGCCAGATCCGGCCAATTTAGCCCAACATTTTTCCCCCTTTTCCCTCTGGAAATGCAACCATACCGTTTCAAAGAGCTTACTATTTATTTACGTCACCTGTATTATTACACCATGGAGTAGACCAAAGCAAAGCATGACAGGGACAGCTAGTACTCTTATAAATAGTTGATTTACAAAACGAACCGTAGTCCATTTTTAAATGTATTAAAATATTTTATGCAAACAAAAGCTTAAAAAATAATATATATTAATTTCAGCGTGCTGACATGGCGGTTGCTTCTATGACTATAAATTATGCGCGTGAAAGCGTTATAGACTTTACAAAACCTTTCATGAATCTTGGTATTGGAATATTATTTAAGGTAAATAAATTGTTCATAACACTAGTTTACAAATAATTATAATATATAATACAATGGCGCTATTATAACTCTGACGAGTTTTATGGCCGAGCTTCTCTCCCAATTCGAGGTGTGCTCCTTTTTGTTTTTCCTACTAATTGGGTGGACCTACAGTTTTATGCCGGCTCCGAACGGCGAATGCATTTTTTGTGAGAAGCTTTTTCATGGCAGAATTACACTTGGGGGGTATGCCGCCCACTGCCGAGAGGTGACCGCTGCTCTTAAAAAACCCAATAATTGGATTTTTACTAATTAGAAAATTTTTTTGGTGTTTGGCTCGGACCGTGGTTTGAACCCGAGACCTCTGGCATAGCAGGCGAGCACTCTACCCACTGCACCACAGCGGCCACTGCCGCTAATAGCTTAAAAAAACTAAAAAACACGTTTTAATCTTAAAAATCGTACTAAAAATTGAAAAATAATTTAATTAGAAACAAAATGATGAACGAAAATATAAGAATTTAAGGAAAAGCGTCGGGTGCTCAGTATGTCAAAAAATATTTAAAATCGCTGTTTTTTTACTAATATTTTTATTTTGACTTTTTTGAGATTTCATATAACGTAATCTTTAATTTCGCAACTAGGTATGTATTTTATTTATTTTATTTATTTATTTATTTATATATTGATAGTTAAGCTTAAAAGCTAAAGTAACAGGTATTTTTATATAGCACTGGCAACTCAGGCCTTCGGCTATGTTTTTAAGTGAATTAGTTTACATAGTTACTTAATGCTATACAAATATATAAGTATTTTTATATTACATTTCGTGTTGTTTTTTGTTTTTTTTTTTTTTTTTTTTTGGGTTGCGGAAATATTTTCATGTTTTTTTTTTTTTTTTTAAATTCATGATATAACTTAGCTTTTTTTAGAAATTTTATAATTACGTTAATATTATGGTTATTAGGATTAGATAAAATGCTTAAGGGCTGGGAGTTATTAAAAAATTGTGTTTTAATGTTGCTTATTGTTGGACATGTGTCTATTATATGGTTAATACTAATTCTGTTATTACAAAATGGACAAATGGGCGTAATGTTTTTATTTATGTAATGTTGATTTGTTATTTTAGTGTGTCCTAATCGCAGTCTTAAAATTTTAATTTGGTCTAGTCGTGTGATGTTTTGTTGGGAAATATGGGATAAGTAATTAGTTGTTGGATTTTGTTTCACGATGTTCTGATACCATTCACTACAATTATGTATGAGCTTTGTTTTCTCTAGTGTAAGTCGATTTTTTAAGTATCTATGTATGTCTTTTGGGTTATGGTTATTTGTAATTACAAATGGCCTATTTGTTGCAGCTTTCGCTTCCTGATCAGCGTATTCATTGCCCTTGATATTTTTATGTCCTGGTAACCATAAGAGTTTGCTTTTTGGGAAATGCCTTGTTAGAAGGGATCGTATGATTTCTGGGTAAATATTGTTGTTATTCAGGTTAGGGATAGCATTTACGGATGACATAGATTCAGTGCATATAATATAATTGCCTCTTCGGCACTTAACAATTTGTATAGCTTTTAATATGGCAATTATTTCGGCTGACATTACTGTAGAAAATGATGGAATCATTGATCATTGATGATCATTTAATTTATAATTTATTTTATTTTTCCGATGGTCAAGTCACCCCGCCGCACCACATCAGCCAGTTCGCCCGCCATGGAAGTTAATGTTCCCACCAGCACAGCTTCGTCAAGATCCAGCCAGGGTATTGACGCGTCAGCCACTTTTCTTGCCACCACTGAATCTCCAGCCGCTCCCAGTGGAGTCACAACGAGATCTTCGTCAGCTCATGCCGCTGCACGCCAGGATAATATAGCTGTTGCCCTACAAAAAAGAATTGCCATGCTAGAACACAGATTGTCAGCAGCACACGCAACGATAAAGGAGAGCCAATCGCGCAATGCTACTTCCAGCGCAAGCACCTCTACGTCGTCGAGTAACTGCAGTACTACTAGAGTCACAAGCGCACAACCAACAACAACTGCAGATCAACGAATGTCACAGTCAAGATCGCAATCGCCAGCCGTAACACTAAGCCAGCCGATGGCACAGTCAGATTCACAGTCGCCAGCCGTCGTTCCAAGCCAGCTCAATGATACCCGATACTCACCACCGCTTTATACACGAATACTCTAGCCGTATCTATGCCCGCCTTCGCCCCTCCTCTAGCTGGAGTGGCAAACAATATGTACGCCTCTACTATGTTACCAAGTGACACCACATCAGTCAACTCTAACTTAGCGACGTTACCAATTTTCAACATAGGTTCCACTAGAACACATTCTTCGATTTTACCTAGGAAAATGCAGGACCTGCCGGATTTCTGTGGTAAGCCCGAAGATTGGCCGATATTCTTTACTGCCTTCACAGAATCCACTGTCATGTATGGGTACACCAACTACGAAAATAACCAGCGGTTGCAGAAATGTCTAAAAGGTGAGGCACGAGAAACAGTAAAATCGCTCTTCATCCACCCCAACAACGTCGGTAACATAATAGAGCAATTGAAGTTCCGTTTTGGGCGTCCGGAGCATTCCATTTCACCATACTTAATGTTCCAATACGATTCATTCCGTCAGCAATGAATCTTACTACAGTAAGCTCGCGATAATACGATGATCTTTAAACCACTAATTAATATTTACAAGATTCTTTTTATTTGCAAAAAGCGCAAAAATTAATAGAAAAAACCAGTATCGATCATTCTTAAAACTTATTTTTCAAATAAAGCATTGTTTGTGCAGTTTGTTCGTTATGTAAATTAACAATACATTTTTAAAGCAAAAACAATTACGAGATTCTCCGGATTATCAAGCGCGTGATATTCGTTATGTTTTAAAAAATAAAAATGCCAATATTCAGAACCCATTGTTTATATTTAGAACATCAAATGTTGACCACAATTGAAATCAATACAATATTTCAATGTTAGCGAGAGTTCCCTGTTCCTTTAAATTCACCACTTGCAACGTTGCGCAGTAAAGACACAAACCACAAGCGAACTCTCCAAGTCTCGTAAGATCGTAAATTAATTTACGGGCTTCTATCGTCCCATAGAAAGTAGGAAATAAGGCGCCATTCTCCGACAGATGACGCCGAACTTCGCTGTAATATGGACAAGTATATGTGGTCAATTCACCACTCATTCGTATACTGCGTGGAAGGCTGCAAACGAACGAAAAACAAATTCCTACCACAAGCCATGGATATGCAAAATTCAACCAACATATGTACATCGTTTAAGGAGCATGGCCTGCTGACGAAGTTTTGGATTAAAGTAAGTTGGAGTGATTGGAATTGTTGAACTCCTAATTTAAATTATTGCTTTACTTTATAGGAAATTTATACAAGAGATCGATGAAGCCGCACAAATTGCTAGGAATGACAGATTGGCTGCTATTAAAATATTTAGCCTAAACGCAATTTCATAAAATAATAATAAATTAAAAAACACAGATCTACAATGTATTTGGAGTTTTTTTTTAGGCTCTAAAAATATTGAAATATTTTAATTGACGCTTTTTTGTCTCCCAAATGGCACTAAGAAGTTACTTCCGGAAGCGTCGTATTAGTTTATTTTTACGTAACGTTTTTGTCTCTTCCAAACGACACTTGGAAGATATTTCTATAAGTATCGTTTATGACTCATTATGGACATAACGTTGACGGGGAACAGTTTTTTTCGAACGAAGATAAGAAAAAGTTAAGAATGCGATATCTTCCGCGATTGAATTAAACAATCTGGATTGTTCAATTTGAGTGTTTTTTTATGCAATCGGCAGCCGTCGTGCAACAGGTACTTGTTGTCGGCTCGCGGCCGATATTTGATATTTGCGTCAATCACCCGACACTCACACATATACACTTCCTCTTAATCCAGATTGTAAGTTGGCAAGGGCCTTTAGGTATCTACCTTTCTTTTTTTTTAATTTTCATATTTTGTTATTGGAATTGGTAGAGTGTGATATGAAAATGATGTTTGGCCTTCGTTAAATCTAAATACGCTTGGGACTCGTCTTGCATGCCAAGTTTAATGAAACGTAAAAATCAGATAATCTGACATTTATTTTGCAAATAAAATGCTTAAACTTGACATAAATTATGTTTCACTTGAAAAACGCCAGCGAACATACAGGCTATTCCGCGAATAGGCTAGGTTGGAGTGGTTGCCATAGAGTCACACTTAGGCCAGTGCAGAGGCCCATTGTGATACCACAAGAAGAAAACAGATTACTCCTCCTTTTTGAACCAGTTTGAAAACCTAATGAAGTGCGAAATTCGGTTCGAAAGCACATTATTATTGTATTTAAATGGAATAGAACGCGAAATCGAACTAATTTTATGTCGAATTGAACTACAGAGCGATGGCCTAGTATTTTGTTACAGAAACTCAATACAGGTCTTTTATGTCGACATACCCGACTTTGCATAGGCTATCCAGGAAAGCAGTCCGGAGAAAGCGTCGTCTGGCGCTGTTAAAAGCCGGGCAGTAGCAGAAGAGTTGTTCGATGGTATCCTGGCCTCATCATCTTTCCAGCCACTGCAGCATCTGCGGTGGGGTGCACCTAGCCTCTCTGCGTGAGGCAGTGTCCTGTGAGTACCCCCGCAAGTTTCGAGATGGCATCTCTCGTTAGATCCCATTTCTGTCTTGTTTGCCCTGACGTACTGGGTTCTGTTGCCATCTATCGCTTGCTAGTTTATGAGGTGGGTTTTGTCGAAGGCTGGGGTAATGCTCAGCCTGTCCAAGGTCAAGTAGAAGTTCCACAAACTCCCACTGAATAAAGAACAAGGTATTTACGTGTTAAGATCGAACACACACACACACCTTGAGATGTTGAGAGGGCTGTAGCTTTCCGTCACGAGAGAGAATTTGGTGCGATGGGCGGAGCAGCCAGAAGCCAGATGTCGGGATCGGAGAGCGCTGAGAACAACAATGTCGGAGCGGAGTTAACAGCAGCGGTAGCGAAGGCGAAAGTTACCAGGGGCGGAGCAGTGATGGAGCCAATAGCGATGACGAAAACCGGCTGACACGGTTGCAGGGCGGAGTTAGACGGTATCGGCGTCGTGATTGGTCCTTTTACCTGATGGGGGGATATCGGGGTGTCTGCGAAGACTCCGGTTAATTTATCTGGCTCATCCGCGGTTGCACCTAACCTGAAGGCGCTAGGAGGGCGGAGATGTACCAGCTGAGACTCCGTGAGCACAAGAGCGCATCGTGATGGCTTCCAATGCTCCCGCATCATTCCACGGACGGAGCCAGGGCCGAGTAGAGGAGGTGTATTGTCATTTGGGCAATGGTCCACTCCGAACCAACTGGTACAATGATGACACCGGCCAATCACCTGCACCAGCCGAGCGGAGAGTAGCCAGCGCTATGACGGCAACTCTTCCATTCAGCCAATCAAAAAGTCCTGACTCTTTGGCCAACCACCGCCATGGTTTACACTCTAACTAGTAGGTGTGGTCATAGAAATGGCGCTGATCTACCAGAGCCAGGACAAGCGGTGGAGGTGTTGTGCCGTCATATGGGCAGCAGCCCACTCAACTGGTACAAATATTGGCCTTGACCAACACTTGCACCATCGGAGCAGAGAGTAGCCACCGCCATGACTGCAACTCCTCCACTTAGCCAGCTAGCAGGAGCCTGACACCAGCCAAGTACTCCTGCCGGCGTACCTACGAAGACTGATTTGTGCTTGTCAATTACTGCGCTTTTATATGTCCGCTGGGACGAACGGCCTGAGAATCACAGCGAGCGCTAACGAACAAGTGAAACACTTGTTAATATTAAGCAGCGTAGTTGTTGGTATGTGTGTCGGCTGGCATGCAAGTGCAGTGTTGTTTTTTGTGTTTGCCTGCTTGTGTTATGTTGTTGGTAGGCAATTCTAGTTTTGGCAAAGGTGGTTATTGTTGTTGTGCTGGCATTTGACTGCCATGCAAATATACGTATTAGGGTGGGATGATAGCGGCGATTTTATTATTGTAATGCAACATTACAAGTTTATAGCAAGGCTGCTCAACGAAATGAAAAAAATAATTTTGTTTAAAAAAATATCCAAAAATTACTTTGTTTTGCTACTTATCAAAAACAAAATTTTTTCGTTTCTAAAATTATTAATAAACCTTTATCAATATCGTTGATATCAAAAAAATTAACAAAAAATTTTATTGTTTTTTAAAAGATACATACGTACATACTATATAAATTTTTTTTTTCTTCACAGAAAACGAAATTATTGAAAAGTAAATTTTTTCGTTGAAAGCTGAAACAATATTTTTTTAAACTAATTGTTTTGATAATTATCAAAACAAAAAAAATTTTGATAATTTTTTTTGATAACAGTGAAACGAAATGGATTTTGGTATGCTTTTCAAGTTTATATAATCGAATATTTCAACAGAAACAATTTTTTTTTGTTTATTGTTGAAAATAACGTTATTTTGCAGCCTTGGTTAATAGACATGCTGTTTAAGCATTAGCTTGCTTGTGAAAAACGGCATGCCTATGCGTTCTTTGTCATGAAGAACCTGCTCGGTAGTGGCCTGCCTCGCAAGTTCATCAGCCCTACAATTGCCATCCATATCCCTATGTCCCGGGACCCACACGAGGTGCAAACAGGTATGTTTGGTCATCTCTTGTAGAGATAGGCGACAGTCTAGTGTTAGTTCTGATTGAACTAGTGGGAGCCAAGAGACTTAATTGCTGATTGGCTGTCGCTGAAGATGAATAAATCTCTGTGGATAAGTCCATGTCCTATACGGCTAAAATCGTCCCTTATAGCTGACACTTTAGCCATCAGTCATTCCACGAATAACACTAGAAAGAATGTAAAATCAAAACAAAGTACGATAATTTGACAACCTTTAAAATAGAAAGAAGAAGAGCCATTTTATATCGCTTTGATAATTCTTATAGGTCCATGATTTACTTTGAGTTTAAATACTATCAACCGCAATCAACTTTGCGAATAAAAAAGGTAGAAATCAGCTGGCGAGATGAGGCGACTTTAAAGGTATGTAATTTCGGAGTACTGCAACTGTGAACTAATAGTTCATCGGAAAATATGAACTAGTTCGTTCACTCAATTGGATGAACTAGTTTAGTGAACTAAATAGTTCATGAATGACACAACTCTAATGTCCAGTAGCCCGTTTCTATAACCTTTCGTTATAATAACGAACGAAATGTTATCGCAAGGCTCGTATCGCTTGCGACATGAAAAGTGTTTCTGTAACTCATGAATTCACCTTGCGATATGAAATGGTGAGTTGTCGTAATATCGCTGGAACAATCAAAAATGTGCCATATCCAACGAAAATTTGTAAACAAAGTGCGCGTTCGTTGCCAAATATTAATATTTAACGCTAAACAATTTTAGGCTGAAACATAGATTAGGTTTTCCCGATATCAATGGGAATCGTTACAGTTTCATTTTATTTATTTTTATTCGTTATCAAAAGTCAAATGAAATATTAAAAAAAAAATAAACAAAATAATAATAAAAACAAGTAAGAGCGCGGCTGTCTTCGGCCGTACCGAAGACTTCATACCTTTCATGAGTGGGGAAATGAAAAGCTATCTATGTATGTTGTGCATAGCCTGATTTAGTATAATTTATAATTTCAATTTTGTGGGTTATTTATGGAACGATTTATTAGAAAAAATGGTGTCTGGGCTATTTAAATGGAGGAGTTATACGACAAAATGTGTATATCTGAACAATCGGTTGTATGGCAGCTATATGTTATAGTGGTCTGATCTTGACAATTTTCGGTAATTCTATTTGGGCCGATATGGGTACAAGTACTTTAAAGTTTCATGTCATTATCTGTTAAAATGGAGAAGTTATATCCCAAAATGTACATATCTGAACAATCGGTTGTATGGGAGATGTATGTTATAGTGCTTCGATCTGGACAATTTTCGGTAGCCTTGTTTAGGCCAACATGTGTACAAATACTTCAAAATTTCATGTCCTTAGCTGTTTAAATGGGGAAGTTATATACCAAAATGTGTATATCTGAACAATCGGTTGTATGGTAGCTATATGTTATAGTGGTCCGATCTTGACAATTTTCGGTAACCTTGTTTAGGCCAACATGTGTACAAATACTTCAAAATTTCATGTCCTTAGCTGTTTAAATGGGGAAGTTATACACCAAAATGTGTATATCTGAACAATCGGTTGTATGGCAGCTATATGTTATAGTGGTCCGATCTTGATAATTTTCGGTAACCTTCTTTGGGTCAATATGGGTACAAATACCCCAAAGTTTCGTGTCCTTAGCTGTAAAAAGGGAGAAGTTATACCCCAAAATGTGTATATCTGAACAATCGGTTGTATGGGAGCTATATGTTATAGTGGTCCGATTCGGCCAATTCCGACAAATGATCGATTGAGCATCAAAACTCACCCGTGTTCCAAATTTCAATCAAATATCTCAAAAACTGAGGGACTAGTTTGCGTTCACACAGACGGACGGACGGACGGACGGACGGACAGACGGACATGGCTTAAACGACTCAGCTCATGATTCTGATTATATCGGTATATATATTGATGGGTCTGTCACGCCTCCTTTCAAGATTTGATTTTCGGCACAAAGATATAATACCATTTCATTCTCATGAAAGGTATAACAAGTAAAAGCGCGGCTGTCTTCGGCCGTACCGAAGACTTCATACCGTTCATGAGTGGGGAAATGAAAAGTTACCTATGTATGTACATAGCCGGATTAAGTTTAATTTATAATTTTAATTTTGTGGGTTATTTATGGAAAGATTTATTAGAAAAAAAAATGGTGTCTTGGCTATTTAAATGGAGGACTTATATACCAAAATGTCCATATCTGAACAATCGGTTGTAGGGGAGCTATAGCTTATAGTGGTCCGATCTTAACAATTTTCGGTAATCCCGTTTGAGCCCATATGGGTACAAATACTTCAAAATTTCACGCCGTTAGCTGTTAAAATGGAGGAGTTATACACCAAAATGTCCATATCTGAACAATCGGTTGTAGGAGAGCTATAGGTTATAGTGGTCCGATCTTAACAATTTTCGGTAATCCCGTTTGAGCCCATATGGGTACAAATACTTCAAAATTTCACGCCGTTAGCTGTTAAAATGGAGGAGTTATATACCAAAATGTCCATATCTGAACAATCGGTTGTAGGGGAAAATCGTGGAAATTTCTAAAAGTGGATTAAAAATTTCAAATTGAGGCCAGAATTATAGAAGATTTTGAGGAGATTTCTAAGTGTACTCTTATGTAGACAACCAATTTTAGTGTAAAAAGTGAAATTCTCAATGCTGTGAAAAATTCCGTCGATTTTAGAAGTTTTTTTTCTGTAGGGTGTTTGCCTTATATGTACGTCAGACCGTTCCAATCCGGTGCATCCACTTCCGAAAAGAGTGCTGCTGATCGAAAATGGTTTTTCGTGAAATAGCTATACACTCAACCTTCGCTGTAAATAGTTGTTGAATTTTTTTTAACTTACCCCAACAGTTCCAATTAAAATTTCCGAAAAACCAATGTAAATTTTCAAAAAGTTGAATGTTGCATATTATTATATTAAAATTGAATGAGCTACAAAATTGCATACTCAACAAGTAAGGAAGCCTAAGTTCGAGTGGAATCGAACATTAGATACTCAGCTGTATGCTTTCATTGTTTGTTTGCGTTTGTTCGATATAGGGTGTATTTTATATGACACAAGTGCTGCATAAACAGGGCGCAGCCACGCCCATTTTCAAAATTTGTATCAATCATCCAAATAAGCATATAAATATTATTGTTAGTGCAAAATTGCATCCCTCTATGACTTTTAGTTACAAAAACTTCACGTTACAAATTCCAAAAGGGTGTTCCAGAAATATCTTTGTTAAAAAGTAGGCGTGGTCATAAACCGATTTCAATACATTTTTGCGTGTCTATTAACACATGTTATAAAAGTGTATAAACCAAGTTTCGTCATAATATCTCAGTTATTTGTCGAGTAATAGGCACGTAGATTCCTTTGTATAAAAAGAGGCGGTGCCACGCCCATTTTCCAAACTTTTTTATATTTTGTTTCCGGTCTATTGTAGAACTCATGTCACAAAATTTCAGTGATAGATCTTTATATTTGACAGAGAGATCGCTTAAAATGTTTTTATTAGGTCACTTTATAAAACCCATATATAAAAGTGGGCGTGGTCGTCAACCGATTTTGGAAATCTTTCGTCCACACATTTGGCTAAGTAAATATATCACGCGTACCAAATTTCATCGATATATCTTTAACGGTTTATGAGTTATGGCTTATAAAACTTTCAATATTTGCCCCTTAATAAGTGGGCGTGGCACCGCCCATTTTCCAAAATTTTTATATTTTTTGTTTTATGTCCCTAGTTGGTCTCCTGCCACAAAATTTCAGTGATAGATCTTTATATTTGACAGAGATATCGCTTAAAATGTTTTTATTAGGCCCCTTTATAGTTCCCATATATAAAAGTGGGCGTGGCCGTCAACCGATTTTGATAATTTTTCGCCAAAACATTTGTCTAAGTAAGCAAATTACGCAAAACAAATTTCATCGATATATCTTCAACGGTTTCTGAGTTATGACATATAAAACTTTCAATGTTTGCCCCTTAATAAGTGGGCGTGGCACCGCCCATTTTCCAAAATTTTTGTACTTTTTGTTTTATGTCCGTAGTTGGACTCCTGCCACAAAAATTCAGTGATAGATCTTTATATTTGACAGAGATATCGCTTAAAATGTTTTTATTAGGCCCCTTTATAGTTCCCATATATCAAAGTGGGCGTGGCCGTCAACCGATTTTGATAATTTTTCGCCAAAACATTTGTCTAGGTAAGCAAATTACGCATACCAAATTTCATCGATATATCTTCAACGGTTTCTGAGTTATGACATATAAAACTTTCAATGTTTGACCCTTAATAAGTGGGCGTGGCACCGCCCATTTTCCAAAACTTAATCAAATTTCTTCATAACGGCCTGAGCTCAATACGTGGGTAAAATTTTATCACTCTAGCTATATTAGTGGCTGAGATACCAAATTTCCGATTTTTTCTATATAGGAAAAGTGGGCGTGGTCATGGTCCGATTTCGCCCATTTTCAATACCAACCGTCCCAGTCTCGATACCAACTTGCATTTCAAATTTCATCAAAATATCTCAATTTTTACGCGAGTTATCGTGCGTACGGACGGACGGACGGACGGACGGACGGACGGACGGACGGACGGACGGACATGGCTCAATCGATTTCTCTTTTCACCCTGATCATTTTGATATATATAAGTCCATATCTATCTCGATTATTTCATTATGTTACAATCCACCGTTATGAAATCAAAATTATAATACTCTGTGTACTAGTACAGCTGAGTATAAAAATGTTCTAGAAAAATATAGCTTTAGAATTCTTAGCCCCTCTTTGTGATAAGTAATTCCTTGACTTTGAAAAATTGGAAGTACTAAAAATACTGCCTAAAAAGTTCACAATAATCGGTGATAAATATCTCGGTTACTTTCGAGCATCATCATCGAGGACATTAACCAGGATATGCGTTAGAAATATTAACATTTAAATCAAATGTAAAACACAATAAAAATAGGTAAAAAAACTTTTTAAGTTAAACGGTTTTATGTTATACATACATTGCAATGTTTAAGATAAATGTACTAAAAACCAAAAAATAATAAAATAGATACAGTCGTGGGAATTATAAACATTTGCATAGACTAGACTAAAATAAAACCGTGGGGCACGTCAATTGTCTACAATCGTTGATTAAAATGTTTGTTTTGTAATGTTACACTATAATTAGGCAGTTGTTCAACCGACAACGATGGACGTGTGATAAGTAGGGCTAGAATGTGGAAAAAAGCTAGCAAGCTCGATTATAAGCGAGTTTTAGGGTTTCATAGTGGTGAGCGAGTAGTACTTTTATCATATGTTTTGTCGATTAAAGACAAACTACGAGCAGTGAAACGATTCCTCGTGTGAATGTCCAACGATAAACTAGTTGAAACATCTCTCTTATTAACATGGAGTGTATAACTATTGGAATTTCCATGAGCAAGAAAATAGTAAGTATTTTCCTCACCGTCTGCGGGCCAACTGCCTAACGACGAATTAAACGATTCTTCTATCGCACATTAAGTCGATAATTTGTAGACAATTGACGTGCCCCCCGTTTTATTTTAGTCTAGTCTATGCAAATGTTTATAATTCCCACGACTGTATCTATTTTATTATTTTTTGGTTTTTAGTACATTTATCTTAAACATTGCAATGTATGTATAACATAAAACCGTTTAACTTAAAAAGTTTTTTTACCTATTTTTATTTTCTAGTTTTTAGTTTTTATTTCGCATTCTGTTTAATTCATTTAGTGCTTCATTATTGCAAGGTTTCTTGCCCGTTAGTTTATTGCAGTCCAACGCCTCTATAGCGACCCACGCGCCACCTATCGGAAGTTTTTTTTAGGAAAATATTTCCTTTCAAGGTAGTAATACATGTTCCGAATTTCAGCCAAATCGGACCATAAATGCGATTTTTGTAAATATAGCGACCCACGCGCCACCTAGCGGAATTTTTTTTTAAAGAAAATATTTCTTTTCAAGGTAGTAATACATGTTCCCAATTTCAGCCAAATCGGACCATAAATGCGATTTTTGTAAATATAGCGACCCACGCGCCACCTAGCGGAATTTTTTTTTTAAGAAAATATTTCTTTTCAAGGTAGTAATACATGTTCCGAATTTCAGCCAAATCGGACCATAAATGCGATTTTTGTAAATATAGCGACCCACGCGCCACCTAGCGGAATTTTTTTTTAAGAAAATATTTCTTTTCAAGGTAGTAATACATGTTCCGAATTTCAGCCAAATAGGACCATAAATGCGATTTTTGTAAATATAGCGACCCACGCGCCACCTATCGGAATTTTTTTTTCATAATATTGCATTGTCATCGGGGTTATACATGCGTGCAAAATTTCAGATTAATCGGTTGACAGGAAGAGGGTGAAATTTGAATTACTAAATTTGACCCAAGAATAAAGAATAAATAATAAAGCAAACGGGGTGAGCTAAATAAAACCGTTTAAAAAAGAAAATTATTGTAGGTACATATGAAAAACCCTGTATCTAGTAGTGAAGTGCGGCTTTGTGCGACGTAATCTTTTGCCGGAAAAATACTAACTGTACTAGATATCATGTCCGAGGGTTAATTTGACTGAGTCTGGCAGAGCAACATAACAAAATCAATTTTGAACACAAAAAAGATGAACATTTTTTTTTAAATATCCCAACTTTAAAAGCTTAAAACTTGGAATTATTGGAAATCAAGGATATTATTGAAAAGTGTTAATAACATTACTCGACACCAAAAATCACCAAGAATAAAATAATACTTTTCTAAAGCGAAATTTTACTCTGATTCCGAATATCATCTCCATTTTTTTGTGGCAGACCCAGTTTTAGAGATATTGGTAAAAATGTGGAAAAATCCATATATGCAAGACATTGCATTACATAAGTGCATCAAAAAGTTTTATTAGACATCGTGGCGATTTGACATCTAGGAAGTGCTGGTAGCGAGAGCTCCAACAAATATTGTTTGGCTTCACACTCCAAAATTGGTCAAGTAGTTTGGTTACGATGGCAAAAATAATGAAAAAAATTTGAAAAAAATCGAATTTTTTTAAAGAAATTTCAGATTCGACTGTCCTAAAATCAGAAAAATTGTATGGGGAACAAAAAGTTAGCCCTCCTATCGTATAGAGAATTTAATTGTGAACATTTTAAGTTTAATTGTGTAATAATCGGATGTATCGTTATTTATATTTATCTATTTTTATTGAAAGTCCTTAACCAAAAATTTTCCGGAAGAGTAAAATTTCAACAACAAAATTGGGTTTATTCATAAAACTTCATGAAGGAGTAATACTCAAGATTATTTCGTTCCATTTATTACGTGTTTTGAAGTGCACAATATCTCTCAAAACAGCGATTAATAGGAAAAAAATTAATTGAATAAAAAAATATCTGCATTTCGCCATTTTAAAGAGAGGATAAATAATGAGCGATGTGAGTAAGTACTTTTGACTACTCTTTTGTGATTTTCTGCATTTGTTACACGTATGATTGTCCAAAAAATAGTCTCCCATCATGTCCTCGTACCAAGACCCTTGATATCGCCATTCAAAAAGCTTGTGCTACGTCTAAGAACATTGCAGTGCAATACTTTTTGGTTTCAAAAGCCGACCGAATTTGAGTTACTATTCAATGCACTTGCTCTATCGTACCGTGTTTCTCCCTAAAACCAAATTGGTGACTTGGTATTGTCCCGCATGTGTCTAGGATGGGCTGCATTTTTTTTTAGCAACAACTTTTCGAATAGTTTGGAAAATATTGAAATTAAGCTAATTGGCCTATAAGAGTTTAACCGGGTTGGGTTTTTGCCTGGTTTTGGAATCATACTGATTTCGGAAAGTTTCCAAGATTCAGGAAAGTAGTTTAGTCGCAAGAGACTATTGAGAACGTATAATAATAACTTAGTAGCAACTGGAGGGAGTTGTTTTACCATATCACCGGTTATTCTGTCGTGTCCGGGTGCCTTATTATTCTGGATGTCGTTACAGATAACATTATTCAGGTCATTTATGTTGAATTGAAGAGAGACTGTTGGTAAGCGAAGGGCATGTTCTGGAAGGAGATTGCTCCCTGGATTAGGAGTAACTACCCTCGAAAGATAGGCTGCAAATGCGGTTCCTTTTTCCTGGTCACTTCGAGAAAAGTCACCGTTTTCGATTCGTACTGGAGGGTCCTGCAAAACTGGCCTTTTGGAATTTTTCAGTGACCGCCACAATGAGTAGTCTGTAGAAGATGTGGCTGTCAAGGACTTAATTCTGTTTTGCAAATCTGCTTCTTTTCTATCCTGCAATAGCATCTGGAGCTCCTTCGTCCACTTTTTCAGTTCGTATTTCAAAGAGAGCGTAACCTCTGCAAGTCTATCCTAATTTTCCTCTTTTGGTGAATGAGATCGGTGATATCGTTTCCTTTCAAGTTATTAGGGACACTCCTCTGGGTGCGTTGATACTTTTGCTGCTACTTGAAGGACATTTGTGAAGTCAGTAACCGCAGCGTCTACCTCGGCTGTTGATTTAAGGCTTGTATTTAAGTTTGTAGGAGAACTGATAAATTTTTTGTACTTGAGCCAGTTTGTAAATTTATTGGTTAAGCTCGAATTCAATTCGTTGAAAGATGGAATTATATCAATAGTTGTAACACAAGGGGAGTGATCAGATGATTGATCGAAAGCCGATTTTATCTTAATTAATTCTCTTTCGATTCTACGAGTTACACCAAAATCTATTAAGTCGGGAGTTTTACTTCTTTCAGTTGGCCAATATGTTGGCTGACCAGTCGAAATAATGTCTAGGTCATTGCTTAAAATTGCTTTGAATAGATTTTGTCCCGTTGGTGTTATCAGTTTGGAACCCCAAAATGTATGTTTAGCGTTATAATCACCTGCTGCAAGAAACCTTCGGCCCAACTTGGAAAAGAATTCAGTAAATTGGGATTCTGTTATATTGAAACGGGGAGGACAGTATATTGCAGTTACAGTGAGCCCACCAGAGCTATCTTCTACTTGCACTGATGTTGATTGATTAATTCCTGCAATAATCTCCCAGTAGATGATGCTTAATCCGTTTTCTAATAAGTATTCCGGTTCCACCTCTAGCTTTTTAAATGAATATAATTTCTAATATACTTAATAACACCAAAAAAAATTACAGTTTTTCCCTAAAAAAATACCAAAATTTGAGTTTTTTGTTTTTTAAAAAAATTTGTAAGGAATTTACGAAAATTTTAATACGCCATATGAAAGGCGTTTAAATAAGATTTCCAACGAAACCTTAATTTTAAAAATTTTTTTAATATTTTGAAAGATATAAGCTTTTTAAAAAAAGTTTTTTTTAACCTCATCCCCCTCTAACTCCCTAAAAAATCGTTTGCGCCAAAAAAGAAGTTATCACTGAAATGAGGACAAAAATGCGGACCACACGCACTTTTTTTTAGCCCACCGGACGGTATCCTTTAGTTATACCGCGCTAACAACTACAAACCATATATAATATACATATATTATACAATATCCAAAATTACTTATCTATCTATATATATAAGGATGAAAGTTTGTTTGTTTGTTTGTTTGTTTGTTTGTATGTTTGTTCCCTATGGACGCCGAAACTACCTGGCCGATCACATTCAAATTTTGACACAATGATCAACTGATATTAGATTGAAATTATGACCACATTTAATTCTGGTATCTCAACTTCCGAGATATAGGCCAAAATATGGACCCAGATTCCTCCGAAATATTTTTTTGCATTATTGGTATCAAATTAAAGATATCAATCAGAGCTTCAATAGAGAATTCCTTCCGTTCCAATTTTCCAGTCGGTTCTCCAGATAGAGACCAAAACGTGGACCCGGATGACCCCAAATTTTTTTTCGTAATATTGGTATCAAATTAAAGGTGCTGATCAGGGTATCCATATATCTTTTACACTATACGGATATCTCAATCGGTTCCCGGGATTGAGGCCGAAACATGGACCTAAATAGCCCCCGAAATATTTTTGACCATTATTGGTATCAAATTAAAGGTATCAATCAGAGCTTCAATAGGGAGTTCATTCCATTCCAATTTCCCGGTCGGTTTTCTAGATAGAGACCAAAACGTGGACCCGGATGACCCCAAATATTTTTTCGTAATATTGGTATCAAATTAAAGGTGCTGATCAGGGTATCCCTTTATATTTTACACTATACGGATATCTCAATCGGTTCCCGGGATTGAGGCTGAAACATGGACCTAAATAGCCCCCGAAATATTTTTGGCCATTATTGGTATCAAATTAAAGGTATCAATCAGAGCTTCAATAGAGAGTTCATTCCATTCCAATTTTCCAGTTGGTGCTCCAAATAGAGACCAAAACGTGGACCCGGATGGCCCCAAACATTTTTTTCGCAATATTGTTATCAAATTAAAGGTATCAATCAGAGCTTCAATAGGGAGTTCATTCCATTCCAATTTCCCGGTCGGTTCTCTAGATAGAGACCAAAACGTGGACCCGGATGACCCGAAATATTTTTTCGCAATATTGGTATCAAATTAAAGGTACTGATCAGGGTAGCCATACATATTTTACACTATACGGATATCTCCATCGGTTCCCGGGATTGAGGCCGCAACATGGACCTAAATAGCCCCCGAAATACTTTTGACCATTATTGGTATCAAATTAAAGGTATCAATGAGAGCTTCAATAGAGAGTTCATTCCATTCCAATTTTCCAGTTGGTGCTCCAAATAGAGACCAAAACGTGGACCCGGATGGCCCCAAATATTTTTTCGCAATATTGGTATCAAATTAAAGGTATCAATCAGAGCTTCAATAGGGAGTTCATTCCATTCCAATTTTCCAGTCGGTTCTCTAGATAGAGACCAAAACGTGGACCCGGATGACCCCAAATATTTTTTCGTAATATTGGTATCAAATTAAAGGTGCTGATCAGGGTAGCCATATATATTTTACACTATACGGATATCTTAATCGGTTCCCGGGATTGAGGCCGAAACATGGACCTAAATAGCCCCCGAAATATTTTTGGGCATTGTTAGTATCAAATTAAAGGTATCAATCAGAGCTTCAATAGAGAGTTCATTCCATTCCAATTTTCCAGTCGGTTATCCAAAATATATTAGTAATCATGATGTACACCGATATGTGCACCGGATGGCCATGTAAAGTTGTTGATAAGGAACGTGAAACGGGGAGAGAGAGAGAGTAGTATAAGAGGAGGAAGAGATAGGGGAACGGGAAATGCTGACTGGTGGGGAGACCGATAGGGAAGGGAGTGGCATAGTGTGATTTGTCGCAGCGAAGTGTGACGGGTATTTGCTAGTACCTACATAATATGCAACCACCAAATCAACCACGTTACTTTCATTACTTTAATAAATTGTAATTCAGCGCAAACGTACCACTGTGGCATTATTATTCAATTTCAAATATTGCTTGTCGCAAGGGGGCCGGCATGTTTAGACCAGCAGTCTAAATATTTAGCACCCCCTAATGTATGCACAAGTTGTTACATTCACATATGTATGTGTATTAAGGTGGAGTGAAAATTTTTTTTTGGAAATTCAATTTGCTCCAAAGCCGGAACGGCACCTTTCTAGCCCAGAAATAAGCCTGTAAAATTTTATTGACCTACTCGCATGTTTAGAGGTGCCCCCAGCCCCACAAAGTTTAAAAAATAGCACGATCTGGTACAAATGTGAAATTTCTAAAATTATAAAATCAAAAAACGAAGTACGAGGATTGATAAACATGGCTACGTTGAGTATTAAAGTGAACCTTTCTTTTGGAAACAACAACAACAAAAGTTATTAAAGGTCAAATTTTATATTATGTATTTTTATACTCAGCTGGACATAAAACAAAAATCACAAAAATTTTGGAAAATGGGCGGTGCCACGCCCACTTATTAAGGGTCCAGCATTGAGGGTTTTATAAGCCATAACTCAGAAGCCATTGAAGATATATCGATGAAATTTGGTACGCGTGATATATTTACTTAGGTAAATGTTTGGACGAAAAATTGTTAAAATCGGTTGACGGCCACGCCCACTTTTATATATGGGTCTTATAAAGTGACCTAATAAAAACATTTTAAGCGATATCTCTGTCAAATATAAATATATATCATTAAAATTTTATGGCAGGAGTCTAACTACGAACATAAGACAAAAACCGTAAAAATTTTGGAAAATGGGCGTGGCATCGCCTCTTTTTAGAAGCAGGAATATACGAGATTTCTTAGCCTATAACTCGACAAATAATTTATATATAATGACGAAACTTGGTGTGTACACTTTTATTACTTTTGGTAATACATGTTCAAAATTTTAGAGAAACCGGTTGACGGCCACGCCCACTTTTATATGTGGGTATTATAAAGTGACCTAATAAAAACATTTTAAGCCATATCTTTGTCAAATGTAAAGATAATTCATTAAAATTTTTTGGTATGATTTCTACAGTAGACCAGAAACAAAAAAGTGAAAAATTTTGGAAAATGGGCGTGGCACCGCCTCCTTTTGACAAAGGAATCTACGAGATTTCGGAGCCCATAACTCGACAAATAACTTTGATATTATGATGAAACTTGGTTTATACTCGTACGCTTTTATAACTTGTATTAATAGACACGCAAAAATTTATTGAAATCGGTTTATGACCACGCCTACTTTTTAGCAAAGATATTTCTGGAACACGCTTTGGAAATTTGTAACGTGACATCTTTGTAACTGGAAGTCATAAAGGAATGAAATTTTGCACAAAGAATAATATTCATATGCTTAGTTGGATGACTGATAAAAATTTTGAAAATGGGCGTGGCTACGCCCACTTTATGCAGCACTCGCTTTATATAAAATCCATCAAACGCAAACAAACAATGAAAACATACAGCTGAGTATCTAATGTTCGATTCCACTCGAACTTAGGCTTCCTTACTTGTTTATATTGCAATTACTTAAAAACTACTGAACCGATTTCGAATATTCCCTTTAATCTGATATACATTTTATGTGGGTTCCATAACATATCTCTACGGGGGTCAACCCGTATATAAATATAAATAACGGTACATCCGATTATTGCACAATTAGTCTTAAAATGTTCACAATTAAATTCTCTATAGGATAAAATTTTTCTGATTTCAGGATAGTCGAATCTGAAATTTCTTTAAAAAAATTCGATTTTTTTCAAATTTTTTTCATTATTTTTGCCATCGTAACCAAACTGCTTGACCAATTTTGGAGTGTGAAGCCAAACAATATTTGTTGGAGCTCTCTCTACCAGCACTTCCTAGATGTCAAATCGCCACGATGTCTAATAAAACTTTTTGATGCACTTATGTGATGCAATGTCTTGCATATATTGCTTTTTCCACATTTTTACCAATATCTTTAAAACTGGGTCTGCCACAAAAAAATGGAGATGATATTCGGAATCAGAGTAAAATTTCGCTTTAGAAAAGTATTATTTCATTTTTGGTGGTTAAAGTTGATCAAAATTTGTCGAGTGGTGTAATTACTTGAAGATTTAGGATCCATCACGATTACTTAAATGAAATGCTTTAAATAATAAATATTCACGTTGAAACTAGCACTTAAAAATATGTAAAAAAAAATTAAAATATTAAGTTTAGATATGCTAAGTTTCGACCATCTGGGAGCAAGTGCAGAGTATGGGGTCGGGAAAAAAGCGATGAATTATTGTTCCCCAGTCTATTTCCAATATGTGGGTATGTTTTTTTCTGTAATTGCAACAACTTCACAAAATTCAATTTTGGCCGAATAAAACTTGAAAATCCACCTATGTGCATTGTTCTATAATTCTTAGATGGCTTTGCAACCGTCTGGCAGCCGTTGAGGGATTTGAGTGCACACTAAGTATTGCTGTGTCATCCGCAAATGTTGAAGTAACGAGATTTTCATTGGTGGGTAAGTCACTTGTGAATATTAAATATAGAATGGGTCCCAAAACACTACCTTGTGGAACTCCGGCGAAAATGGGATAGCTTTCGGTGGTATAACTTTTTTGCCTTACTCGAAACTTTCTTCCCGTTAGAAAGTTTTCTAAAATAAGGCATATATTGTACTGAAGTGTACGTCTTAATTTAAATAATAGTCTTTCTAGCCATACCTTGTCGAAAGCTTGTGCTACATCTAAGAACATTACAGTGCAATACTTTTTGGTTTCAAAAGCCGACCGAATTTGAGTTACTATTCAATGCACTTGCTCTATCGTACCGTGTTTCTCCCTAAAACCAAATTGGTGACTTGCTTTTGTCCCGCGTGTGTCTAGGATGGGCTGCATTTTTTTTAGCAACAACTTTTCGATAGTTTGGAAAATATTGAAATTAAGCTAATTGGCCTATAAGAGTTTAACCGGGTTGGGTTTTTGCCTGGTTTTGGAATCATACTGATTTCGGAAAGTTTCCAAGATTCAGGAAAGTAGTTTAGTCGCAAGAGACTATTGAGAACGTATAATAATAACTTAGTAGCAACTGGAGGGAGTTGTTTTACCATATCACCGGTTATTCTGTCGTGTCCGGGTGCCTTATTATTCTGGATGTCGTTACAGATAACATTATTCAGGTCATTTATGTTGAATTGAAGAGAGACTGTTGGTAAGCGAAGGGCATGTTCTGGGAGGAGATTGCTCCCTGGATTAGGAGTAAATACCCTCGAAAGATAGGCTGCAAATGCGGTTCCTTTTTCCTGGTCACTTCGAGCAAAGTCACCGTTTTCGATTCGTACTGGAGGGTCCTGCAAAACT
The DNA here is from genome assembly GCA_960531455.1 of Urophora cardui. NCBI lineage: Eukaryota > Metazoa > Arthropoda > Insecta > Diptera > Tephritidae > Urophora > Urophora cardui. The sequence goes on along the minus strand of OY482675.1, from coordinate 10,172,928 downwards.
GGCCTTTTGGAATTTTTCAGTGACCGCCACAATGAGTAGTCTGTAGAAGATGTGGCTGTCAAGGACTTAATTCTGTTTTGGAAATCTGCTTCTTTTCTATCCTGCAATAGCATCTGGAGCTCCTTCGTGCATTTTTTCAGTTCGTATTTCAAAGAGAGCGTAACCTCTGCCAGTCTTTCCTAATTTTCCTTTTTTTGTGAATGAGATCGGTGATATCATTTCCTTTGAAGTTATTAGGGACACTCCTCTGGGTGCGTTGATACTTTTGCTGCTACTTTAAGGACATTTGTGAAGTCAGTAACCGCAGCGTCTACTTCGGCTGTTGATTTAAGGCTTGTATTTAAGTTGGTAGGAGAACTGATAAATTTTTTGTACTTGAGCCAGTTTGTAAATTTATTGGTTAAGCTCGAATTCAATTCGTTGAAAGATGGGATTATATCAATAGTTGTAACACAAGGGGAGTGATCAGATGATTGATCGAAAGCCGATTTCATCTTAATTAATTCTCTTTCGATTCTACGAGTTACACCAAAATCTATTAAGTCGGGAGTTTTGCTTCTTTTAGTTGGCCAATATTTTGGCTGACCAGTCGAAATAATGTCTAGGTCATTGCTTAAAATTGCTTTGAATAGATTTTGTCCCTTTGGTGTTATCAGTTTGGAACCCTAAAATGTATGTTTAGCGTTATAATCACCTGCCGCAAGAAAGCTTCGGCCCAACTTGGAAAAGAATTCGGTAAATTGGGATTCTGTTATATTGAAACGGGGAGGACAGTATATTGCAGTTACAGTGAGCCCACCAGAGTTATCTTCTACGTGCACTGAGGTTGAGTGTATATAATTCCTGCAATAATCTCCCATTAGATGATGCTTAATCCGTTTTCTAATAAGTATTCCCGTTCCACCTCTAGCTTTTTAAATGAATATAATTTCTAATATACTTAATAACACAAAAAAAAATTACAGTTTTTCCCTAAAAAAATACCAAAATTTGAGTTTTTTGTTTTTTAACAAAATTTGTAAGGAATTTACGAAAATTTTAATACGCCATATGAAAGGCGTTTAAATAAGCTTTCCAACGATACCTTAATTTTAAAAATTGAGTGAATATTTTGAAAGATATAAGCTTTTTAAAAAAAGTTTTTTTTAACCTCATCCCCCTCTAACTCCCTAAAAAATCGTTTGCGCCAAAAAAGAAGTATATCACTGAAATCAGGACAAAAAGGCGGACCACACGCACTTTTTTTTCTAGCCCACCGGACGGTATCCTTTAGTTATACCGCGCTAACAACTACAAACCATATATAATATACATATATTATACAATATCCAAAATTACTTATACCTAAATAATATGCAACCACCAAATCAACCACGTTACTTTCATTACTTTAATAAATTGTAATTCAGCGCAAACGTACCACTGTGGCATTATCATTCAATTTCAAATATTGCTTGTCGCAAGGGGGCCGGCATGTTTAGACCAGCAGTCTAAATATTTAGCACCCCCTAATGTATGCACAAGTTGTTACATTCACATATGTATGTCTATTAAGGTGGAGTGAAAATTTTTTTTTTGGAAATTCAATTTGTTCCAAAGCCGGAACGGCACCTTTCTAGCCCAGAAATAAGCCTGTAAAATTTTATTGACCTACTCGCATGTTTAGAGGTGCCCCCAGCCCCACAAAGTTTAAAAAATAGCACGATCTGGTACAAATGTGAAATTTCTAAAATTATAAAATCAAAAAACGAAGTACGAGGATTGATAAACATGGCTACGTTGAGTATTAAAGTGAACCTTTTTTTTGGAAACAACAACAACAAAAGTTATTAAAGGTCAAATTTTATATTATGTATTTTTATACTCAGCTGTACTAGTACACAGAGTATTATAGTTTTAATCACATAACGGTGGATTGTAAAAATAATAATAAAATAATACCCAACGGTTTACCCTCCATATCCCGCCCGACCGACGCGAGGGGCGCCAATCCGCATGACGCACGGATATGTTTTTTTTTTGTTTTTTTTTTTTTTTTTTGTGCCGAGTCGTACAGGAAGGGGTTTGTTAGGTGTCGAGATCTAAAACTATTCAGCTACAGAACAAAATTCATCAGCTGATTGTATATCATTTATTAAGTGAGGCTAGAACTATTTGTTTTATAATAAAAAGCGAGTCTGAAGTGTCAAACGTGCTGGAGTGATTATTAAAGTCATGGCATAAGCGGCGGAATGGTTCATTTAATTCGAAATTTGTTTTGCAAGGTTTCACAAATAGTGGCTTGAAATGCCTCGATACTCTACATGGAACGTTAAAATATAACTCACTTAGAAGGCATGGGCTATTTATAAGTCCAGTGATTAATTTAACCATAAAAACTATACCAAGCATCTCTCTACGACTAGAAAGTGAAGGCAAATTAATGAGTTTTAAACGAGAAGTGTAAGGTGGAAGAATGTAATCTGAGTCCCAACGAAAGTTCCGCAAAGCAAAAAGCAGGAACTGCTTTTGGACAGATTCTATTTTATCTGAAAAACACTGGTAGTGGGGATTCCAAATAATAGATGCGTATTCCAAGATAGGTCTAACTAAGCTTGTAAATAGAGCTTTTGTGACGTAAGGATCATTGAACTCCTTAGACCATCGCTTTATAAATGCAAAGACAGCTTTAGCTTTGTTGACAGTGGAGTTTATATGGAGGTTAAAGGTGAGTTTGGAGTCCATTGTGACGCCAAGATCGATAAAATTAGTTACCTGATCTAGATTATGCTGTGATATTTTATAAGAAGCTGGTTGTACTGTTCTACGAGAAAAGCACATAACTTTACATTTTTTTAAGTTTAGCGGCATGTAGTTTGCTTTACACCAATGAACAAGGTTGTTAAGATCTGCTTGTAAGAAAGATCTATCTTCTATAGAGGAAAATGATTTAAATAGTTTTACATCATCAGCATATAATAAGATCTTAGAATGTTTTATTACAGACGAAATATCATCAATGAATAGCAGGAACAGAATTGGCCCAAGGTGGCTTCCTTGGGGAACGCCCGAAGGAACGAAAATGACATCGGAAGAACAATTTTTGAAAATAACTTTTTGAGTTCTACCATGTAGGTATGAAGATATCCATCGAATAAAACTGGGTGGAAGACCTATTAGACCTAGTTTACGGATGAGCAATGAATGACATACTTTGTCAAAAGCTTTACTAAAATCCGTGTAAATTACATCTGTGTGAGCATTTTCTCTAAATCCATTTGAAACATAAGTTTTGAACTGCAATAAATTAGTTGTGGTAGATTTTCCAGTAGAAAACCCATGTTGAGATGGCGATATTGATGAGGAAATAGAGTACTTCAGATAATTAACAATGATTGCTTCAAATACTTTTGGAACCGCTGACAGCTTGGCTATGCCTCGATAATTTTCAATAGAAGACCTACTGCCATTTTTGTGTAGGGGTATTATAAAAGATTCCTTCCAAACTAATGGGAAAACATCTTTTTTTAGAGACAAGTTAAATAAGGATGTTAGGGGCTTGTAAATATTTACAGCACACTTTTTAAGAAAGCAAGCCGGAATGAAATCCGGTCCAGATCTAAATGAATCTTTTAAGGTTTTTAATGAATTTAAGACTACTTCCGGAGATATAACTGAGACATGAGTTAAATTGGATGGGGTAAGTCTAAACGGATAATCACTACTTTTAGGAGAGTCCATAGAATAATTCGAACTAAAAAATTTTGCGAACATGTTAGCAATAAGTTGGCTATCAGAAGACGCAGTGTTATTATAATTCATGGCGGACGGAAAACTATGAACTCTACGTTTTGAGTTGACGAAGTTATAGAATGATTTGGGATCGTGAACCAGTTTTTTCTTCATTTTGCATAAGTAGGATTTGTAACATTTTTTGTTTAATGCCATGTATCTATGCCGCAAGACTGAGTACTTGACGTAATCTCTATGAAGACCAGATTTTTTGTATAGCTTAAAAAAGCGTGACTTTTTATTTTTTAATTTTTTAAGCTCTTTGGTGAACCATAACTGTGTTTGTTCTTCATTGACCCTGCGTTTAGGAACATACTTTAGAAATAGGTTATAGATGGTGTTATTGAAATGTTCAACACAAAGGTCAATATCATTTACATAGTTTGGCCAGGGAAAGCGCGACAACTCTTTATTTATTTTCTTGAAGTTCGCCTTTGCAAAAACAAATTGATCACTAGAACTGAAATAATTTTTAGTTCCATTTTCGTTAATAACTTCATAAGAGAACTCAATAGCAGGATGATAAACATCCTCCGGAAGAACTAGAGGGTCACACCGATTTAGGGAGAAGTTCGGAATATCATTAACGTATACTAGGTCTAATATCCTGCCAAATTTATTTGAATTCAAGTTTATTTGGTTGAGGCAGAGTTCAGCCATTTCTTCAAGGAAAAAAATGTGATTATCGAGATAGATATAGACTTATATATATCAAAATGATCAGGGTGAAAAGAGAAATCGATTGAGCCCTGTCCGTCCGTCCGTCCGTCTGTCCGTCCGTCTGTCCGACTCTAAACACTCTAACTCGCGCAAAAATTTAGATATTTTGATGAAATTTGGAATGCAAGTTGGTATCGAGACTGGGACGGTTGGTATTGAAAATGGGCGAAATCGGACCATGACCACGCCCACTTTTTCTATATAGAAAAAATCGGAAATTTGGTATCTCAGCCACTAATATAGCTAGAGCGATGAAATTTTACCCACGTGTTGAGCTCAGGCCCCTATGAAGAAATTTGGTGAAATTTTAGAAAATGGGCGGTGCCACGCCCACTTATTAAGGGTCAAATATTTAAAGTTTTATATGTTATAACTCAGAAACCGTTGAAGATATATCGATGTAATTTGGTATGCGTGATTTACTTACTTAGACAAATGTTTTGACGGAAAATTGTCAAAATCCGTTGACGGCCACGCCTACTTTTATATATTGGAACTATAATGGGGCCTAATAAAAACATTTTAAGCGATATCTCTGTCAAATATAAAGATATATCATTGAAATTTTATGGCACGAGTTCAACTACGGACATAAAACAAAAATCACAAAAATTTTGGAAAATGGGCGGTGCCACGCCCACTTATTAAGGGTCTAGCATTGAGGGCTTTATAAGCCATAACTCAGAAGCCATTGAAGATATATCGATGAAATTTGGTACGCGTGATATATTTACTTAGGTAAATGTTTGGACGAAAAATTGTTAAAATCGGTTTGCCGGCCACGCCCACTTTTATATATGGGTCTTATAAAGTGAACTAATAAAAACATTTTAAGCGATATCTCTGTCATATATAAAGATCTATCACTGAAATTTTGTGGCATGAGTCCAACTATGGACATAAAACAAAAAACACAAAAATTATGGAAAATGGGCGGTACAACGCCCAATTATTAAGGGGCAAATATTGAAAGTTTTATGAGTCATATCTCAGAAACCATTGAAGATATATCAATGAAATTTAGTACGCGTGATATACTTACTTAGGCAAATGTTTGGACGAAAAATTTCCAAAATCGGTTGACGACCACGCCCACTTTTATATATGGGTCTTATAAAGTGACCTAATAAAAACATTTTAAGCGATATCTCTGTCAAATATAAATATATATCATTAAAATTTTATAACAGGAGTCTAACTACGAACATAAGACAAAAACCGTAAAAATTTTGGCAAATGGGCGTGGCATCGCCTCTTTTTAGAAGCAGGAATATACGAGATTTCTTAGCCTATAACTCGACAAATAATTTATATATAATGACGAAACTTGGTGTATACACTTTTATTACTATTGGTAATACATGTTCAAAATTTTAGAGAAACCGGTTGACGGCCACGCCCACTTTTATATATGGGTATTATAAAGTGACCTAATAAAAACATTTTAAGCCATATCTTTGTCAAATGTAAAGATAATTCATTAAAATTTTTTGGTATGATTTCTACAATAGACCGGAAACAAAAAATTGAAAAATTTTGGAAAATGGGCGTGGCACCGCCTCCTTTTAGACAAAGGAATCTACGAGATTTCGGAGCCCATAACTCGACAAATAATTGAGATATTATGATGAAACTTGGTTTATACTCGTACGCTTTTATAACTTGTATTAATAGACACGCAAAAATTTATTGAAATCGGTTTATGACCACGCCTACTTTTTACCAAAGATATTTCTGGAACACGCTTTGGAAATTTGTAACGTGACATCTTTGTAACTGGAAGTCATAAAGGAATGAAATTTTGCACAAAGAATAATATTCATATGCTTAGTTGGATGACTGATAAAAATTTTGAAAATGGGCGTGGCTACGCCCACTTTATGCAGCACTCGCTTTATATAAAATCCATCAAACGCAAACAAACAATGAAAACATACAGCTGAGTATCTAATGTTCGATTCCACTCGAACTTAGGCTTCCTTACTTGTTTATATTGCAATTACTTAAAAACTACTGAACCGATTTCGAATATTCCCTTTAATCTGATATACATTTTATGTGGGTTCCATAACATATCCCTACGGGGGTCAACCCGTATATAAATATAAATAACGGTACATCCGATTATTACACAATTAGTCTTAAAATGTTCACAATTAATTTCTCTATAGGATACAATTTTTCTGATTTTAGGATAGTCGAATCTGAAATTTCTTTAAAAAAATTCGATTTTTTTCAAATTTTTTTTCATTATTTTTGCCATCGTAACCAAACTGCTTGACCAATTTTGGAGTGTGAAGCCAAACAATATTTGTTGGAGCTCTCTCTACCAGCACTTCCTAGATGTCAAATCGCCACGATGTCTAATAAAACTTTTTGATGCACTTATGTGATGCAATGTCTTGCATATATTGCTTTTTCCACATTTTTACCAATATCTCTAAAACTGGGTCTGCCACAAAAAAATGGAGATGATATTCGGAATCAGCGTAAAATTTCGCTTTAGAAAATTATTATTTCATTTTTGGTGGTTAAAGTTGATCAAAATTTGTCGAGTGGTGTAATTACTTGAAGATTTAGGATCCATCACGATTACTTAAATGAAATGCTTTAAATAATAAATATTCACGTTGAAACTAGCACTTAAAAATATGTAAAAAAAAATTAAAATATTAAGTTTAGATATGCTAAGTTATTGCTTAAGAATTCGGTAAATTGGGATTCTGTTATATTGAAACGGGGAGGACAGTATATTGCAGTTACAGTGAGCCCACCAGAGTTATCTTCTACGTGCACTGAGGTTGAGTGTATATAATTCCTGCAATAATCTCCCATTAGATGATGCTTAATCCGTTTTCTAATAAGTATTCCCGTTCCACCTCTAGCTTTTTAAATAAATATAATTTCTAATATACTTAATAACACAAAAAAAAATTACAGTTTTTCCCTAAAAAAATACCAAAATTTGAGTTTTTTGTTTTTTAACAAAATTTGTAAGGAATTTACGAAAATTTTAATACGCCATATGAAAGGCGTTTAAATAAGCTTTCCAACGATACCTTAATTTTAAAAATTGAGTGAATATTTTGAAAGATATAAGCTTTTTAAAAAAAGTTTTTTTTTAACCTCATCCCCCTCTAACTCCCTAAAAAATCGTTTGCGCCAAAAAAGAAGTATATCACTGAAATCAGGACAAAAAGGCGGACCACACGCACTTTTTTTTCTAGCCCACCGGACGGTATCCTTTAGTTATACCGCGCTAACAACTACAAACCATATATAATATACATATATTATACAATATCCAAAATTACTTATACCTACATAATATGCAACCACCAAATCAACCACGTTACTTTCATTACTTTAATAAATTGTAATTCAGCGCAAACGTACCACCGTGGCATTATCATTCAATTTCAAATATTGCTTGTCGCAAGGGGGCCGGCATGTTTAGACCAGCAGTCTAAATATTTAGCACCCCCTAATGTATGCACAAGTTGTTACATTCACATATGTATGTGTATTAAGATGGAGTGAAAATTTTTTTTTGGAAATTCAATTTGTTCCAAAGCCGGAACGGCACCTTTCTAGCCCAGAAATAAGCCTGTAAAATTTTATTGACCTACTCGCATGTTTAGAGGTGCCCCCAGCCCCACAAAGTTGAAAAAAATAGCACGATCTTGTACAAATGTGAAATTTCTAAAATTATAAAATCAAAAAACGAGGTATGAGGATTGATAAACATGGCTACGTTGAGTATTAAAGTGAACCTTTTTTTGGAAACAACAACAACAAAAGTTATTAAAGGTCAAATTTTATATTATGTATTTTTTATATTGCAATTACTTAAAAACTACTGAACCGATTTCGAATATTCCCTTTAATCTGATATACATTTTATGTGGGTTCCATAACATATCCCTACGGGGGTCAACCCCCCTTTTACCCCCTTACCTTTCATATATAAAATGTATATCAAATTAAAGGGAATCATACCGATAACCTTTATTATTGAATCATGATCACCGTATAGTATACATACTGAAGAATGTAACGGCGAACTCTATATACAACATAAAAAATACAATAGAATTCAAAGAAAAGATAAATAACACCTACATCTGTGATAACGAAAGACTTATTTCCTTGAGGTGGTTTCGCTCTTCCCCAGCATACCTATAAATTTAGCACTAGACGATATACATATCAGAAAATTTGACAACAATAAAACAACATACGAAAATAGCAAAAAGAATATTCATGGAAATAATTTAATTTTGCGTTAAGGAAAATAGATATTTTAAATACAATGATAGCATATACACACAACTAAAATGAATGCCGATGGGATCCCCAACTTCCCCAGTGATAGCCGACATTATAATGGAAAACCTCTTAGAAACCACAATAGAAAAATTAGGACGAAAACCAAGGTTACTTACGAAATATGTTGATGACTTATTTGCAATAGTAAACGAGAATGATATCACAACCACACTTGATGTCCTTAACTTACGATGTATATAGAAGACGACGGAAAATTAGTTTATCTCGACTCAATCATAAACTGATGTGGAAACCAATTAAAATTAAAGTGGTATAGAAAACCAACATAATCAGGATGAATAATCAACTTAATTCAAAGCACCCAAAGTCGATGATAACACTGCTCTACAGCCAAAAAATACTCTAAACGCGACCATCCTATCTATATGTAAAATCGGTCGCTGATTCCGAAAATCGGGTTCATTTTTAATTCTATGGGAAGGTTTTTGAGATATCGGCAATTTACCGTTCTTTGGCCGATGGCCCCACTTAATCCTGTATATCTCTTTGACGCAGTGAGTTATCTTCTCTGGGGTGACACCAGAAAATTAAATTTCCTTTTCATGGCTCCTATAACATTTTTCTCTAGCTCTTATAGTTTCTGAAATATTGATGATTCAATTAGAATTTTTTCGATTTTTTTAAGAAAAATTTTACTTTGTCAGGCAATATCTTTAAAACCAATGTCTTCACCTTCAGTTTTACTCCTTTACTAGAAGCTCCATTCAATTAGCAAAAAAATAAGCTACCAACGAAGAAAATCCATGGTAAAATGGAAAAGTTATAGACGATCAAGTAAATGCACCCAAGTCTTGCAATGCCACTATACGGTACATTCTATGCATATTTTACCAATACCTGCACATCTGCAGTAGCAGCGTATTGGCAGCGCAGTAGATACGAGTCCGTTCACGGGTATAACATGCATAAAATATACCCGTGTAATAGTATTGCGAGACTTGGCTTTAGTTACTTGATCGCCTATAACTTTTCCATTTTACCATGGATTTTCTTCGTTCATAGCTTATTTTTTTGCTAATGGAATGGAGCTTCATGTAAAGGAGTAAACCCGACGGTGAAAACATTGGTTTTAAAGATATTACCTGACAAAATCAATTTTTTCTTGAAAAAATCGTAAATAATCGAAAATATTCAAATTGAATCGTCAAAATTTCATAAACAATAAGAGCTAGGGAAAAATGTTATAGAAACCGTGAAAAGTAAATTTAATTTTCTTTCGTTTGGTGTCACCCCAAGGAAAATATCTCATTGCGCCAAAGAGATATACAGGATTAAGTGGAGCCATTGGCCAAATAACGGTAAATTGCCGATATCTCAAAAACCTTCCCATAGAATTAAAAATGAACCCAATTTTCGGAATCAGCGACCGATTTTACATATAGATAGGATAGTCACATCCAAAGTACAGACAAAAAATTTCATTTTGTGATCCAGTGTAATTAATACAGTAATGGGCTGTATACGAAGGATGATGCAAGCTTCAGACCAGACTTACCACAAACAAATTGAAAAAGAAGTAACTGTGATATTGAAAGATAACGATTTTCCATGTAAAACAATTAAAAGAGTTTTAAGAAAATTCAAAAATAAAACAGTCAAGAAAAATCAAAAACACCTGTGATATTTAGATCTGTAACTTATGTACCTAAATTATCTGAACGGCCATCAAAATCAAACTTTTACGACAAAGACAAAACAAAAAGTGCTCACAAACCCTCGAATACATTAAAGAACTTAATTAACCAAACAAATCTAAAATAAACGCAACAGAAAAAGTAATGTAGTATATAAGACTCCATGCAACGGCAACAAAAATGAAACATTCAAAAGTGCTCATTTATATAAACAGTACCTGGATGACCGAGCTTATCTCGGGCTGCCATTTTTTCGCAGGTCCTCGCAAGCGAAATAAAAAGTTAAAATAAAAACTCGGACCCGGCCTAGGCATCACAATTAAAAGAGTTGTATGTTGAAGTCCTCATCAAGACCTTTCATTTGATACCCATATCGCTCAGACACATTAGAGGGTCATCCGGGTCCACGTTTTGACCCATATCTCGGGACCCGGGATAAAAGTTAGTAAAAAAATTAAATTTTTCGAGAGTTCACCTCCGAGGCTCCCTGCATACCAAATTTCATGAAAATCATGAAATTGTATATATATATACAAGAATTGCTCGTTTAAAGGTATTAGATTTACTAACAAACCGACAGTATAGAACTCCACGTCACTAGGTACGGACGTGTTAATAAATGTATGTACATGTTTTAATTTAATTTGTTAGTTTATTAATTGTTTTTTGTAAAAAAATATGTTTTATAATTGTTTTTATTTTTGTCAATAGTCTTGCTCTGAAGATGGTCGCAGTTCAGCAACCGAAATATATCGGAAATCTGCAAAAAGCAACTGCATACGAAGCAACTACAACAAAAGCACTACAGACGAATACGCACAATATTACGCCGCAAATGGATCACCAATACAAACATACGGAAAACATCTATTGAGCGTATGACTGGGGCTGAGACGTGAGTTCCCCTGGAACTTCACCACAGCAGATTGTTCAACGTCAATAATCGGTGCAGATTTTTTAAATGAGTATGTGTTGCTTGTAGACATCCGACGAAAGCGAATAATAGATCCAGTCACTGGAACTTCTTCCAAAGGTGAAATAGTTACATCATTCTCACCTCAGGTAACCACAATCGATGCGAATAACAAATTTTCATTTCTTTTATCTGAGTGTAAAGAACTACTTGACGACAAACCGTCATTTCGAGTAAAGGAGCATGCAAAAGTCAGGCACTTTATCGAAACGACTAGTCCACCGGTTACAGCAAAGGCGAGGAGGTTATCTCTAGAAAAATTGGCAATCGCAAAAAAAGACTTGGTATCTGCCGGCCGTCAAAGTCTAACTACGCTTCGCCTCCGCATATGGTGCCGAAAAACAATGTAGATTGGCGCCCTTGCGGTGACTATAGGCAACTAAATGCACGCACAAAACCCAACAAATGCCCAATTCCCCACATGCAAGACTTCGTCAACATTCTACGTGGAAAGCGCATTTTTAGCCGCATCGACTTACGCAAAGCTTACCATCAAGTGTCGACTGCGAATAAACGCGGAGAAATGTGTATTCGCCGTTAGCGAAATATCATTCTTAGGCCACCAAGTCACAGTTGAAGGCGTAAAACCACTACCGGAAAAGGTGGAAAAAATATTATCATTCAAAGAACCGACTATCGCGAAAGATTTAAAACGATTCCTGCTGATGATAAATTTCTACCGACGATTTATTAAAAACGCAGCTGAAACGCATCAACGACTCCAAGCATTGATTAAGCACAGCAAACAAACGATAAAACACTTCTAACGTGGACCGATGATGCACGACAGGCATTCAAACAATACAAAGAACAACTAGCGCACGCTTCGTTATTGGTTCATCCAGCTACGAACGCCAAGCTAATCCTAGCAACGGACGCCAGTTCAACTGCCATTTGAGGAGTCGTTCATCAAGTCGAAGGCAACATCTGCAAAACGCTGGGGTTTTTCTCAAAACAATTGAGCAGCACCGAATCACGCTATCCAACGTACGACAGAGAATTGTTAGCGATTTATCGATCAATAAAATACTTCGAGCATGTACTGGACGGCCGCGATTTTGAAATTCACTGCGACCATAAGCCATTATCGTTCGCATTTACGAAAGTAAGCGAAAAGACTACTCCTCGTCGCGCGACGCAGTTAAGCTATATCAGTGAATTTTCAACCACCATTCGCCACGTCCCAGGAAAGGACAACGTAGTTCCAGATCTACTTTCGAGGATTGACTCTATTGAACTAGGAGACATAGATTTCAAAGAAATGTCAACGGAACAAGACAAATGTGAAACAATCAGCGCATTGCGCAACAAAAATACCACCAGTCTCCAACTTAAAAAAATAACAATACCTGGCACCCACACCGAGCTAATATGCGATGTTTCTGGTAACTCTATTCGCCCATTTGTTCCTAACAAATTTCGAAATCTCGTCATAGGTAAACTCCACAATCTAAGTCATCCATGCATACGTGGTACAAAGAAATTGGTCCAGCAACGATTTGTGTGGGACAACATGCGACGAGACTGTAAGCAATTCGTTCACAACTGTATCGCATGTCAGAAAGCGAAGATGCATCGATACACACGGTCACCTGTGGAGCATTACAATACCAGCTGCGATCGTTTTGAACATATCAACATTGACATTGTGGGATCCTTACCGAAGTCGAAAGGCTTTACATATTTACTTACCTGCATAGACAGGGCAACTCGTTGGCCGAAGGCATTCCCCATCGCAAGCATTTCTGCCGAAACGGTCGCAAGTATATTGCTATCAGGATGGTTCGCTCGATTTGGCATTCCTAAGCGCTTGACAACGGAAAAAGGTCGTCAATTCGAGTCCGCACTGTTCAATGAGTTAAACCGGCTACCCGGAGTGAAGCATCTTATGACGACAGCGTACAAGCCAAAAGCCAATGGTATAATCGAACGCTGGCATCGTGCGCTGAAGTCGGCATTAAAAGCAAAATTAACAGACAATGATTGGATTACTGAGTTACCTCTCATTCTGCTCGGCTTGCGCTCAGTGGTCAAGGACGATCTCAACGAATAGCCAGCTGAACTTGTTTTTGGAAAGGCACTCACATTACTAGGACAGTTCTTCAACGAAACCATCAGCAAAACGAGCGATTACGACTTTGTTAATCTGTTAAAACAAAAGCTAAATAAAGTGAAATCCCGCGAAAAATCTTTTCACGACTCGCCGTCAGTTTTCATACACCCAGAACTCCCGAAAGCAAAGTTTGTCTTCGTACGTATTGATAGTCACACACCTTTACAGGCACCGTACAATGGTCCCTTCAAAGTCCTAAGGAACGGAGCTAAACACTTCAAACTGGACATCAACGGAGAACAGAAAACGGTGTCAATAAATCGTCTCAAACCAGCATTTGTCGATAATCTAAGCAACGACTCGTACAACCAGTCAGAAAAACGCATGTCATCTACAAACAGAACACAGCCAAACAAAACTACGAGGTCTGGTCGGCGAATTAAATTCGTTGATCGGCTGTGCCTTTAGCGGGGGAGCCATGTGGCAACTCCCGCAAAGTGCTCGTAGCAACAATACACAGATGGCAACTCTCTTCAAGTGACAAAAAGAAAAATCAGCTGTTCTCCATTCTTTTCCGTTTTCCGGGTTTCAAATAATTCTAGATCTTTTTTCTGCTATCCGTGAACCACATGTTATAATAAGTTCTTAATCGAAATACATCAATTAAATTAGGCTATTTATTACAGTAAAAGCTGTGTTATCATTTACGCACCAAAATAGTATCTTATCTGCGAGGCTCTGCGAGGTAGACTACAATTTCACTTTTTCAGAGCAAAGTAAACTTCGAAAATGGCGATACTATACAATTTTATATTGTTAGACGTATATAGGGTTTAAAAGTCCAATAATTTACCTGGAAAACTTGCGAAAAAAATAAAAAAACTTTAAAATTTCCTATCGCAAATTTTATGAAATTAAAATAACAATACCTCCAAAACTACACGTAGCATCGAAAATCTGACTTCAGATTCAGCGTATCGAAAACTTTTAGAAAAGTAAAGTTTTATCCCCATTTGAAATTGGACCTAAATTTACAGTTTCCACTATCTATGGCAGCAGCAGCGAAAAATGGGCGTAGCTCGCCCATTTTCGCCATGAGACATATTTTACCTTTAAATACCCCATGAAAAGTTTTAGACCGATATCTTAACTCAAACTATTTTATACCTCAAAAACTGAATTTTGACCATAGCAGTGTCTGGAAAAACTTAATTCGTTATTTGGGGATGAAGCACCATTCAAAACTATGGTTTACAAAAGGTTTGCAGAGTTCAAGCGTGGAGACCATCTTTTAATGACAATCTTCGCGAATGTTGACCATGCATCTCTATTGTCGCGTGACTCTGCAAGATCGGCATGTGACATTTAGTGTGATAGAGGCATCCTTAGGCATTGTGGCGAAACGAATATATACGATTTTCTACGATCATTTGCATGTCAGGAAGCTTTGTAGTAGTTGGTACCCACACAATTTGAAAGAAAAACAGAAACAGGCACGTGCTAATTCGTGCAAGGAACTGCTAGAGAAATTCGAAGGGGGTCGTTCAAATTCGGTATACAACATGGCCAGAGATGAAGAAACTTGGGTATATTCATATGAATCTGAAACTAAACCGCAGTCGACTGTGTGGGTGTTCCAAAGTGAAACTAAACCCGCAAAAGTGGTGCGTTCACAAAACATTACGAAAACAATGATTGAATGTTTCTTCGGAAGAATAGGTCATGTTGCATTAGAGGATCGAAGGACCGTTAATGTTGATTGGTATACTTAAATTTTTTTGCCGGAATTTGTCGCTGAAATCAGAGGAACAACATAAACCGGCGAATTTTTGTTCATCATGACAATTCAAGCGCTCACACTGCCCCACGAACTGTAGAGTTTTTGTGACTCATTGTCCAAACGGGTCACTTCTTTGTCCTGACGTTAATACGGTAGTATGATATCAACCTGTCTGCAAGATCTACTCGTCCCATCGACGTTCGTCCCCCAGCGTTGTAGCTTGCAACCGTATTTGGACAATTAACGTTTATATATTTTTTGGTCTTTTTGTCCCATGGACGAACAGATACAAGTGGTCGGGTTCCGTTCGACGTGGTTGCCATGAGCGCAGAACGGATATCCATCCATTTTATAATTGCGACTTTCTCATCTTCTCTAACAAATTCCTGGAACGTACCTCTTCCTATCTTCAAAAGTTGATTGTCATTTGGAAGTTTTTTTCGGAGATTTTGGGGAATCCGGTTTTGTTGAATCGTACCAGTAGCATATATTCCAATTCCTAGCAAAAAATCGAGCGGTTTTATCGAATTAAAATATCGGTCAATATATATTTCGCTACCCTTACTAATGTTCTCCGGAAGCCTTTACTACTGTTCCTCCGATACCTAAATCATGGTTGCATTTATCATTGACCCAGGTTTTTGCTTCTTAGTAAATGAAAAAGTCCAGTCCATCTATACTAGAGAGGATACAATTTTTCAAACCAACCGGACATGGTTTTCCCTTAACGTATTGTTTCAATTGCGTGGTACCGGAGAATGGAATCATTTGCTCGTCGATGAATCGGGATCACTTGATGCACCCGTACTAGAAAAATTAGGATCGAGATCTTCTTCGTTGGACAACACTTCAAAGTCACTTTCCATGAGCATCTCCATCACCTCCTTTTCCGTAAAGCGTTTTCTCGACATGACGGTTACCAAATGTACAGTCCGCTGGACATACCGGAATAATGCGTAAAATTCGAATTTCAATATACTTTTTTGAACACTTTCTTATTTACCTTAGAGAAAAAATATTTTCTAATTGAATTTAGTAATATTTTAATTAATATTTGAGGAAAAAAAGCGAAAATATTAATTTAAAAACACGTTCACCCAGAACACCTGTTTTTTTTCAAACAACTGTTCACTTGTTTGATCGTATTGCGATAGTGATGATAGCCAAACAAACAAGTAAGGAAGCCTAAGTTCGAGTGCAATCGAACATTAGATACTCAGCTGTATGCTTTCATTGTTTGTTTGCGTTTGTTCGATATAGGGTGTATTTTATATGAAACGAGTGCTGCATAAACAGGGCGCAGCCACGCCCATTTTCAAAATTTATATCAATCATCCAAATAAGCATACAAATATTATTGTTAGTGCAAAATTTCATCCCTCTATGACTTTTAGTTACAAAGACTTCACGTTACAAATTCCAAAAGGGTGTTCCAGAAATATCTTTGTTAAAAAGTAGGCGTGGTCATAAACCGATTTCAATACATTTTTGCGTGTCTATTAACACATGTTATAAAAGTGTATAAACCAAGTTTCGTCATAATATCTCAATTATTTGTCGAGTTAAAGGCTAAGAAATCTCATATATCCCTTTGTCTAAAAAGAGGCGGTGCCACGCCCATTTTCCAAACTTTTTTATTTTTTGTTTCCGGTCTATTGTAAAACTCATGTCACAAAATTTCAATGAATTATCTTTATATTTCACATAGATATCGCTTAAAATGGTTTTATTAGGTCACTTTATAATACACATATATAAAAGTGGGCGCGGTCGTCAACCGATTTTGGTAATTTTTCGTCCACACATTTGGCTAAGTAAATATATCACGCGTACCAGATTTCATCGATATATCTTTAACGGTTTCTGAGTTATGGCTTATTAAACTTTCAATATTCGCTCCTTAATAAGTGGGCGTGGCACCGCCCATATTCCAAAATTTTTGTGTTTTTTGTTTTATGTCCATAGTTGGACTCATGCGACAAAATTTCAATGATAGATCTTTATATTTGACAGAGATATCGCTTAAAATGGTTTTATTAGGTCACTTTATAATACACATATATAAAAGTGGGCGTGGCCGTAAACCGATTTTGATAATTTTTCGTCAAAACATTTGTCTATGTAAGCAAATTACGCGTACCAAATTTCATCGATATATCTTCAACGGTTTCTGAGTTATGACATATAAAACTTTCAATGTTTGACCCTTAATAAGTGGGCGTGGCACCGCCCATTTTCCAAAACTTCATCAAATTTCTTCATAAGGGCCCGAGCTCAATACGTGGGTAAAATTTTAAAACTCTAGCTATATTAGTGGCTGAGATACCAAATTTCCGATTTTTTCTATATAGGAAAAGTGGGCGTGGTCATGGTCCGATTTCGCCCATTTTCAATACCAACCGTCCCAGTCTCGATACCAACTTGCGTTCCAAATTTCATCAAAATATCTCAATTTTTGCGCGAGTTAGAGTGTTTACAGACGGACGGACGGACGGACGGACGGACAGACGGACGGACGGACGGACGGACGGACGGACGGACGGACGGACGGACATGGCTCAATCGATTTCTCTTTTCACCCTGATCATTTTGATATATATAAGTCTATATCTATCTCGATTATTTCATTCTGTTACAATCCACCGTTATGTGATTAAAACTATAATACTCTGTGTACTAGTACAGCTGAGTATAAAAAGAACGATTGTGTAGTAAAGCTAGGATCCATCTCACGCTATGAAAGTCGATAAAATTGGAATACATTGAGATTTGTTTTTTCTATGACCAATTAAAAAGTGTCCAGCGGGCTGTACGCGAGGACCGAGGAGGCTAGAAATACAGCAAGCCGATTCCGACAAATGATGAATTGTACATAATATAATACTCGTATACCGAGTTTCAATTTGATATTTCACAATCTGAGGGAATATTTTGCATTCAAACCGTCGAACTATACGTACAGACGGACAAAAATTTAAAGGCAAATATCTCCTAAACGAGAGCTAACCTAGAAAAATTACTAGCACCATCGTACTCAGCGGGCACGAATTATCTTTACTAGGTATGTCTCATCTCTGTTAAAAAAAAACCAAATTTTTCGTGAACAGTGTTTTTAAATTAAACTTGTAAAATTTAATAAAAAAAAAAATAAAACTAAAAGAATAATTTACTTAGCTATACATTTTATTTTCTAGCTACTTTTAGCAGGAATCTAGCTATGACTGTATGTCCACAAAATTAATATGAGCACAGATTAAGGGGCACGCCTAGAATTGGGTGAGAAGATCAGCCTAAAACTAATTAGAGTTAATCAGCGCCAGTGTATTATCTATTATCTATTATATAAAAATAAGTCGCGTTTTCCTCCCTGATGATATAACTCCAGAACGGCTGGACTGAATTAAATGAAATTTTGCACGTAGTTTTCGATTGAGCCCGACATGGTTTATGGCCAAAAAAAGTATAAGAATCCGGGAAGGTTTTGGAGATATTCCACAAAATGTGGACCAGGGTAACCCTATAACGGGTTCGTACGATACGGGTATCAAATGAAAGGTGTTGACGAGTGCTTGAACATGGTGTAGTTATTGGTTCCATATAAGACCCCGTATTCGAGGTATTTCCCGAAATATGAACCAGGTGTGACCCCAGACGGGTTTTCTACAAAATGGGTAGCAAATAAAAGGTGTTGGTGAGTATTTAAAAAAGAGGTGATTTTCAAAACCCTATGCGACCCGTTTTCCGAGATATCCACCAAAATGTGGACCAGGGTGACCCTAGAAGGTGTGGAGGGATAGGATAGGCATAGGGATAGGGATAGGGATAAGGATAGGGATAGGAATAGCGATAGAGATAGGGATAGGGATAGGGATAGGGATAGGGATAGGTATAGGAATAGGAATAGGAATAGGAATAGGAATAGGAATAGGAATAGGAATAGGAATAGGAATAGGAATAGGAATAGGATTAGGAATAGGAATAGGAATAGGAATAGGAATAGTGATAGGGATAGTGATAGGGATAGTGATAGGGATAGGGATAGGGATATAATGGTCAGCAACACGGTAATCCAGGACTTTTCTTTAGGCTTTATAGGAATAAATTTTAGGCAGAACAACGTCTGACGGGTCAGCTAGTATCATTATAATATACTTATTAAATAATACAATATGGTTTATTTTATGTAATTTTTTTGTGATATTATTAGTTCATGGAGTGAGGCTAGTATTAAAACTGTTCAGACTTTTAAATATTAGCGTTCTATTAAATTTATAATGATATCATATGCTTAATATAGGTACCTACAAGCCAACCAACACGCCTTTTCTCCTTTATGAACCCTTTAGCCATGGAAATATGGTTATATGTACTTGCTGTATACGTCTTTGTGTCGTTTACCTTATTTGTTATAGCTCGATTTTCACCATATGAATGGAATAATCCTCATCCATGCATAAAAGATTATGATATAGTGGAAAATCAATTTTCCGTTTCCAATAGTTTTTGGTTTATAACCGGAACGTTTCTTCGGCAAGGTTCAGGCTTGAATCCAAGAGTAAGTACGCTAAACTTATTAAGCATAGAATAAACTATAAGTATTATAAATGTGAAGTCTGTTTGTTTAAACTCTTTTCACGCAATAACCGCTGAAAGGAACAATACAAAACCTTGCAGATTTAATTATTTTCATCTCGGGAAGGTTATAGGCATATTTTAATCTTACTGAAATGCAGACCTTGGCTCCTCCCATATAAAATTTTACTTCATTTCCTAATAAAATATATTAAAATAAAATACTTCTTGTTGTCGTTTGCGACCTTCTTCATCTTTATTAATATATCTAGCTGCAATGGCTCCAGGTCAAACATAAAACGCAATTAATTTTGCAGATTGCCGATATATTTCGGTTGCTGAACTGCAACCGTCTTCAGGGCAAGACTATTGACAAAAACAAAAACAATTATAACAAGTAAGGAAGCCTAAGTTCGAGTGGAATCGAACATTAGATACTCAGCTGTATGCTTTCATTGTTTGTTTGCGTTTGATGGAAACACGGTTTACTTTATATAAAGTGCCGCATAAAGTGGGCTTAGCCATGCCCATTTTCAAAATTTTTATCAGTCATCCAACTAAGCATATGAATATTATTCTTTGTGCAAAATTTCATTCCTTTTTGACTTCTAGTTACAAAGATGATACGTTACGAATTCCCAAAGGGTGTTCCAGAAATATCTTTGTTAAAAAGTAGGCGTGGTCATAAACCGATTTCAATAAATGTTTGCGTGTCTATTAACACAAGTTATAAAAGTATATAAACCAAGTTTCGTCATAATATCTCCTTTGTCCAAAAGGAGGCGGTGCCACGCCCATTTTCCAAAATTTGTATATTTTATGTTTCCGGTCTATTGTGGAACTCATGCCACAAAATTTCTATGAATTATCTCTATATTTGACAAAGATATCGCTTAAAATGTTTTTATTGGGCCTTTATAACACCCATATATAAAAGAGGGCGTGGCCGTCAAACCGATTTCTCTAAAATTTTGAACATGTATTACCACAAGTAATAAAAGTGTACACGCCAAGTTTCGTCATTATATATCAATTATTTGTCGTTATAGGCTCAGGAATCTCATATATTCCTGCTTCTAAAAAGAGGCGGTGCCACGCCCATTTTCCAAAATGTTTACGGTTTTTATTTTATGTTCTTAGTAAGACTCCTGCCATAAAATTTTAATGATATATCTTTATATTTGACATAGATATCGCTTAAAATGTTTTTATTAGGCCACTTTATAACACACATATATAAAAGTGGGCGTGGCCGTCAACCGATTTTAACTATTTTCCGTCCAAACGTTTTCCTAAGTAAGTAAATCACGCGTACCAAATTTCATCGATATATCTTCAATGGTTTCTGAGTTATGACATATAAAACTTTCAAGGTTTGGGCCTTAATAAGTGGGCGTGGCACCGCCCATTTTCCAAAATTTCATCAAATTTCTTCCTAGGTTTCTGAGCTCAACACGTGGGTAAAATTTCATCGCTCCAGCTATATTAGTGACTGAGATACCAAATTTCCGATTTTTTCTATATAGGAAAAGTGGGCGTGGTCATGGCCCGATTTCGCCCATTTTCAATACCAACCGTCCCAGTGTCGATACCAACTTGCATTTCAAATTTCATCAAAATATCTTAATTTTTGCGCGAGTTAGAGTATTTACAGACGGACAGACGGACGGACGGACATGGCTCAATCGATTTCTCTTTTCACCCTGATCATTTTAATATATATATATATCAATATCTATCTCGATTATTTCATTCTGTTACAATCCGCCGTTATGTGATTAAAACTATAATACTCTGTGTACCAGTACAGCTGAGTATAAAAACATTTTGTTTACAAAAAATACAATTAATAAACTAACAAATTAAACTAAATTAAACATGTACATACATTTATTAACACGTCCGTACCTAGTGACGTGGAGTTTTAAACTGTCGGTTTGTTAGTAAATGTTTATATAAATGAGCGCAATTACCTGTACCGGTTTTGTACTTTAGTCTTATGTTTGGTGGTGTGTTAATTATGTGTAACATTTCCAATGCGTATTCCAGGCAGAGGTTGCTGCCATTCAAGAGGCGGTGGACTATCTTCGTAAAGGAGTCATCTCGCACGACAATATTCACATCTGTTCAGATAGTCAGGCTGCGCTGAAGGCGATTGGGTCTGCTACTTGCAAATCCAGGACTGTAGAGGGTTGTGGCAAATCTCTTCACGAGATGGCTACGAAGGCTTCTCTTACGCTGGTATGGGTGCCTGGACACTGCAATATACCAGGCAATGAGATGGCAGACGAACTTGCAAGAGGGGCACATCTGCTCCGCTTTCGCCATCTTGGAAGGGTTTAAGAATGCCGCTCGCTACATGCAAGCTCAATATTAAGGAATTTTTCCGTGCAGAAGCGGGTGCCAGATGGAAACGCCTTAGCACCTGCATTCATTCCAGACTCGTATGGCCTGATTGGGATGCGAGACGTACTAAAGGGCTTCTTCTTCTCTTCTTCTTGATTGGAGCTTAACCGTCTAGACGATTCTGGCCGAGTCCAACAGAGCGCGCCAATTGCTTCTGTGTCGTGCAGCATGGCGCCACTTGGGAACACCTAGGGAGGCAGCATCGCTGTCCACCTTATTTTCCCAACGCAGTGGAGGTCTCCCTTTTCTTTTACGTTCAGCGGGTTTCGATAGAAATGCTTTCTTGGCCGGAGCGCCTTCGTCCATTCTCACGACATGACCTGCCCAACGCAGCCGCTGGATCTTTATTCGCTGAACAATGTCGATGTCTGTGTAAAGCTCGTACAGCTCATCGTTAAATCTCCGTCGATACTCGCCCACGCCAACGCGCAAAGGTCCATAAATCTTACGAAGAACTTTTCTCTCGAATACTCCAAGTGCCATCTCATCTGATTTTGAAATTGTCCATGCTTCTGCGCCGTACATGAGGACTGGAACGATGAGCGTCCTGTAGAGTGTGATTTTTGTTTGTCGAGAGAGGACTTTACTTTTCAGTTGCCTACTTAGTCCGAAGTAGCATTTATTGGCAAGCGTGATTCTTCGTTGATTCTCCGTGCTGACATCAAATCATAGTATTTAAACGTTTGCCGTGGTTGTCATCAGAAAGGGGTGGTCTCATCCGAGGCTTTGTTGTTGTTTTCATTGGATAGGATTTTTACGTGGTGGGTCCCAAGCCCGACGCACAACCCGCCCTGCGGGAGTTGTATATTGTTACACGTTTATATAGCGAGCCGCTTGCTCCAAGACAGACGCCCGCTCGCAGCCGCACCTTCTGGTGAACAGACGCTGCAGTTATTCCCCTCAACAAGCCCTTAAACCGAATATGTCGGAGTGGCCTTGTCGAGTTGTCGCCTTCTCACTTTAGTTCACCACCAAACGGGTGTTCGGTGGCTATCCAGAGGACACTGCGCGGAAGTCGTGAGCTGCTTGCTCCGCATGCGAAAGAATCGCTCTGGCCATGCAAAAGAATCGCTCTGGCCACCCCCAGGTGGATGGCAGTCAGAAGCTTTCCCCACTTACGTGGACTTCTACACACGAAGCCCGAAGTACTAAAGGGCTACTTCTTCTAAAGAGGAAAGACCTGGCGCTCACTGTTGGCCTGATTACGGGCCACATCATTATCGGCAGACATGCTGAGAGATTGGGCGCTCCTTTTCATGACTTCTGTAGGAGCTGTAGGGATGAGGAGGAGCCTGAAACTGTAGAGCATTTGATGTGTGAATGTCCCGCGCTGTGGACTAAGAGGCTAAAATTTCTGGGGGCACCCCACTTTTCTGGCCTCGGCGATTTGGCCGATTTGGAGCCTGTAAAAATCCTAAGATTCGCTGAATCCACTTTCTGGTTCGAGTAGGGGTTTAGATCCTTGTGGTATCACAATGGGTCCTTATGGGCCTAAGTGTGTTGGTGTGTACCAACAGCCACTATTACCTAACCTAACCTTCCAATGTAAAGCGCTTACTGTATTGTTGGAGAACTTTCGCTTCGTTGAAGTTCGGAGAGTGACCGGTAGTTGCACAGTGGGCCATAAGTGCTGTTTTTTGGTTTTTAACTTCATGGCAATGTTTTAAGTCGGATTTTTGTTGTGTTAATCTAGTCAATGTTGATAGCTACAAATTCGAAACTGTTAAGGACTTCGTCTATCTGGGAACCAGCATTAACACCAAGAATGATGTCAGCACGGAGATCCAACGAAGAATCACGCTTGCCAATAAATGCTACTTCGGACTAAGTAGGCAATTGAAAAGTAAAGTCCTCTCTCGAGAAACAAAAATCACACTCTACAGGACGCTCATCGTTCCAGACCTCATGTACGGCGCAGAAGCATGGACAATTTCAAAATCAGATGAGATGGCACTTAGAGTATTCGAGAGAAAAGTTCTTCGTAAGATTTATGGACCTTTGCGCGTTGGCGTGGGCGAGTATCGACGGAGATTTAACGATGAGCTGTATGAGATTTACACAGACATCGACATTGTTCAGCGAATAAAGATCCAGCGGCTGCGTTGGGCAGGTCATGTCGTGAGAATGGAAGAAGGCGCTCCGGCCAAGAAAGCATTTCTATCGAAACCCGCTGAACGCAAAAGAAAAGGGAGACCTCCACTGCGTTGGGAAAATCAGGTGGACAGCAATGCTGCCTCCCTAGGTGTTCCCAAGTGGCGCCATGCTGCACGAAACAGAAGCAATTGGCGCGCTCTGTTGGACTCGGCCAGAATCGTCTAGACGGTTAAGCGCCAATCAAGAAGAAGAAGAAGAATCTAGTTTTTAGTTTTGATTTTGTTGTACCTACATACACACTTTTGCATGTATTCAGGTTTTGGCTGAATAAATATATTTTTTGTTTGTCTATATTTTATTTCTGTTTTTCTTTTCTTTTCCTCCTTTTTCTAATTATTAAAAAACACCTTTTTCTATTTCAGTTTCACAATTTATTAGTTATCTGCTTTTTTTGGAAGTTTCACAAAGTAAAATTTTAGCGGGCGCGGAAATGAACGTTTTTAGCTGTGAGATTTTTAACAACTGACTTTTATATTTTCTTAGTTTTACATATAGGGTAAGTAGACATCACAGGTAACGGTTCGGGAGAGAGCGGGTAAGTATGGAGGTAAGTATGTGTGTTGGATTCTAAAGTAAGTGGGTACAAGGTGTAACAAAAGGTTGCGCATAAAGGGTGACGAGGAAGGGTAAGTACATTACATTACAATTTGAAATATGTTTATTTAGATACATAGGAATGTATCCGCCGCGCTTAGAGCTCTATGAGGTCGTCCATGTCTTCAACATGCCGGCGGGCCTGCGGGGACGTGACCTGCACCAGATCCTGCAGCTGTTCCAGCGTCTCCCTTGCCTGATGTATAAGGCGTTCAAGGCGCCTCTGAGTTGGGCGCCGGGTTGTTCGTGGCCTACGGTGTGGCTGTTGGAGGACCACTCTACGAGCGGTAGTGGGTTGCCGTCTATTCCGAGAATTAACTGTGGGATTTCGTTGTCGTCGTTCTGGCTGTGGATTAGTGTTGCGATGTAGGAGAGTGTGATGCGCTAATCCGCATTTGTGGCAACTATCGCCTGAGTTGCATGCGCCGGTTGCATGGGATGTGGCCAAGCAATTTATGCAGAATTTATGCGCCCTGGCCGACTTATATCTCTCATCAGGCGTCATTGCAAGGAAGGCTCGGCATACGCGAAGCGAGTGTGTGCCGCAGCAGAGTCGGCACTTCCGGTAATCCTGGGATCTGTAAAGAGTTGAGAGCATATGGAAAAAGGGAGAACGAAAAACCGTTATTAGTGGGGGTCATGACATGTATTGGGATATGTCGAGAGATAAAGTTAATGGGTGAAGTTGCATTTATGCGGGTGGTAATAAACAGAGCTTGGTTATGTTGCGAGTGACCGTTCCGCCTTGGGTGCGTATGTCTACTACGCGAACATTCTGGTCAGGAGCGGGGTGAAGTTTTGAGATGCGGCCAAGTCGCCACTCGTTTGGTGGAAGTAGATCATCTTTAATAATGACGAGGTCGCCTTCACTGAGATTCACTTCCTGGCTTTTCCACTTATTTCTCTTGTGGAGTTCTCGGAGATACTCGTTTTTCCAGCGCTTAGCAAATTGATGGTGGAGTACCCGTAGTCTTTGCCATTTGTGAGTGAGTGTGAGGTTTTCGGAATTAGGCTCAGGGATTGAGAGAAGTGGGGCACCACGGAGGAAGTGCCCTGGAGTTAGAGCTTGTAGATCATCGGGGTCTTGTGACATTGGGGTCAGCGGTCTGGAGTTTAATACTGCTTCGATGCGAATGAGGAGAGTGTTGAACTCCTCAAACGTGAACTTTTGGGATCCAGCGACTTTCGTGAAGTGAGTTTTGAAACTTTTCACTGCTGCTTCCCAGAGTCCTCCCATATGGGGGGCATATGGAGGTATGAATTGCCATGTGAGACTATGAATGGCATATTTTTCGGCGATATCATTAGAGACTTCTTCGAGAAATGAGATTGATTCCCTGTTGAGACTACGTTGTGCTCCGACAAATATTTTCCCGTTATCTGACATAATTTTGTGTGGTATGCCTCGGCGTCCAACGAACCGTGCGAAAGCGGCTTTGAAACATTCTGTGGTGAGATCGGAGCACACTTCGAGGTGAATAGCTTTTGTGGAGAAGCATACAAAGACACAAACGTATGCCTTGGAATGAGATGCTCGACGAAGTGTGGAGGTTTTCACGAGAAACGGACCAGCAAAATCGACGCCTGTGGTTTGGAAGGGAAGTGAGTAGGTCGAGCGTTCTGGGGGTAATGCGGCCATAATTTGCGACTTCATCTTTTGCTTGTAGAGCGTACATGTCTTGCAATGAAATATGCAAGTTTTCACCTTTTGCTTTAAGCGTGGGATGTAGTACTCCTTTGTACCATGCGGATCATCAGCTGCTTTTCGGCGTGTAAGAGTGTTGAGTGGCCGCTGTGGTGCAGTGGGTAGAGTGCTCGCCTGCTATGCCAGAGGTCTCGGGTTCAAATCACGGTCCGAGCAAAACACCAAAACAATTTTTCTAATTAGTAAAAATCCAATTATTGGGTTTTTTAAGAGCAGCGGTCACCTCTCGGCAGTGGGCGGCATACCCTCCGAGAGTATTTCTGCCATGAAAAAAGCTTCTCACAAAAAATGCATTCGCCGTTCGGAGTCGGCATAAAACTGTAGGTCCACCCAATTAGTAGGAAAAACAAAAAGGAGCACACCTCGAATTGGGAGAGAAGCTCGGCCATAAAACTCGCCAGAGTTATAATAGCGCCATTGTATTATATTATATTATTATTAAGAGTGTTGAGTGGAGGAAGTTGAGTATGAGAGAACAGAGCTTTGAGTTGTCTGGTATTATTATCGGGTGACGCTCGTTATAGCTTAGGGCGGCATAAGTGAGACGTCCGTTCACGCGAAGGAGCCCTGATTTGTCCAGAAAAGGGTTGAGTGTTAATAACTGATCCCGCTTGTTTATGGGTTGCGATGAAGTTAAGTTTGAGATCGTTTTCCCATAATATTTATGTTGAGCATTTATTATGAGGCGTTTCTTTGCTTCGTTTATTTCATCGTGAGTGAGGACTGTGGTGGAGGGAATATGCAATTTTTTTGCTTTAGAAATAAATCGGAGACTGAAAGCTGTCACTCTTAGCGCTCTTGCATAGGAGGAGAAGCGGTCTAAGATGTCAGTGCTTTCGGTCATGTGGAATGCCTCTATTTTCCTCTGTTCTGGGGGGCATGAGTGGTTGGGTGTGCCTTTAGGCCAGAATTCGGGGGGCTTTACTAGCCATTCGGGACCCTTCCACCAGAGTGAGCACTCGGAGAGTTCGTGGGGTTTAGCTCCTCGGGTGCCTAAATCAGCTGGGTTGTTGGCGCTTGAGACATGTCGCCATGTGGCATTGCTAACATTTTTAAGGATCTGGGATGTCCTGTTGGAAACGTACGTTTTCCATACCCATGGGGGCTTTTCGAGCCAGGCTAACACGATGGAAGAGTCTGTCCATAAGGTTAGTTCATGGGATGGGAGATCCAATTGAGATAGGATCTGCTTTACTAACTTTGTTAGGAGGACTGCGCCGCATAGTTCCAATCGGGGAAGTGAAACTGTTTGCAGGGGGGGCAACTTTAGTTTTTGCGGCGAGTAAATGGCAGGTTACATTCTCACCAACTCTCAAATATAAACAAGCGCAGAACGCCTTTTCGGAGGCATCTGAGAACCCATGCACTTGTATTGAGTTTTCTGGGCTGAATTGCACCCAGCGTGGGATCTTTATATCTTCGATCGCTGAGAGGTGCTTTCGAAAAGAGTTCCATTTTATGAGAGAGTTGGGCTTAACTGCTTCGTCCCAGTCTGTGCCTTCCATCCAGAGTTGTTGGAGGAGCGTTTTCGCTGCTATCATTATGGGCGATAGCCATCCTGCCGGGTCGAAAAGTTTCGCAACAGATGAGAGAATCTGTCTTTTCGTGGCAGTATTTGATTCGGGAAGTGGATTTACTGAATACGAGAAGGTATCAGTTAGAGCATTCCATTTTATTCCAAGAGTTTTAGTAGAGCTTGTATCGTGAAATTGGAGAAATTCGGAGTCTAGGAGATCAGACTCGGGTATATCTTTCAGCAGTTGTTTGTGATTTGCAGTTATCTTTTTCAACGGGAATCCTGCTGATTTGAGTACATCGATAGTTTGGGATATCGATTCGCGGACTGAAGAGAGATCATGTCCACCTGAGAGGATGTCGTCGACATATGTTTCGTAGACTAAAATTTTTGAGCATTTTGGGAATTTGCTTTCTGAGTCTTTGGCCAATTGATGAAGAGTTCTTATGGCCAAATATGGAGCACAGTTTACACCGAAGGTAACTGTTTTGAGTTTAAAGTCTTGTATAGGACTTTCGGGAGATCTGCGGAGTACGATTCTTTGGAAATCTTGATCTTCCTTGTGTACGTATATTTGGCGGTACATTTTTTCAATATCGCCGTTGAAGACGTACTTATATAATCGCCATTTGAGGATGACGAGCATCAGGTCATTTTGAAGAGTGGGGCCTGTATATAATACGTCATAGAGAGAGAGACCCGAGTGTGAGAGTTTTGATGCATTGAAAACTACTCGAACTTTAGTAGTTTTACTATCGGGTTTTATCACAGCGTGATGTGGAAGATAAAATGAGAAATATTTACCATCACGTATGATTTCGAGTGAGTTTGTGGGCTCCATGTGGTCTAGAATGAGATATTCTTCTAGGACCCGAGAGTAGGTGTTTTTGAGATCACCTTTTTTCTCAAGGCTTCGCTCGATGCTGAGATATTGCTGTTGAGCTGCGGGTCTAGAGTGCCCTAAAGCCATTGAGTTGGGAAACTCCGCCTTGAATGGGAGTTTTACCACATATCGGCCGTCTTCTCTTCGATACGTCGTTTGTGAGTATAGAGCTTCACAATATTCATCATCAGTTGTTTGAGTGGGAGCCGATGGTACCTCCTCCTGTTCCCAGAATTTTTTGAGAAGATCGCCTATGGAGTCACCTGAGTTTTCTACTGCCTGGGTTGAGAATGTCGAGATTTGTTCTGACACTGGTCCGCTCAATATCCACCCAAAGATGGTGCTTTGAGCTATGAGGTTTCCGCCTATGTTAGTTTTAAGACCGGGAAAGAGAATTTTTGGTAGTATGTCGCTACCAATCACCATGTCTATTCTGGCGGGAGAGAAGCAGTTGGGGTCTGCTAGAGGCAGTGACGCATATTCTTTGAGATCAATTTTAGTTACCCTGAACGATGGGAGGAATTGCGTCAACTGTGGTAGTATTATCGCGTGAGTTGCGATTTTGGTTATGCGATCTGGGGAACATATTGTTAACGAACATATTTTGTTGGAGTTTTGAATTGTTCGTCCGCCCATTCCGAGTATTTCGTACTGGGTCTTTGTTGTGGGGAGACCAAGTAACCTTTGCACACGAGAAGTTACAAAAGTTTTTTGGGATCCTTGGTCTATGAGAGCACGTATTACAGTAGTTTCGCCATTATGGAGGATTGGCACGCAACGTTTTTTCTCTACTGCTTTCTCTACTGTTTGTTCGTTACTGCTCTGAGGTGAGCTTGAGATCGAGTTTTGAGCTGCGGCCTGTTTTGAGGTACACGGCCTTTCATCGAGAGTCACGTGAGATGTGACACGATTTTTAGAGTGATTTGAGGAGTTTGGCGTTTGAGTTTTCGCCGCGTAGTGGAGTAGTGAGTGATGTCGTTGTTGGCAATACGTGCATGTAAAGCCACTACGACACTGATTCTCTGAGTGAGAGTATGCTAAACAATTCTTACAATAATTGTTTTCTTTCACGAACTTATTCCTTTCGGGGATGGAAAGTTCTTTAAATTTCACACACATCATCATAGAGTGGTTAGAGTTGCACAGCTTGCATGAGACCGGCCTTTTTGACTCAGTGTGGAATGTGTGTAATTTGTTCCGAGAGGAGAACGATTGCTGTGTTGATGATGCTCGAGGTGTGAAATTGGAATGAGTTGAGTTGAGTTTGCCCGGCCTATATGTGTTGAGCCGTTCGACAACCTCGTAACGAGTTGTGAGAAACTGGTCCATTTCTGACCAGAGAGGTAGCTCTTTTCTTGAGCTGAGGGATTGTTCCCATAACCTAAGAGATTCGTCCGGGAGCTTTGAAGAGCAAAGATAAACGAGCAAAGGGTCCCAATTCTCTGTGGAGACTCCATTTGCCTTGAGTACAGCTAGACAATTGTTTATTGTCGTTTGGAGTTGCTGTATTTTTTCTCCGTTCTCTGAGTGAGCGGGTTGGAGATTGAAGAGTGCCTTAATCTGATTGTCTACTACAATTCTACGATTTTCGTATCGAGACTTGAGAGCGTCCCATGCGAGCTGAAAGTTGAGGTCGGTTAAAGCATAATTCTTGATAATGAGCGCTGCTTGTCCACGAGTTTTCTGTCTCAAGTGGTATAGCTTTTGGGCTGGAGAGAGTTTGGGGTGGTCAATGTACACTGCTGTGAACATGGCTTTGAAGCTGGGCCACTCTTCGTATCCTCCATGGAAGAGTTGGGTGTCACAGGCTGGTACTTTTAAATAACCATGAGAATCTGGTTGGGTATGGGGTACTTGGAGGGCGTTTGGGTTGAGTTCTGTGGGATTTGAGCCTGCTTTGAGTTTCCTGAGCAGCTCACGAATTTTCACCTTCGTGTTTGTTCCATTGTCATTTGCGGTGTCGTACATAGAATAGCATTCATCGCGTGTCTCATCATCCGCGCTACTCACTTCCATTGATTCGTGTGCTGCGTCCGCCAGTGCCATGAGCTTGTCCAATTGTTCCATTTGAACTGCAAGTCCGTCCTCTGTTTGCTCAGCTTCCGGCGTGCTCCACCACTTCTCACAAAATTTTTCAAGCTTTTTTATTTGAAAGAAAAACTTCTTTTTGGAGAGAGAAAGCTTTTCTTCTTCGCTTTGGGATTTTAATCTCGTTCTTGGCCCTTGTGTGACTTGAAGGGTTTGGAGATTTTCTTGTTTCTCCTGCTTATCTTCAAGCATTTTTATTGAGGTTTTATTTAGATTGGAGTAAGACTTTGGGAGCTTGTATCAGTGCGTCTGATTACAAGTGTTTGAGTATATGTGGCGTGTGTTCTTAAATACGCACTATTATAAGGGATAGTGCTTTTATTTTTCTCCGCAGTGTTATACTGAGTTTAAACAGTAGGGTATACAAACTGGTATGTATATATATGTTTATATATATATATATATATTTATTGCCTCCTTGCAGGTTTTTGTCTTTGAGATTGGCAAATCAACGGGAAAATGGAGCAGAAAAATAAATACTTAATCTTGTATATTAGTATATGTGTTTATATATTTAGGTACCAGTGAGATGGATACCGGTGAATTTTCTAAATCACCCAGCAGTAAACTTTTTGGGATAAGTGGGAGGTGTGAGTACTCTCTTAGTAATGGGTATGGGGTGAGTCGTAAGAAATATTTATATATATGTATATATGTATATGATATGTGTTTAATATAAATGTATATATGTGAATATGTAAATATATAGGGATTTAGTTTATGAACGTACTTGTACGTTATGATGGGAGAAGAGCGGGTTATTTGCAGTATTTCACTTTACTGACTTTCAGGGATTGCTAAGTTTATTTTGTCTTTATTTCTTTTAGTCTGTTGAACTTAGCGGATTTTGTTATGTACATATATATGTAAGTATAAGTATATATGTATTATACTTAAATGAGAGTGCCGTCAGAGGAAAATGGAAATGCCCTTATTTGGTAATATATGTGGGAATTCTTTGAGAGAGTAACGGCAGGAATATATTGAGTTGGGCTATATGTACTTCTCGAGAGAGTTGAGATAGCGGAATTCTATATTCGGGCTTTTTTTTTTTTTTTTTGTTTTTTTTTTTTTTTTTTTGATTTGGAGAGTCAGCGGTAGTTTTATATACCACAACTGAGAAAATTTTTTGGGGGCGAATTCCGCTAATTATAAGTACATATGTTTGTATATTTTATGTAGGGTTACTTACTTTGGCATGGCGCTTTACAAACCCTGTGTTATTTATATGCGAGTGTATTTTAAGCCGAAATTGTGTATGCTTGATGATGGTTTATTTTTTTTCCTTTTGTTGTTGTTGATATGTAGGTACTCCCAATTTTTTTTTTTTTTTTATATTTTGTGGGTAGTTAGTTGCTTTTTATACTCAGCTGTACTAGTACACAGAGTATTATAGTTTTGATTTCCTAACGGTGGATTGTAACAGAATGAAATAATCGAGATAGATATAGACTTATATATATCAAAATGATCAGGGTGAAAAGAGAAATCGATTGAGCCATGTCCGTCCGTCTGTCCGTCTGTCCGTCTGTACGCACGATAACTCGCGCAAAAATTGAGATATTTTGATGAAATTTGGAATGCAAGTTGGTATCAAGACGAGAACGGATGGTATTGAAAATGGGCGAAATCGGACCATGACCACGCCCACCTCCCCTATATAGTAAAAATCCGAAATTTTGTATCTCAGTAACTAATAGAGCTGGAGTGATGAAATTTTACCCACGTATTGACCTCAGGCCCTTATGAAGAAATGTGGTGAAATTTTGGAAAATGGGCGGTGCCACGCCCACTTATTAAGGGGCAAACATTGAAAGTTTTATGAGTCATAACTCAGAAACCGTTGAAGGTATATCGATGAAATTTGGTAGGCGTGATATACTTACTTAGACAAATGTTTGGACGAAAAATTGCCAAAATCGGTTGACGACCACGCCCACTTTTATATATGGGTATTATAAAGTGGCCTAATAAAAACATTTTAAGCCATATCTCTGTCAAATATAAAGATATATCATTGAAATTTTATGGCAGGAGTCCAACTATGGACATAAAACAAAAAACACAAAAATTTTGGAAAATGGGCGTGGCACCGCCTCTTTTTAGAAACAGGAATATACGAGATTTCTTAGCCCATAACTCGACAAATAATTTATATATAATGACGAAACTTGGTGTGTACACTTTTATTACTTGTGGTAATAGACACGCAAAAATTTATTGAAATCGATTTATGACCACGCCTACTTTTTAACAAAGATATTTCTGAAACACCCTTTGGGAATTTTTAACGTGAAATCTTTGAAACTAGAACTCGTAAAGGAATGAAATTTTGCACAAATAATAATATTCATATACTTAGTTGGATAACTGATAAAAATTTTGGAAAATGGGCGTGGCTACGCCCACTTTATGCAGCACTCACTTTATATAGAGTACAACGTGTTTCCATTAAACGCAAACAAACAATAAAAGCATACAGCTGAGTATCTAATGTTCGATTCCACTCGAACTTAGGCTTCCTTACTTGTTTTTCACTGATTTCTTTCTAATTATAATGTCACCACTGTATATTGTATGTGTATAATGCTTTATATCTTTTTCTTTATTTCAGACGTATGTTTGTATGCATGTATGTTTCCACGTTTGCATGTGTGTACGTATGTAGGTTTATTTATATATTTTTATCCCTTTTTTATTTTATTTTATTTTATTTTATTTTTAGATATATGTATGTAGATATATGTATGTATGTATAGGAAACCAAAATTTTTTTTTCTTTGTTTAGGGACACTCTAATGTATGCACATCCGCTATTGCACTTTGGGCAACAGTAAATTAATAACGTATGTATTTGTGTATTTTTTTTGTATTTCTGTTCTTATGTATTTATATATTTTTCCTTAAAAATGTTCCCTTTATATTTTTAAATCACTTTTAATATATGTATTTATGTGTACAATTTTTATTTTTGCAGTTTTATTTTAAATTTTTTCAATCTGTTTTTCACGCCACTGTATTTCTTTCCACTGCTCTTTTGGCGATGGTTTATTATTTTTGTATGTATGTATTCTTTTTGTAAGAAGTTATTAGATTTAAATGTTTTCACTTATGTTTCTGATTTTGTATTCCTATAAGTTTTTTTTTTTTTCAAATCTGTAGCACTTTTATTTGGATTTTATTTGCGCGCCGCGATTTTTATTTTTCACTTTATTATTTTTGATTTCTCGGTTCTTGTTTTTCTTTAGAGGGCTTTCGGCACCATATTCAGGTTTTGGCTGAATAAATATATTTATACTCAGCTGTACTAGTACACAGAGTATTATAGTTTTAATCACATAACGGTGGATTGTAACAGAGTGAAATAATCGAGATAGATATAGACTTATATATATCAAAATGATCAGGGTGAAAAGAGAAATCGATTGAGCCATGTCCGTCCGTCCGTCCGTCCGTCCGTCCGTCTGTCCGTCCGACCGTCTGTAAACACTCTAACTCGCGCAAAAATTGAGATATTTTGATGAAATTTGGAATGCAAGTTGGTATCGAGACTGGGACGGTTGGTATTGAAAATGGGCGAAATCGGACCATGACCACGCTCACTTTTCCTATATAGAAAAAATCGGAAATTTGGTATCTCAGTCCCTAATATAGCTGGAGCGATAAAATTTTACCCACATGTTGAGCTCAGGCCCCTATGAAGAAATTTTATGAAATTTTGGAAAATGGGCGGTGCCACGCCCACTTATTAAGGGTCAAACATTGAAAGTTTTATGAGTCATAACTCAGAAACCGTTGAAGATATGTCGATGAAATTTGGTACGCGTGATTTACTTACATAGGCAAATGTTTTGACGGAAAATTGTCAAAATCGGTTGACGGCCACGCCCACTTTTATATATGTGTATTATAAAGTGACCTAATAAAAACATTTTAAGCGATATCTCTGTCAAATATAAAGATCTATCACTGAAATTTTGTGGCATGATTCCAACTATGAACATAAAACGAAAACCACAAAAATTTTGGAAAATGGGCGGAGCCACGCCCACTTATTAAGGGGCAAACATTGAAAGTTTTATGAGTCATAACTCAGAAACCGTTGAAGATATATCGATGAAATTTGGTACGCATGATATATTTACTTAGGCAAATGTGTGGACGAAAAATTACCAAAATCGGTTGACGACCACGCCCACTTTTATATATGTGTATTATAAAGTGGCCTAATAAAAACATTGTAAGCGATATCTTTGTCAAATATAAAGATAATTCATTGAAATTTTGTGACATGAGTTCCACAATAGACCGGAAACATAAAATAGACAAATTTTGGAAAATGGGCGTGGCACCGCCTCCTTTTGGACAAAGGGATATACGAGATTTATTAGCCTTTAACTCGACAAATAATTGAGATATTATGACGAAACTTGGTTTATACACTTTTATAACTTGTGTTAATAAACACGCAAAAATTAATTGAAATCGGTTTATGACCACGCCTACTTTTTAACAGATATTTCTGGAATACCCTTTGGGAGTTTGTAACGTGACATCTTTGTAACTAGAAGTCATAAAGGAATTAATTTTTGCACAAAGAATAATATTGATATGCTTAGTTGGATGACTGATAAAAATTTTGAAAATGGGCGTGGCTACGCCCACTTTATGCAGCACTCGCTTTATATAAAGTACACCGTGTTTCCATCAAACGCAAACAAACAATGAAAGCATACAGCTGAGTATCTAATGTTCGATTCCACTCGAACTTAGGCTTCCTTACTTGTTTTTGTTATACTCAGCTGTACTAGTACACAGAGTATTATAGTTTTAATCACATAACGGTGGATTGTAACAGAATGAAATAATCGAGATAGATATAGACTTATATATATCAAAATGATCAGGGTGAAAAGAGAAATCGATTGAGCCATGTCCGTCCGTCCGTCCGTCCGTCCGTCCGTCCGTCCGTCCGTCCGTCTGTCCGTCCGTCCGTCCGTCCGTCCGTCTGTAAACACTCTAACTCGCGCAAAAATTGAGATATTTTGATGAAATTTGGAACGCAAGTTGGTATCGAGACTGGGACGGTTGGTATTGAAAATGGGCGAAATCGGACCATGACCACGCCCACTTTTCCTATATAGAAAAAATCGGAAATTTGGTATCTCAGCCACTAATATAGCTAGAGTTTTAAAATTTTACCCACGTATTGAGCTCGGGCCCTTATGAAGAAATTTGATGAAGTTTTGGAAAATGGGCGGTGCCACGCCCACTTATTAAGGGTCAAACATTGAAAGTTTTATATGTCATAACTCAGAAACCGTTGAAGATATATCGATGAAATTTGGTACGCGTAATTTGCTTACATAGACAAATGTTTTGACGAAAAATTATCAAAATCGGTTTACGGCCACGCCCACTTTTATATATGTGTATTATAAAGTGACCTAATAAAACCATTTTAAGCGATATCTCTGTCAAATATAAAGATCTATCATTGAAATTTTGTCGCATGAGTCCAACTATGGACATAAAACAAAAAACACAAAAATTTTGGAATATGGGCGGTGCCACGCCCACTTATTAAGGGGCAGACATTGAAAGTTTTATGAGTCATAACTCAGAAACCGTTGAAGATATATCGATGAAATTCGGTACGCGTAATATAATTACTTAGTCAAATGTTTTGGCGAAAAATTATCAAAATCGGTTGACGGCCACGCCCACTTTTATATATAGGAAATATAAGGGGGCCTAATAAAAACATTTTAAGCGATATCTCTGTCAAATATAAAGATCAATCACTGAGATTTTGTGGCAGGAGTCCAACTATGGACATAAAACAAAAACTACAAAAATTTTGGAAAATGGGCGGTGCCACGCCCACTTATTAAGGAGCGAATATTGAAAGTTTAATAAGCCATAACTCAGAAACCGTTAAAGATATATCGATGAAATCTGGTACGCGTGATATATTTACTTAGCCAAATGTGTGGACGAAAAATTACCAAAATCGGTTGACGACCGCGCCCACTTTTATATATGTGTATTATAAAGTGACCTAATAAAACCATTTTAAGCGATATCTATGTGAAATATAAAGATAATTCATTGAAATTTTGTGACATGAGTTTTACAATAGACCGGAAACAAAAAATAAAAAAGTTTGGAAAATGGGCGTGGCACCGCCTCTTTTTAGACAAAGGGATATATGAGATTTCTTAGCCTTTAACTCGACAAATAATTGAGATATTATGACGAAACTTGGTTTATACACTTTTATAACATGTGTTAATAGACACGCAAAAATGTATTGAAATCGGTTTATGACCACGCCTACTTTTTAACAAAGATATTTCTGGAACACCCTTTTGGAATTTGTAACGTGAAGTCTTTGTAACTAAAAGTCATAGAGGGATGAAATTTTGCACTAACAATAATATTTGTATGCTTATTTGGATGATTGATATAAATTTTGAAAATGGGCGTGGCTGCGCCCTGTTTATGCAGCACTCGTTTCATATAAAATACACCCTATATCGAACAAACGCAAACAAACAATGAAAGCATACAGCTGAGTATCTAATGTTCGATTGCACTCGAACTTAGGCTTCCTTACTTGTTTGTCTATATTTATACTCAGCTGTACTAGTACACAGAGTATTATAGTTTTAATCACATAACGGTGGATTGTAACAGAATGAAATAATCGAGATAGATATAGACTTATATATATCAAAATGATCAGGGTGAAAAGAGAAATCGATTGAGCCATGTCCGTCCGTCCGTCCGTCCGTCCGTCCGTCCGTCCGTCCGTCTGTCCGTCTGTCCGTCCGTCCGTCTGTAAACACTCTAACTGGCGCAAAAATTGAGATATTTTGATGAAATTTGAAATGCAAGTTGGTATCGGGACTGGGACGGTTGGTATTGAAAATGGGCGAAATCGGACCATGACCACGCCCACTTTTCCTATATAGAAAAAATCGTAAATTTGGTACCTCAGTCACTAATATAGCTGGAGCGATGAAATTTTACTCACGTGTTGAGCTCAGGCCCCTAGGAAGAAATTTGATGAAATTTTGGAAAATGGGCGGTGCCACGCCCACTTATTAAGGGTCAAACATGGAAAGTTTTATATGTCATAACTCAGAAACCATTGAAGATATATCGATGAAATTTGGTACGCGTGATTTACTTACCTAGGCAAACGTTTGGACGGAAAATAGTTAAAATCGGTTGACGGCCACGCCCACTTTTATATATGAATATTACAAAGTGACCTAATAAAAACATTTTAAGCCATATCTCTGTCAAGTATAAAGATATATCACTGAAATTTTGTAGTAGGAGTCTAACTACGGACAGAAAACAAAAACCACAAAAATTTTGGAAAATGGGCGGTGCCACGCCCACTTATTAAGGGGCAAACATTGAAAGTTTTATGAGTCATAACTCAGAAACCGTTGAAGATATATCGATGAAATTCCGTACACGTAATATACTTACCTAGGCAAATGTTTGGACGAAAATTTTCCTAAATCGGTTGACGGCCACGCCCACTTTTATATATGGGTATTATAAAGTGACCTAATAAAAACATTTTAAGCGATATCTCTGTCAAATATAAAGATATGTCATTGAAATTTTATAGCAGAAGTCCAACTGCGGACATAAAACGAAAAACACAAAAATTTTGGAAAATGGGCGTGGCACCGCCTCTTTTTAGAAACAGGAATATACGAGATTTCTGAGCCCATAACTCGACAAATAATTTATATATATTGACGAAACTGGGTGTGTACACTTTTATTGCTTGTGGTAATACATGTTCAAAATTTTAGCGAAATCGGTTTGGCGACCACGCCCACTTTTATATATGGGTATTATAAAGTGACATAATAAAAACATTTTAAGCGATATCTTTGTCAAATGTAAAGATAATTCATTGAAGTTTTGTGGTATGATTTCTACAATAGACCGGAAACAAAAAATAGAAAAATTTTGGAAAATGGGCGTGGCACCGCCTCCGTTTAGACAAAGGAATATACGAGATTTCGGAGCCCATAAGTCGACAAATAATTGAGATATTATGATGAAACTTGGTTTATACACTTTTATAACTTGTATTAATTGACACGCAAAAATTTATTGAAATCGGTTTAAGACCACGCCTACTTTTTAGCAAAGATATTTCTGGAACACGCTTTGGAAATTTGTAATGTGACATCTTTGTAACTAGAAGTCATAAAGGAATGAAATTTTGCACAAAGAATAATATTCAAATGCTTAGTTGGATGACTGATAAAAATGTTAACAATGGGCGTGGCTACGCCCACTTTATGCAGCACTCAATTTATTTAAAGTACACAGTGTTTCCATCAAATGCAAACAAACAATGAAAACATACACCTTAGTATCTAATGTTCGATTCCACTCGAACTTAGGCTTCCTTACTTGTTTATTTCTGTTTTTCTTTTCTTTTCCTCCTTTTTCTAATTATTAAAAAACACCTTTTTATACTCAGCTGTACTAGTACACAGAGTATTATAGTTTTAATCACATAACGGTGGATTGTAACAGAGTGAAATACTCGAGATAGATATAGACTTATATATATCAAATTGATCAGGGTGAAAAGAGAAATCGATTGAGCCATGTCCGTCCGTCCGTCCGTCCGTCCGTCCGTCCGTCCGTCTGTCCGTCCGTCCGTCTGTAAACACTCTAACTCGCGCAAAAATTGAGATATTTTGATGAAATTTGAAATGCAAGTTGGTATCGAGACTGGGACGGTTGGTATTGAAAATGGGCGAAATCGGACCATGACCACGCCCACTTTTCCTATATAGAAAAAATCGGAAATTTGGTATCTCAGTCACTAATAAAGCTGGAGCGATGAACTTTTACCCACGTGTTGAGCTCAGGCCCCTAGGAAGAAATTTTATGAAATTTTGGAAAATGGGCGGTGCCACGCCCACTTATTAAGGGTCAAACCTTGCAAGTTTTATATGTCATAACTCAGAAACCATTGAAGATATATCGACAAAATTTGGTATGCGTGATTTACTTACTTAGGCAAACGGTTGGACGGAAAATAGTTAAAATCGGTTGACGGCCACGCCCACTTTTATATATTTGTATTATAAAGTGACCTAATAAAAACATTTTAATCCATATCTCTGTCAAATATAAAGATCTATCATTGAAATTTTGTCGCCTGAGTCCAACTATGGCCATAAAACAAAAAACACAAAAATTTTGGAAAACGGGCGGTGCCACGCCCACTTATTAAGGGGCAAACATTGAAAGTTTTATGAGTCATAAATCAGAAACCGTTGAAGGTATATCGATGAAATTTGGTACGCGTGATATAATTACTTAGTCAAATATTTGGACGAAAAATTTCCGAAATCGGTTGACGGCCACGCCCACTTTTATATATACAAAAAGTGACCTAATAAAACATTTTAAGCGATATCTCTGTCAAATATAAAGATATATCATTGAAATTTTATAGCAGGAGTCCAACTGCGGACATAAAACGAAAAACACAAAAATT
The DNA here is from genome assembly GCA_960531455.1 of Urophora cardui. Taxonomy (NCBI): domain Eukaryota; kingdom Metazoa; phylum Arthropoda; class Insecta; order Diptera; family Tephritidae; genus Urophora; species Urophora cardui. The sequence goes on along the minus strand of OY482675.1, from coordinate 10,132,173 downwards.
TTGGCAAATGGGCGTGGCACCGCCTCTTTTTATAAACATGAATATACGAGATTTCTGAGCCCATAACTCGACAAATGATTTATATATAATGACTAAACTTGGTGTGTACACTTTTATTACTTGTGGTAATACATGTTGAGAATTTTAGCGAAATCCGTTGACGACCACGCCCACTTTTATATATGGGTATTATAAAGTGACCTAATAAAAACATTTTAAGCGATATCTTTGTCAAATGTAAAGATAATTCATTCAAATTTTGTGGTATGATTTCTACAATAGACCGGAAACAACAAATAGAAAAATTTTGGAAAATGGGCGTGGCACCGCCTCTTTTTAGACAAAGGAATATACGAGATTTCTTAGCCTATAACTCGACAAATAATTGAGATATTATGACGAAACTTGGTTTATACACTTTTATAACATGTGTTAATAGCCACGCAAAAATTTATTGAAATCGGTTTATGACCACGCCTATTTTTGAAGAAAGATATATCTGGAACACTCTTTGGGAATTTGTAACGTGACATCTTTATAACTAGAAGTCATAAAGGAATGAAATTTTGCACAAAGAATAATATTCATATGCTTAGTTGGATGACTGATAAAAATTTAGAAAATGGGCGTGGCTACGTCCACTTTATGCAGCACTCGCTTTATATTAAGTGCACCGTGTTTCCATCAAACGCAAACAAACAATGAAAGCATACAGCTGAGTATCTAATGTTCGATTCCACTCGAACTTAGGCTTCCTTACTTGTTCTATTTCAGTTTCACAATTTATTAGTTATCTGCTTTTTTTGGAAGTTTCACAAAGTAAAATTTTAGCGGGCGCGGAAATGAACGTTTTTAGCTGTGAGATTTTTAACAACTGACTTTTATATTTTCTTAGTTTTACATATAGGGTAAGTAGACATCACAGGTAACGGTTCGGGAGAGAGCGGGTAAGTATAGAGGTAAGTATGTGTGTTGGATTCTAAAGTAAGTGGGTACAAGGTGTAACAAAAGGTTGCGCATAAAGGGTGACGAGGAAAGGTAAGTACATTACATTACAATTTGAAATATGTTTATTTAGATACATAGGAATGTATCCGCCGCGCTTAGAGCTCTATGAGGTCGTCCATGTCTTCAACAGCATGTTTCAATTTTGTTGCCGTTGCATGGAATCTTACACACTATATTACTCTTTTCTGTTGCGTTTATTTTAGATTTTGTTTGGTTAAATTGTTGTTTGGTTGATAGCTATCAAAATCCAACTTTTACGACAAAGACAAAATAAAAATTGCTCACAAACCCTCAAATACATTAAAGAACTCTATTTATTTTTAGGTTACTATGTATAATTGAATTTTTCACATACCAAGGCGCTTTGCATATTGTTCTTAATATCTTGGACTTTGGATTCTTTCTATGCCACATTTCGATGCTGAGCCGCATAGTTGTATTCCATACATCCAAATTGGTTTTAAAATCATATTAAATATTTATATCTTATTATTTAAACCCAGTCTGTAACTTGGACTAATTAACTATTGCAAAAGGCTTATTTTCAACTTCGATTGTATAATCTTTTTGTCAATGTGATTCTTCCAAGTCATTCTTCTATCAAATGGAACTCCAAGATACGTAAGGAAGTCTTTTTGAGTTATTATTTTTCCATTTATTGAGACTGGTGGACATGTGTCTTTTTTTAGGCTAAAAGTTACTTGTACACATTTAGATTCGTTGACCTTAATTCCCCACGTAGTAAGCCATTCTTCTAAAGTCTTTCTGTGTCTTTGCAATTGGATAGTAGCAGTTGTGGGATTTGTGTGCACACTCAGTATTGCCGTATCATCTTCGAAGGTAGACGTGACAAGGCTCGCGTTAGTTGGCAGATCGCTTGTGTAAATTAAGTATAGTACAGGCCCTATAACGCTACCTTGTGGAACTCCAGCAGAAATTGGATGACTTTCGGTTGTAAAACTTTTGTGCCTTACTCGAAATTTTCTACTTGTTAACTATGGGAAGCGCTTTTAACATTTCACCCGTTGTCTCAAGATCCTAATGATCCTCTCGTTTTAACACCAGACCATTTTCTGCGTGGCGCCCCACTACTCTCACTGCCAGAACCAAACTCTGAAAACCTCTCTCTTGTCAACAAATGGCAAAAACTACAGGTATTACATCATCACTTCAGCACTCGATGGAAAAATGAATACCTCAGAGAGCTCCACAAACGCAATGAGTGGAAAACCCAGCAGGCAAATATTAGCGAAGGCGACTTAGTGATCATAAAGGATGACCTTCTCCCCCCCAAATGAATGGCGACTCGGGCGAGTCATAAAACTACATACTGGTCCAGACAAAAGAGTCCGAGTAGTTGACCTTCGTACTTAACTCTTCAATTCCCAGTGTCACCTGTAGGTGACAGTTGATTTTAATATTTTTTTGACCAGTCGGCAGCTATTTTTTTTAAACCAAATTATTATTGATACGAAAATAAAAAACAGTAGAATCTAAAAATAATTTTTGTCAAGAGCAGCTACTCGTCATTTGTCAATCTCGTTCACTTTTTCCACGCATATTCCCAGTTTTCTTGCTTTTTGCGACTTCGTACTATATAAGCTGAAATTGAAATGCCCAGACCGCAAGTATTGTACTTTTCCTTATCGAATGTGATAAATAAGAGAAAGTATAAAGAAAGTATAATTTAAGTGCAATTTGAAACAAAAATAATTAATAATGTGCTTGTCATAAAGAAAGAAATATGAGGTGTCACCTGTGGGTGACACTGGGCATTGTGATACAAAGACGTAATGCTTTTTGTTCATCGTATTGCTTTGTGGTAATGAGATTTTAGAGCTTATTTCCATCTTTTTGATTAACCTTAGATTAAATTAGTGAAGAGTTGAATGCTGATAAAGACTCGGGCCATATTTATACTCAGCTGTACTAGTACACAGAGTATTATAGTTTTGATTTCATAACGGTGGATTGTAACAGAACGAAATAATCGAGATAGATATAGACTTATATATATCAAAATGATCAGGGTGAAAAGAGAAATCGATTGAGCCATGTCCGTCCGTCCGTCCGTCCGTCCGTCCGTACGCACTCTAACTCGCGCAAAAATTGAGATATTTTGATGAAATTTGGAATGCAGGTTGGTATCGAGACTGGCACGGTTGGTATTGAAAATGGGTGAAATCGGACCATGACCACGCCCACTTTTCCTATATAGAAAAAATCTTAAATTTGGTATCTCAGTCACTAATATAGCTGGAGCGATGAAATTTCACCCACGTATTGAGCTCAGGCTCTTATGAAGAAATTTGATGAGGTTTTGGAAAATGGGCGGTGCCACGCCCACTTATTAAGGGGCAAATATTGAAAGTTTTATAGGCCATAACTCAGAAACCGTTAAAGATATATCGATGAAATTTGGTACGTGTGATATATTTACTTAGACAAATACGTGGACGAAAAATTACCAAAATCGGTTGACGACCACGCCCACTTTTATATATGGGTATTATAAAGTGACCCAGTAAAAACATTTTAAGCGATATCTCTGTCAAATATAAAGATATATCATTGAAATTTTATGGCAGGAGTCCAACTATGGACATAAAACAAAAAACACAAAAATTTTGGAAAATGGGCGTGGCACCGCCTCCTTTTAGACAAAGGAATCTACGAGATTTCGGAGCCCATAACTGGACAAACAATTGAGATATTATGACGAAACTTGGTTTATACACTTTTATAACTTGTGTTAATAGACAGGCAAAAATTTATTGAAATCAGTTTATGACCACGCCTACTTTTTAACAAAGATATTTCTGGAACACCCTTTGGGAATTTGTAACGTGACATCTTTGTAACTAGAAGTCATAAAGGAATGAAATTTTGAACAAAGAATAATATTCATAAGCTTAGTTGGATGCCTGATAAAAATTTAGAAAATGGGCGTGGCTACGCCCACTTTATGCAGCACTCGCTTTATATAAAGTACACCGTGTTTCCATCAAACGCAAACAAATTATGAAAGCATACAGCTGAGTATCTAATGTTCGATTCCACTTGAACTTAGGCTTTCTTACTTGTTTTATGTATATTTTCTCCGGATGATAATGTGGTAACTGATGAGACCGTGGAACATCATTCGAGATTGCAGCCAGTTTGTGAACCATACAAGCTCTATTTTGATAATATTTTTACTGGCTTACCGTTACTTGTGTATTTACGGGATCAGAATGTTGCTTGACCGGGTACCATTCCTGAAAAACATTTACAAAATTGCCAAATTCTATAGACTTGAAGAAAAAGTCTAGAGGTGAGATATGTCATCAGTTGTCCAAGCAAATTATCATGGCTAAGTGGGCAATAATGTCGCCACCATTGCCTCGGATTATCTCCTGTCACAAAATTTGGTCGACTTCGATTCATGCATAAAAAAAGGTCGTAAATTCAAGAAAATTCCCCAGCTGTCATCAGGATGTACAACAAGTATATGGGAGTAGTTGACCGTGTTCATGAAAATACTGACTCCACGAGAGTAGACCTTCGTGACACGAAGTCGTGGTTTTCTTTATTTGCTTTTTGGTGCAAATTAGAGTGCCGAGTGAGGCGAGGTCCACCGGTGGAGTGAAAACCACAAATAAATTCAAAGACCGTGTGGATATGTCACCAACATAAACGAAAAATATGTGAGGATTTACACATAAAATGTTGGTATATTTCTCAAAATAAGTAAACATTTCATTTTCTGCATAATTTTCTACATAATTTTAATTGTTTAGTGTTTATAAACAAATATTTTTGCACAAAACGAAATTTCACTTTAAAAGATATAGAAGAAAAAAATGCTCGAATAGTTTACACAATGCCCAGTGTCACCTGTAGGTGACCCCCCCTTAAAAAACAGGGGGGGTTAGTTATTTAATTTTTACACATTTTTGTGGTGTATGCTATGTATAATTATTCGATCCAATAAGAGAAATTGTTAATTTTTTCTCAAACTTAGCTATGGGAATTGGAGAGTTAAACCGGAGTGTACACACGTCCCATCACAAAACTTTGTTCACTACCTCCAGTGCAGTAAAACTCTACGCTGCTCACCTCTCACCTAGCCAGGAATAGTTCCCCACTCATTTTTATATATCTCGTTATGATATCTCTGTCTCTTTCTCTTTCCCCCACCTAACTAACAAACGTTTCCCACTCTTTCCAGACCACGCTATGGAAGTTACGGCACATGTCGGCTGTGCTGCGAGCAGCACTCTCTGCGTCTTTGAAATGCTTTTAAAGCAATGACTCCCGAGCAGCGATATGAGTCAGTATGTGCCCACAAGTACTGTATAAATTGCCTCGCAACATCGCACGTCACAAGCGCATGCGACTCGCTGTACAGATTCCGTCGGTGCGGCCTGGCGCATCACACTGTTACATCGGCAGCATCGACGGGAAGAGCGAAAGCAGAAGCCACAAGCCCGGCGCATTGTACCGATTCCAAAGGCCAGGAATCGACGCGTTATCTTCAAGGCCAAACCCAAATCGCGTAACAACTCAGGAAATCAATTACGGATGCGGAACCTCTTCGGAATCGACGCGTTATCTTCAAGGCCAAACCCAAATCGCGTAACAACTCAGGAAATCAATTACGGATGCGGAGCCTCTTCGCCAAAGCGGTGGCGTCGTTAGAAGAGTTGAAAGACCTCTTGATCCCCACATCCGCGCAGGCCGGCCGCCATGTTGAGGACATGCGCGAGGAAGAGGACCTCATACATAACTTATGTATAAAGAATATTTTTTTTACATAAATATCCATCCCTAATTTCTCTTTATGATCCATACTTACCTTTTCACTGCCCAAATTACACATCTTTAAGCACCCTATACTTACCTCGTTTTTCCTCTTCCCATATCTACATACCTACTTACCGTACCGCTCCCACTGGAAAGATCCAGCTACCTTTTCCTATTTACTTATAAGCATGTATTTAGTTGAAAACTTACTTTCATGCCGGTCAATTGTATTCGCGCTTCTAAATAAATCAAACTTAAAGAAAACTGAAATAAAACATAAATTATATTGCGAAATAAAATATAAATTATATTGTGAAAAAAAAGGAGAATTAAACATGGTCCTTCGAGCCGGATATGAACCAGCGACCTATGGAATGCAATTCTGTCATACCCTGGTGCTTTCTTATCCTCTATGTCTTTGAATATATTTTTATTCAAGTCGTCTAATTTAAATCCAAGTGGTACTGCTGGTAATTGTGGAGAATTTTCTTGGAAAACATTTTGGCATTTATTTGGAGTAAATAAATTTGAAAGATGGGTTGCAAAAGCTATTCCTTTTTCGTGGTCACATCGAGCAAATTCACCATTTTGGAATCCGTATTGGAGGATCCTGCTGAACCGCCGTTTTAAATATTTGAGAGAGCGCCACAAGGAATAATCTGTACAGGATGTGGCCGTGAGGGACTTAATTCTATTTTGAAATCTTGTTTCCCTTTTCTCCTCTAGGAGTATTTGGAGCTCTTTCGTTCACTTTTTTAGCCCGTTTTCAGAGTTGGAGATCGCAACCTTTGCCAGTCTCTCCTAAGTGGCCTTTTCTTGGCAACTAACTCAAGGATATCGTTTTCATTGAAAGAACTAAAGCTTTGCTCCTGGGTTGTGTTAGGACGTAAGGGCATTGAAACCTTTGCTGCCACTTGCAGTAAGTTTGTGAAGTAAATTATCGCATATTCCACTTCGGTGGATGATTTAAGGCTCACATTTGGATTAATATGCGATCTTATAAATTTTCTGTACTTCAGCCAATGCGAAAATCTATAGTTAAGCTTGGGTTCAGCTCGTTTAAAGTTGGAAGTATTTCCCGTTCGAGGCCGCGAGTTGCCCAAAAATCTATGAGGTCAGGGGGTTTGTCCTATCAGTGGGCCAATATGTTGGCTGCCCTGTTGATATAATGTCAATGCTTTGGATTGCTTTGAACAAGTTTCTTCCTTTTTGGGTTATTAGCCTAGATCCCCAAAAAGTATGTTTAGCATTGTAATCACCTGCTGCTAGAAATCTCGTGAATAACTTGGAGAAGTATTCAGTGAATTGGTATTCTGTTATATTAAAACGGGGAGGGAAGTATATTGCAGATCAAGGCTGTTCAACGAAATGAACAAAATAGTTTTGTTTCAAAAAGTATGAATAAAAAATATCCAAAAATTATTTTGTTTTGTTGCTTCTCAAAAACAAAATTTTTCGTTTCAAAAATTATCAATAAATTTTTATCAATATAAATTTTGTTTCGCTGATATCAAAAAAAATAACAAAAATTGTATTTGTTTTTATTCATGTACGTATATACATATGTAAAATTTTTTTCTTCACAGAAAACGAAATTATTGAAGTTAATTTTTTCGTTTAAAGTTGAAACTATATTTTTTTGTTTATTGTTAAAAATAACGTTATTTTGCAGTTACTCCACCAGAGCTATCGTCTACGTGCACTGATGTTGAGTGTATATAATCTTTGCAATATTCTTCTAGCACGTGGTGCTTAATCCTCTTTCTTATAAGTATACCAGTTCCACTTCTAGCTCTTCCTTCAGGGTGCTTAGTATTATAGAACATATACCCATCAATGTTTAAAATTATTAAACACACTCAGATGAATTTCAGACACTAACATTATGTCAATTTGGCGATTTTCTAGGAAAACACGGAGTTCATTGCGATGTTGGCCTATGCCGTTAGCATTCCAGAAACCTATATTGAAACAATTCATGATATTGACAAAATTGTTTGAAGTAGGAGGTTTTGATTCGTAATCAATTCTTGCATCATGTTTTGCATTGACTTCATATGGTCCTGCATCATATAAATAAATAATAGCTTAAAAAAACTAAAAAACACGCTTTAGTCTTAAAAATCGTACTAAAAATTGAGAAATAATTTAATTAGAAACAAAATGATGAACGAAAATATAAGTATTTAAGGAAAAGCGTGGGGTGCTCAGTATGTCAAAAAATATTTAAAATCGGTGTTTATTACTAATAATTTTATTTTGACTTTTTTGAGATTTCATATATCGTACTCTTTAATTTCGCAACTAGGTATATTTTTGTACTAGTTGTACGAATCGAATATTTTCATGTTCAAATATTATTGAGCACCCCCACGCTTTTCCTTAAATACTTATATTTTCGTTCATCATTTTGTTTCTAATTAAATTATTTCTCAATTTTTAGTACGATTTTTAAGATTAAAGCGTGTTTTTTAGTTTTTTTAAGCTATTATTTATTTTTAACTTTTTAGTGAAATTTTTCATTAAAGGATATTTTATGCGGACGCAAGAATAAAAGTAAAAAGAAGTCTGATGGGATGTGGTGTTCTCCGAAATAGATCTACATACATATGTATTTATAACTTCTACCAAAAATCCCAATATGCAGTGAAGTAAACTAGCTTATTATGCAATATTTTCCAAACCCTTTTATTCAAGGTTTTCCAAACTAGTTTGGAAATACAAAATTTCCCAAACGTTTTGTTATATTTTACAATCAGAAAGTGAAGAGAAGTTGAGGTGAAGCATTTGAAAAGAACAAAAAAAAAGAAACCTGATTGAATAAATTCGAATTTAGACAATAAAGCTCCGAATACGTTTGTAGCGTAATGGTGAGGTATGCTGCCTACGGACCAAGGAGCTCAGGTTCGAGTCCCGAGTGGCGCAGTTTTTTTTTTTTTATTTTTATTTTTAATTTTTTTTTTTTAGAGAAATTTTTTTCACCTCACGTTTACAAAACATTGTATAAAAATGTAATTAGGGTTCCTTTTCGTTGATTCAGCACTTACTATTAAATGAATTACAAACAAAACCAGTTCTTGCTTTGCATACATATGTATGTACATGCGATTGTTTTTATTGCAAACACAACAACGACAAAACAAAGCTTCTTACACAAAACACAAAACCAGTTCTTGCTCTGCATACGTATGTATGTATGTACATTGTACATGCGGTTTATTTCATTGCAAATACAACAAACCCAAAACAGAAGCTTCAAGCTTTATTTTTGAGTGAATTTATGCATTGAGTTTATCGCCAACGCTATGAGCGGTCGCTGGCTGTTGTGCGTTAGTTCGCTAGCTATTTGAGTGGTTATACGTTTTTCTTTGAACATTTGTTTGTGATTTGAGAAGAATGTATTTTTGAGCGTTCGTGAGTGAGTTTTTCCGTACCCTGAAAGCTTGGTACTTATTGGCTTGTATACGGGAGTGAATTGAAATTCATAGAGGCCATTTTTAAGAAAGGTAACATAAAAGCCGCAATGAAGCATAAAATATAATGTTGAATGTCCTAATATATGATGCCGTTGGGCTGTTGATGTCATGTTTCGAATCAGGAGGAGAATAGAAATAATAGAGAGAACACAAAAAAGTGAATGTTTGAAAGATATAATAATTTAGTTAAATGTTGCAACTTTTAGGATGGGATGAAGTTACATACATACATACATACATACATACATACATACATACATACATACATACATACATACATACATACAGGTGAAGCTAATAAAAGCGTGTTAACAAAGCTATTTAGAGTGTTTTCGAGTGATGTTGTTGGAGTGGAATCGTCTTGGCTTTCGGTTTGTTGTGTGCCTCTTAAAACTTGAGCATATGAGTACGTTTCCAGATTTATCTGCGGAGCTGTATTAATATTTGTTTTTAGCACATTTTGGGGTTGTGTGACAGCGACATTTTTAGGTTTTTTGCTACCTTTCTCTTTTAAATAGCTAAGATCATTACAATATTTTCTCTAATAAATATTTGCATAAACAACCCACAGAATTGGAGGAACGTATAAATTAAAGAAAATCGGACTATTTAATATTTCATTTCCCCCTTTAATGAAAGGTATGAAGTCATCGGCACGACCGAAAACAGCCGCGCTCGTACTTGTTTTATGTTTCTTTGTAACCATTTTTAACCACACATATACATAATAATAATAATACAATGGCGCTGGTATACCTCTGGCGAGTTTTATGGCCGAGCTTCTCTCCCAATTCGAGGAGTGCTCCTTTTGTTTTTCCTACTAATTGGGTGGACCTACAGTTTAATGCTACGAACGGCGAATGCATTTTCTGTGAGAAGCTTTTTCATGGCAGAAATACACTCGGAGGGTATGCAGCAGAGAGGTGACCGCTGCTCTTAAAAACCCAATAATTTGATTTTTGTTAGAAAAATTTGTTTGGTGTTTGCTCGGACTGGGGTTTGAACCCGAGACCTCTGGCATAGCAGGCGAGCACTCTACCCACTGCACCACAGCGGCCACGAATTTAAAAATAATACAAGCCGTTATGAAATAAAATAAACTAGGAGTTCCCGCTACTGTCGGAAATCGACAGTTTTCTAGTAGTTTAGCAATTCCAGAGTGCAAAAATATTTTTAACTTTATGATATTCTTTTTATTAAAATTTATATTGATTTGATTTCAAACCCATTTGTAGTTCAGGCACAACCCTTTTACATTTTTAATTTATTAAAATTTTTAAAAAATTAAAATTCATGTTAATTCTATGGGAAGTTTTTTGAGATATCGGCAATTTACCGTTATTTGGCCAATGGCTTCACTTAATCCTGTATATCTCTTTAACGCAGTGAGCTATCTTCCTTGCGCGACTTGCCTGTATTTACTTGATCGCCTATAACTTCTCCATTTTACCATCGATTTTCAGCGTTGATAGCTTATCTTTTTCCCAATAGAATAGAGCTTCATGTAAAGGAGTAAAACCGAAGGTCAAAATATTGGCTTTAAAGATATTGCCTGACAAAATCAATTTTTTCTTCAAAAAATCGTAAAATATCGAAAAAATTCAAATTGAATCGTCAATATTTCAGAAACTTTAAGAGTTAGAGAAAAATGTTATAGAAGCCATGAAAAGGAAATTAATTTTCTTTCGTATTTATATGGCCGTTTTAATTCTAATAATTATTTTATGTGAATTTAAATGAGCTATAGGCCATTTTTTAATGAAGAAAAATTGAAATTTTTTTTTTTTTTTTGGTAGAAGTTATGGATCCATTTCGGAGATCACCACATCCCCTCATCAGACTTCTTCTTTCGTTTGGTTTCAATTTTCTTTCGTTTGGTGAACCCGATTTTCGGAATCAGCGACCGATTTTACATATAGATAGGATAGTCACGTCCAAAGTACAGACAACAAATTTCATTTTGTGATCAAGTGTAATTTTCACCTTTTTATCGATTAAAAGTTAATTAAATTGTATAAAAAAATTAATTAATCGATTAATTATTTTTAATTGCATGATTATTTAAATTATTTTCAATTATTTTTAATTGCATGATTATTTTCAATTATTTTAGATTTTTTTTAATGATTAAGAAAATTATTTGATTATTTCAAATTATCCATGACTTTTTTATTTGCCCTTTTGTCGTAGAGAGGAAAAAACGAACTAAAAAGTTTAGTCGGCATATTTTTGCGTCGAGTTTTCGCGTTTTTTTTTTGTTTCGTTTTTGCGCTAGCAAATAATATAAGTCATTTTGGCACTGGAGTGTACATATATAACTCTATATCTGTCTCGATTATTTCATTCTGTTACAATCCACCGTTATGAAATCAAAATTATAATACTCTGTGTACTAGTACAGCTGAGTATAAAAAGAAACAAATTGAATTATTAGGGATCATTGAAATTTCATGGAATGAGTTCCACAATAGACTGAAAGCAAAAAACAGAAAAATTTTGGAAAATGAGCGTGCCATCGCCACTTTTTAAACAGAGGAATCTACGAGATTAATGAGTCCATAACCCGACAAATAATTGAGATAATATGAAGAAATTTGCTGTATAAACTTTTATAACTTGTGGTAATAGACACGAAATAATTTAGTGAAACCGGGTTATGACCACGCCTACTTTTTAACAAAGATATTTCTGGAACAGCCCTTGGGAATTTGTAACGTGACTCTTTGTAACTAGAAGTCATAAAGGGATAAAAGTAATATTTTTACGCTTAGTTGGAAGATTGATACAAATTTTGAAAATAGGCGGGTACGCCCACTTTATGCGGCACCCGCATTATATAAAATACACCGTGTTTCCATAAAACGCAAACAAACAATGAAAGCATACAGCTGAGTATCTAATGTTCGATTCCACCCGAACGTAGCCCTCTAGTCACTAGAGTCTAGTGCATAACAGTGCCTTAAGGCATTTCTTACTTTACAGTACAATTTTAAATTATTGAAATTTTTTTTTTATTTTAACGTGAATCTATCATAATTTTTGCACTTTTATGCATATTTTTTTTGTATAAAAAATTTCTACTTAAATTCACATCTTCTAATAACTAGCAGTTGTCTGCGTGAAGTCGAGTAGTGTGCATGCAAAAAATCGTCTTGTGAAAAGTGATAATTTTGAAATGGTATGTCTCTGGTAATTTACTGTAAAACAATTATAAAAAAATTGTAGTAAGTAATTTACAGTTTTTACAACATTATTCATGTAGTTAACGTTTTATATTTATAAACATTTGATTAGAGTGAGTTTTCAAAGTTACAGTGCCTAAAGGCACCAGCATGCAGTAACCTGGTGAAGGCTACTTTGTAACGTATTGTTGTATTTTGAAAATTGCAGAGTGAAAATGAGTGGCTGGAGAGAAAAAAAACCAAATAACCTTTCTAGTTTAACAGAAAAATAAATAGAGGAATTTCTGAACACAATCGATGTTATAGATCACGATGGAAGTAGCGAAGAAGACTCGACAGATGAAGAAGGCATAGATGATGAAATCAACTGGGAGGAGGAGCATAATAATGACAATAACCAATTTGATATATGTAAGTGTTTCGGATTTGGGCTTAACTCTGGCTCCCCTATTGTGCCTACAACCAGGAGTGACACATGCGAAGTCGTATGTAGCGGCAGCACACCAGCCCCTAAAAGACGTAAGATATGCGATGAGGGCTATATTGGTAATTTCAATGGAAATATTGCTCAGATGCAAAACAACGATGCACAGCTAAGCAAAATAATGTGGAAGAAGAAAAGCATCAAGGTTCACGAGGATGCAATTAAATTTCAATTCCCAGATATGTCTAACTTTAGAGATCTTACTACACCATATAAGTGTTTTTGCTATTTTGCGGATAAAAGCTTTTTTTCTACCATTGTAAATCAAACAAATTTATATGCAAGGCAAAAGCAGGTTGATACATCTTTCGTGTGCACGGCTAATGATATTCGACGATATATTGGTATGTATATTAGCCGCTGTGGTGCAGTGGGTAGAGTGCTCGCCTGCTATGCCAGAGGTCTCGGGTTCAAACCCCAGTCCGAGCAAAACACCAAAAAATTTTTCTAATTAGTAAAAATCCAATTATTGGGTTTTTTAAGAACAGCGGTTACCTCTCGGCAGTGGGCGGCATACCCTCCGAGAGTATTTTGCCATGAAAAAGCTTCTCACAAAAATGCATTCGCCGTTCGGAGCCGGCATAAAACTGTAGGTCCACCCAATTAGTAGGAAATAACAAAAGGAGCACACCTCGAATTGGGAGAGAAGCTCGGCCATAAAACTCGTCAAAGTTATAATAGCGCCATTGTATTATATTATTATTATATTAGCTTTTATGTCAGTTTATAAATACCCAAGTGTTCGATCTTATTGGGGCCGTCATAATTTTGAAGCTATACGTAAAACAATGCCAATAAATCGATTTGAAGAAATAAGGTTTCTTGCAGCAGGTGATTATAACGCTAAACATACATTCTGGGGTTCCAGACTGATAACACCAAAGGGAAGAAACCTATTCAAAGCAATTTTAAGCAATGACCTAGACATTATTTCCACTGGTCAGCCAACATATTGGCCTACTGATAGAAGCAAAACCCCCGACTTAATAGACTTTGGTGTAACTCGTGGAATCGAAAGAGAATTAATTAAGATAAAATCGGCTTTCGATCTATCATCTGATCACTCTCCTTGTGTTACCACTATTGATATAATCCCATATTTCAACGAATTGAATTCGAGCTTAACCAATAAATTTACAAACTGGCTTAAGTACAAAAAATTTATCAGCTCTCATACCAACTTAAATTCAAGCCTTAAATCAGGGGCCGAAGTAGACTCCGCGATTACTGACTTCACAAATGTCCTTCAAGTAGCAGCAAAGGTATCAACGCGCCCACAGCCTAACACTACCCAGAGGAGTGTCCCTAGTTATTTCAAAGGAAACGATATCACCGATCCCATCCACAAGAAAAGGCAAATTAGGAAAGACTGGCAGGGGTTACGCTCGCCAACTTTGAAATACGAACTGAAAAAATGCACGAAAGAGCTACAGATGCTATTGCAGGACAAAAAAGAAGCAGATTTCCAAAACAGAATTAAGTCCTTGACAGCCACATCTTCTACAGACTACTCATTGTGGCGGTCACTGAAAACTTTCAAAAGGCCAGTTTTGCAGGATCCTCCAGTACGAATCGAAAACGGTGACTTTGCTCGAAGAGACCAGGAAAAAGGAACCGCATTTGCAGCCCACCTTTCGCGGGTAGTTACTCCTAATCCAGGGAGCAATTTCCTCCCAGAACATGCCCTTCGCTTACCAGCAGTCTCTCTCCAATTCAGATAAATGACCTGAATAATGTTATCTGTAACGACATCCAGAAAAATAAGGCACTCGGACACGACAGAATAACCGGTGAAATGGTAAAACAATTCCCTCCAATTGCTACCAAGTTATTATTATACGTTTTCAATAGCCTCCTGCGACTAAACTACTTTCCTGAATCTTGGAAACTTTCCGAAATCATTATGATTCCAAAACCAGGGAAAAACCCAACCCTGTTAAACTCTTACAGGCCAATTAGCTTAATTTCAATATTTTCCAAATATATTCGAAAAGTTGTTGCTGAAAAAAATGCAGCCCATCCTAGACACACGCGGGACAATACCAAGTCACCAATTTGGCTTTAGGGAGAAACACGGTACGATAGAGCAAGTGCATAGAATAGTAACTCAAATACGGTCGGCTTTTGAAACCAAAAAGTATTGCACTGCACTCTTCCTAGACGTAGCACAAGCTTTCGACAAAGTATGGCTAGAAGGACTATTATTTAAAATAAGACGTACACTTCCGTACAATATATGCCTTATTTTAGAGAACTTTCTAACGGGAAGAAAGTTTCGGGTAAGGCAAAAAAGTTATACCACTGAAAGCTATCCAATTTTCGCCGGAGTTCCACAAGGTAGTGTTTTGGGACCCATTCTATATTTAATATTCACAAGTGACTTGCCCACTAATGAAAATCTCGTAACTTCAACATTTGCGGATGACACAGCAATACTTAGTGTGCACTCAAATCCCTCAACGGCTGCCAGACGGTTGCAAAGCCATCTAAGAATTGTAGAACAATGGCTTTCAGATTGGAGAATTAAAGTCAATGAATCTAAGTGTGTACAAATCACTTTTACTCTAAAAAAAGATACCTGCCCCTCTGTCTCAATTAATGGCAAAATAGTAACCCAAAAAGATTACGTCACCTACCTTGGTGTTACCTTAGACAGAAGGCTTACTTGGAAACAAACCTGTTAAATAATGATTATTAATCGCAATGATTACCGGCTTGATTGATTATTTTTTCAACTGTCCATTTAATGATTGATTACCCATTGTTTTCAAATTTTAATGATTATTTTGCAATTACCATTAAAAAAAATCATAAAAAATCAAAAAAAAGGAAAAATAATCATAAAAAATCAAAAATAATCAAAAATAATCAAAAAAAATTATTTTGATTGTTTTTGATTATTTTTGATTATTTATGATTTTTTTTGATTTTTTTTTTTATTTTTTTTGATTTTTTATGATTTTTTTTGATTTTTTTGATTTTTTTTAATTTTTATCAATATGGTTTAAAGAAATATGCACATTTGTACGTATGCAGGTATGTGTATAGCCTTTTAAGGCAGACTCCCGACGGTAGCTTGATGGTAGTACCGCGGGGTTCGATACGATGAGCGTAGGTGGAATAGTGCGGTTAAAGTTCCACACTAACAGGATAAAGGCTCTATATGCTTCCTCCTCGTATATTTGTGCAGAGAGGCATACACATTTATACATATCTTACAAGCTTGGAATTATTGTTAATTTGTCATTGACCGTACATGGTACGATGCACGTTTATATCAAATTATTTATCTTTATGAAAAATTGTTTAAAGTGGCCAAATCAAACATTTTAGTGTAACATTCGCTGTTGTACTAACTCATAAATTGAGCTTTAATACAGGCCCGTAGCTACGTACGGGCGTGGACGGGCCTTGCCCGTACAAGCGAATTCTTTGCCCGTACAGAGCCCGTACAGAGGGTAAGTACAAGAAAAAACACATGTTTGAAAAAATTTTGGCATAAAAATCACTCAAAATTTACCTTTAAGCTGGCCACGGACGACGAACATGCTCGCCAACATGCGCGCGCACATGTTCGTCGCCTTTGCCCACTAACGAGCGAAAATCTCATATGTAAATGCGTACTTGAAGTGGGAAGATGGGAATGGAGTGCGCGGATGATGCTCTTGCTATGGGTGTGATTTACTTCATCCGTGATGTTTACTGCTCAAGCGTCAACACGAAATGAGGTTGTTGTTGTTGTTGCTTTCAATGCAATGTTGGCGAACCACGCCACTAACGACGAACATGTGCGCGAGCGGTTGGCCAAAAATCAAAAAATTTTGATTTTTCGCCAACATGTTGGCGAACCACGCCACTAACGAGAAAAATGCACCTGAACACGAGCATGTTGGCGAGCATGTTCGTCGTCTGTGGCCAGCTTTATACTGACTTTTAAAAAACATCGTAGTGGTTGTGTACACACATACGATGTGAGTAAATAAAAATAGGAGATTCCCGTGTTTCTTGAAAATATTTTTTAAGGCGCATGCTTAGTTTGGTTTGCTCTGTTAAATGTGTTCAGTGAAAGTGAAAAGACGTAAAACAATGTAATCGAAAAAATACAGCTCTAAAAAAAGCTAAAAAATATATAAATAACTCCCGCTTTAACCGTTTTTCACCGTGGATTCACACTACCAGGGATTATTTAAAAAAAAGAGCTGTACATTTTTTGAATCCACGTTGAAAAACGGGAATTATTGGCATACTTTTTTTCTTTTTTACCCACCCACTCAAAAGTTACTAGGGTGGTAGTGCTGTATAGCCATAAGGTTAGCACAACCAGGGGTTATTTAACAAAAACCAAAGAGTTGTAATTTTTTCGATTCCACAGTAAAAAAACGTTAAAAAAACGGAAATTGAATAGCTATATTTGAGTTTGATTTTTAAAAGTGGTAGCTCTAACCTGGCGGACATCTCATGAGGGTTATCGTAATTATTATAGAGAGAATATAAAGAAAAATGTAACACTTGTTTGTTTTAATCCAACTTGAGTTCTATTGAATTTGAAATTTCTCGAAAAACTGTTTCTATGTTAAACTTCGGTGACATTGGCTGAAGCTAAGCTACTTTTTTCTACAGTACATTTTGCATTAACATATTCAAACCAGAAAGTGAACGTAAGTATCATTTCGATTTTCTGTTGGGGTTTTTTAAACAATTATCTTTTTCAGCTATTATGGACATAAGGAATTATTTCGGCGGAAAACGTCCCCGTTTAGAAGAGACTTCCGACGTGCCTTCTACCTCTTCATCCAAAAATACTATAGATGTTCAGGCTAGCTCGCAATCTGAATCTCAATCAACATTAACAATATCAATAAATGAGATAAAAGATTTACCTAAAAAGGGAGAACCTATCAAGCAAATAGTTTTGACGCAGTACCCTAAAAGTAATAACCGTTCTTTTCTATCATCATGGTTCCACGAATATAAATGGTTGATGTATTCGGTGACAAAAGACGCTGCTTTTTGTTATGCATGTATGCAGTTTAAACCATCAGATTCGAAAGATGTGGCATTTACTTTGAGTGGCTTTAGAAACTGGAAAAATGCGAAAGATGCTAAAAGAGGTTTTCCACGACATGAAAGGACAGGATGGCATGTTGAAGCTATGATTTTGTGGGAGGAAAAAAAGAATCGGCAAAATACAAACACAGAAATTTCAACTCTTGTCAATGACGAAACACTTGGTAAACATAGATATTACATAAAATCTATTATTGAAGTCGTTCAATTCCTGGCGACCAATGAACTTCCCTTTCGCGGATCTTATGACGTTGATGAAAAAGCTGAACGTGGTTTATTCATACAACTTTTCGAGTTCACGTTAAAAAAGGATAGTTTTTTAGCTAAGTGCAACGAAACTATTCCCAAAACTGCTAAATACACGTCTCCAGAAATACAAAATGAAATAATTGAAATCATGGCTAAATCAGTTAGAGAATCAGTAGTTTCTGATGTGAAAAATGCTGATGTTTCATGGTTTACGCTTATGGTAGACGGAACCAAAGACAAAAACAACCGAGAGAATATAGCTATCGCTCTCAGATACGTGAAGGAAGGAAAAGCTCGAGAATCATTACTCGATATTATTACAACTAAGGGATTGGACACTAAAACATTCACCGAAAAAACAATTGATATATTGCGTGAGAATAGTATCGATTTGTCGTGTCTTTTGAGCCAATGCTATGATGGAGCTAATGTGATGAGTGGTAAAAGAGGAGGTGTTTCTGGTCTCCTGGAACAACACCTAAATCGTAAAATTCCTTACATACACTGCTTCAACCATCGTCTCCATCTCGTTGTTGTAAAAGCGGTGTCTGACAATGATTCGCTGAGGAACTTTTTCGATATGTGTGTGATGTTACATGAATTTTTTCATCATCCCAAAATTTCTTCTTTATATGAAGGATAAAACTATAGTGCGATTGCTACCGCAACGATGGTCCGGTCAATTTGCAGTTACACAGGTTGTGTCATCTAATTACCCTGAAATAAATCGAGTGCTTGATGAAGTAGTTACCCAGTCTAAATTGTTCAATGGAGAAGAAAGAGTAAAAAGTATTGGAATCAAAACAGTCATAAAAACGGAAGAATTTCGTTTTTGTTTAATTTTTGCTAAAAAGTTTCTGGGGATTTTACATCCAGCGGACGCTGCAATGCAGTCGCGAACAGCGAGCTTGAAAGACGGACTAGACGTCATAGAGTCAGTTCTTCAACAACTTCAAGTTATGAGATCAAGCCGGAAGGAGTTTGAATTAATTTTGGAAGATGCGTATAAGCTCATACCCATGACTGAACCCATGAACGAAGCAATGTCCAAACGAAAAATTAAAACAACTGAGCATCCAAGCTACATAACTGAGACCAGATTACCTTCATACTCTGCGAATCGCGCAACTGATGGGAACCTACAAGAGTCAAATAAGAAGCTGAAAGGAATTTACAATGAATGCCTTGATCTTATAATAAACGAAATCAAGCGACGCTTCTCAGATAATCAAGAGCTAGTTACTGCGATTTCCAACATTAGCGAATTGAAAACGGATGATTTGAATAGCTTTAGAGAACTAGGTAATTCGAAACATTTACCATCAACATAAAATTTGTCCCTTCCATTTTACTAGCACTTATAAATTTACATGTTTACAGGTTTGAAAGTTCCCAGCGAAGAAGAATTGACAGTCGTGAAAAACTTTTTCAAGAATCGAAAGGAACAGGTTGACGATGGAACAAAGTTGGAGGTACTTTTCAGATTTCGTGAAGCTTTCAGTGATACGTTCGAGCTGATGGTAGCTGTTGAGACCTTTGGGTGCAGTACAGCAACTTGCGAATCAACGTTTTCGGCATTGACCGCAATTAATAGGCCGCAACGCCTGTCCATGACCCATGCCCGCATGGCTGATCTCGTCTACTTAGCTTTTGAAAGACATCGCACACGTGCAATTAATATCGATATGATTCTGCGAAAATTTAATGATAACAAAAATCGTAAACTGCCATTGTACTAAGTATCTATACTTAACAATATTTTTTGTATGTTTCTTTTAAGCATTAATTGAAATTGAATTTTCTTATTTATTTTATTTATAACTATTTAATTATATAATAAAATAATTTATTATAAAAAAAATTTATTACACAAATAATTTTAACCAATTATTCATTTAATTATTTGTTTTTGCAAACTTTTAATCCTGCCCGTCCTTCCATAGTGTCTGCCCGTACAGTTGGTTAGGTCTGGCTACGGGCTTGCTTTAATACAGAAGTTCTCGTAGTTTGTAGTGATGAGCGATATATCGCAAACGGTGATTTTTTCACTGTGAATAAAAAATCGCAAATCGCAACTGCGATCACTTTTTCAAAATCGCAGTTCACTACTTATTGGAACTGCTATCGATGTAGCAAGTAAGCAGTTCACCTATTTGAATCGCAAAAGCAATATAAATTTCCTTTTGTTTACACTTCTGAGCAGACCACATACGTACATACATATATAGAAATATAAGAAAAAAATTATTTAATTTAAAATTGTCTTTGAAAAATGTTGACAACAGCGAAATTACTGCGGAATACGTTGTTGTTGCTATCATTTTTGCCACATAAAATGTTGACAGGTTATGTCGCTCAGAAAACGCAAAATGAATCTCTACCGGTAACTGAGGATTTTATAACAGTCCATGCAATCGCAATAGCAGTTTAAAATCGCAGTGATTTCAAAATAGCAATCACTGAAATCACAGATATCGAAAAATCGCAGTTTCGCTCATCTCTAGTAGTTAGGTATACAATGAAAAGCAACTAATATTGCGGCTGTCTTCGACTGTATCGAGACTTTGTGACATTCATGAATGAGGAAAAGAAGCGATACATAGTCTCAGTTTCATTAATTTATGCGGTGAATTATGTGTGTTATTTATGGAGATATTATAGTCCAAAATGTCTATATCTGAACAATCCGTTGTATGGGAGCTATATGTTATAGTGGTCCAATTTCTATTAAGAAGTCACCCAAGTACCAAATTTCAAGTAGATATCTGAAAAAATTAAGGATTAGTTTGCGTTTATACAAACGACTCAGCTCATGATCCTCATCAATGCGGTTATATTTTGGTGGATCTGTCATGCCTCCTTCTGCATTTTCCGTGAGTTTGTCTGTATATTTTATTGCCAAATTTGAAATAATTCTGGTCCAGGGTTATTTTCAGCGTATTTACGATCTCTGTTGCAATGTCTTTGTTCGTTTTCTCTGTCAGTATTTTAGTTAGAGCTTTTAGTATTCTGTCTTTGGTATCGAGGAGTATAGATCCTTCACGTAAAGTGATACCTGTTTTGAGTCCTTGGGTACGTTCAGAATTCTCAGTTTGTTGACTAGTTCCGTTGTGTTTTTATTGCTAGTAGCATATTTAGATGTTTTGAAAGTCTATATCCTGGTGCCGATTTATGGTTTACTATTGGTCGAATAGGTGTTCCTGTTTTGTGGATTTTAGGTAGTGCGATCAGTGATGGGGCAGATGGATTTATTGCTGTGAGAGTGTAGGCTACTTTGCTGTCTCTTATACTTTTCGCTTGTTTTATTGCACACTTTATTGCCATTTGGTATTCTTCCGTTGGGTCTTTTCTCATCACTCCGCAGCCCATTTCTTTGATTAGTTGACCTGTTTTTGCGGTGTATTCCTCTTCCTCCATTAGCACAGTTGTATTTCCTTTGTCTGTTTCACACTTCATCAATTTTTTCAAAAAAGGAAAAATTCTTAATTTCATATAAGTTGTATTTATTGTTCATCATAAGCCATACCGTTTCAGCCCTAGTTATTGCCCTATTGTATTCTTTTAAAAGGCAGAAATATTACGTACTTACGTTCCGACATTGTTCCTCAAATAGGATTATTTGGGAATTTGTATTCGTCTTCGCATGCCTACTACATAATAAAGCAGTAGACGATTTGCTATGTTGCAAATAGATTTACGTAAAGATAATCTCTGTCATAATCAGAATTCTTTATTCGTTCTTCCCTGTCCTTATACTGAACCTAGAAATGAATCTTCCCCAGGTGTAGGAAGGGTTTGTATCCGTATCTAGTACGAAAAACTTCGAACGAGCCAAGGTCTATACACATTTTGTACTTCCAAATTTGTCGACATTTTAATTAGTGCAGTTGTCGCTGTAGAATACACCATGACTTGGATACACCTGTCCCCATATTTACTGCAGGGTTACGTACTTTAATATGCGTTCACATACATTTGTACAAACAAACTTTATGCCTCTCTGACCAAACATACATGCCTACCTGAATACTTATGTGCATGCGTATCCAAATTTCTTTACAACAATATTGAAAAAAATCAAACAAAATAAAAAAAATCAAAAAAAAATCATAAAAAATCAAAAAAAATTATTTTGATTATTTTTGATTATTTTTGATTTTTTATGATTATTTTTGATTTTTTTTGATTTTTTTTGATTTTTTTTTGATTTTTTTTAATGGTAATCATTAAAATTACTTTTTTTCAGCAAAAGAATTAAAATAATGATTACCAATTAAAAAACAAAACAATTTAATTGATTACTAATCCTAATCGGAATTTAACAGGTCTGCTTGGAAATATCATATTGATAATAAGTTAATGCAAGCAAAGCTGAAAATAAGCAATCTACAATGGATCATTGGTCCAAAATCTAAATTAAGCCTAGATAACAAAATACTTTTATTTAATATGGTGATAAAACCATCCTGGATATATGGAATACAGCTTTGGGGTTCAGCATCCAAATCCAGTCTAGAAAGAATACAAAGGCAACAATCTAAGATATTAAGATCAATATGCCGGGCGCCTTGGTACATGAAAAATTCCGCTATACACAGGGATCTAAAGATTAACACAGTTGTTGAAGAAGTAAAAAATATACAAACTAACTACGCCACAAGACTAGGCAATCATCCAAACATACTGGCTAAAAGCCTGTTAGAACAGAGATACCCCAGGCGGTTAAAGAGAAAGGATATCCAGCTAAATTGTGACCAAGGCTAGAGCCACTAAAATTAAAACTTCGAATAGCCTATCATATTAGGCCGTAAAACCTCTAAATTGCAAAAAGGAGCTTACTGAAATTCCTTCCATTCAGAAAGCTACAACAGCATTTACTAATACACATGTATAACATATGTATGATTCTGTTCCGGACGAGCCTATACCATTAGGCCGTAAAAATTCCTAAGTTCATACACGCAGCTTATTCGAATTCCTTCCATTCCGAAAGCTGAAACAGCACTTACTAATGCAACACACGATTGTGTCATCGATAATCCTGGCCTGTCAAGCCGTATGAACTTTTAATACTATACAATCAGCTGCTTGGAATTCCATTCCATTCCGACGGCATAAATACATATACAAATGAAAATGAATAACATAATGAACGAATATAAAATAAAATAACGTACATACTCTTAGTAAAAACAAAAACATTCACATACACATAATAAATGTATTCATAAGTATTTATTTTATATCAAATAAAATTTTCATCCATATGTTATTTGAAGCAGTGGCAACGAATAACGTCATTGTATCCTAGTTTAAGATTCTATAAAAATTGTCATATTCTTAAAGAATGATACAATAAAAACTATATCCGAAAAAAAAAAAATTCATTTCGCAGATAATTCACAACGCCCTGAAAAAACTGCCGAAAATTATGACTCTATTTACAACGTTAGAGGACTTATTGACCATTTTAACAACAAATTTTCCTCCATCCCAATGCCCCAAAAACTATGCGTTGACGAACAAATGTGCGCCACAAAAATGTCGAAAACTAACATAAGACAATACATGCCAAACAAACCCCATAAATAGGGTTGCCAAATGAAAAATGGCGAAGGGGGGATCGACGAGACCAAAAAGGGGGATTTCGGGGTACAACTTAGAAAAAATGGGGTATTTGTGGGGGGCCAAATAAAACAACATGTATTAAACAAAAAATTGGTTTATTCACTTATTTGACATAAAAACAAAGAGATCAAAAGTAAAAATTCAATACCGTTTGAACAAAAAAACAAATATTTTTATGTATGTTTAATCGTCGTACCATACGAAAACTACCACCCGATTTTTTATGTCCGACGAAAACTAGCACTTTAAATTTTTGGAAAAGTAGCATATTCGACTTTTGCCTGACGAAATGCATATCAGGCAAAAATTTAAAGTGCTACTTTTCGTGCAGAATTTTTAAATTACCGAGTTTTCGTAAGAAATTTTGAAAATGCTAGTTTGGTGTGGTATGACGATATGCACACCCATATTTATGAAGGTACATATATCCTTATTATTATAAATTATGTTGAACATAAATATATCTTTGTATATGGATATGTAAGCACATCGAGTCAACTAAGTCTACTTATTTTTGTGAATTTTCACCAGTACTGAGTTTCTGTAACTGAACTCTATCAATATTTTCGACTGAGTGACGTCATAATGACGTCAATCGATAGATACTCACCTGCTTTTTAGGTGGTGACAAAGTGTGGAACGTATTAATGTGACGTCATTTTGATCGACAATTTTCCCGATTTTCTTACAGAAACTCAGTACAGGTCTTACTTTCTTTAATATGTAATAGGTAAATAAATCGCATCCTAAACCATAAAGTGACGCAACGGAAAATTTTTTGAAGTCGGGTTTTCTCTATAAAAGATTTTATAATCTAGCTACTTCCCCAAATTCTTTCCCATAGGCTTTGCCTGGAAAACTAACGTTATACTCGTCTATTCTCTGCATAGACTTTCTTGTAGAGAAAAAGCACTTCAGCACCATTTAAAATTTTTGGATTTCGATCTGTATCACTTTATGATTTAGGGTGAGATACATACATATGTATGATATAAACAATATCAATTAAAACTTTGTGCAAATATTGGGCAAAAATTATACAAATTTTCATTAAAATTTTAAAGTTTTACTAAAATTTTTTGAATTTTCTGAGTATTCCGCTTCGTTTGTAGCTCAGTGACTTAAAATTCGCTAAAAAAATCCGAATTTTTGGCAATTTTGAAATTTCATCCATACAGACTTTTGAACGTATGTTTTACATAAATACTTCTAGTAAAAACATTAGAATTTTGATGAAAATTCGTTTAATTTACCTTATTTTCAAATTGGAGCAAAAAATTAATATACACACTCATTTAATTCCATAAATATATATGTATGTATATATATAAAATTTATGTTTCATCTTTTAATGCACATCTGGATACCCTACCCATAAATGGGGATTCAAGCTATTTGTTTTATGTGACACATCAGGGTTTTCGTATCAGTTTGAATTATATAGCGGTGCTGGCGATAACAAAATTGCAAATGGAGTTCCTGATTTAGGCGCTTCGTCAAATGTTGTTGTAAGATTATCAAAGAAAATACCAGATTTCGCAAATCACATATTGTATTTTGATAATTTTTACACGTCGCTGGGCATATTGATATATTTAGAAAGTAGAGGAATTCATAGCTTAGGAACAATTCGAGCTAATCGAATTCCAAATTGTAAACTGGCCAGCGACAATGATTTGAAGAAAAATAAATGCAACCGTGGATATTCGGAAGAGTTTGTTGGATCAGCTTATGGAATCGATATATCGACCGTATTGTGGAATGATAACAGATGTGTCCGTTTCGCTTCAACTTACGTTGGAATACAACCACATCAATCCAGCGTAGATGCAAGTTCGTAAAAGTCTCGTAGATGGAATCGACCTAAAAAATCATACGAATATATGTGGTCGATCTTAAGGATAGTCTGATCTGAACATAAATATTTATTTTCATAACCTAAGTTATGTACAAACATACATGTATATGTATATACCTTTATAAGTCATGTGCACATATGTTCGTGGATAAAACCTTTAAAAAAAATATGTTTAAAACTTATTCCAGACAATTTAGTTAACGAATAATATATATTTTCAAAGAAAAATTGAATTAAATTGAATACTTTGGTCAAAACATTTTTATTTAACTAAGGATTTGAATTTTAATGATAACTGCATGCCAGTGCTTTTTGGCAAACTTTTTTTTTTGTAATTTTTGGGAGGAAGGCAGGCGAAAAAAATAAAATGGACATGAAATTCGTGTTCTCTGACATCAAATATAATAAGAAATGTTTTTTAATTAAAAAAAAATTTATGCAATAGAGGGTTAGACTTACTTTTCCAAAATTTTTCTGTTTTTTGTTTTCGGTCTATTGTGGAACTCATTCCACAAAATTTCAATGAATTATCTTTATATTTGACAAAGATATTGCTTAAAATGTTTTTATTAGGCCACTTTATAGTTGCCATATATAAAACTGGGCGTGATTGTCAACCGATAATATAGCAATTGTTTTTCGAGTTATGGGCTCAGAAATCTCGTATATTCCTAGTTCTAAAAGGAGGCGGTGCCACGCCCTTTTTCCAAAATGTTTGTGTTTTTTTTTTATGTCTGTAGGTGGACTCATGTCACAAAATTTCGATGATATATCTTTATATTTGACAAATATATCGCTTAAAATGTCTTTATTGGGCTCCTCTATAGTTCCCATATATAAAATTGGGAGTGGTCGTCAACCGATTTTGGCAATTTTTCGTCAAAATATGGCACCACCCATTTTCCAAAATTTCATCATATTTCTTCATAAGGGTCTGAGCTCAATACGTGGGTGAAATTTTATCACTCCAGCTGTATTAGTAAATGAGACACCACATTTCCGATTTTTTATACCTTTCATGAGAATGAAATGGTATTATAACTTAGTGCCAAAAAATTTTTGTCGAAAGTACCAGAAGGAAGCGTGGGGGACCCACCAAAATATATACCGATATGATCAGAATCACGAGCTGAGTCGATTAAGCCATGTCCGTCTGTCCGTCTGTCCGTCCGTCCGTCTGTGTGAACGCAAACTAGTCCCTCAGTTTTTGAGATATCTGAATGAAATTCGGAATACAGGTAGGTTGTTATATGCAGCTGATCATTTGTCGGAACCGGCCGAATCGGACCACTATAACATATAGAAAACAACCGATTATTCAGATATACATGAAATTTTTGGAAGTAATTTGTGCATAACTTCCCCATTTAAACAGCTAAGGACATGAAACTTTGAAGTAGACGTGCCCATTTTGGCCCAAACAAGGTAACCGAAAATTGTCTAGATCGGACCACTATAACATATAGTTCCACAACATCCGATTATTCAGATATACACATTTTGGTGTATAACTCCCCCATTTTAACAGCTAACGGCGTGAAATTTTGAAGTATTTGTACCCATATGGGCCCAAACAGGGTTACCGAAAATTGTCAAGATCGGACCACTATAACATATAGCTCCCATACAACCGATTGTTCAGATATGGACATTTTGGTGTATAACTCCTCCATTTTAACAGCTAACGGCGTGAAATTTTGAAGTATTTGTACCCATATGGGCCCAAACGGGATTACTGAAAATTGTCAAGATCGGACCACTATAACATATAGCTCCCATACAACCGATTGTTCAGATATGCACATTTTGGTGTATAACTCCTCCATTTTAACAGCTAACGGTGTGAAATTTTGAAGTATTTG
The DNA here is from genome assembly GCA_960531455.1 of Urophora cardui. Taxonomy (NCBI): domain Eukaryota; kingdom Metazoa; phylum Arthropoda; class Insecta; order Diptera; family Tephritidae; genus Urophora; species Urophora cardui. The sequence continues at coordinate 10,104,574 of OY482675.1, read as the reverse complement.
TACACATATGGGCCCAAACGGGATTACCGAAAATTGTTAAGATCGGACCACTATAACATATAGCTTCCCTACAACCGATTGTTCAGATATGGACATTTTGGTGTATAGCTCCTCCATTTTAACAGCTAACGGCGTGAAATTTTGAAGTATTTGTACCCATATGGGCCCAAACGGGATTACCGAAAATTGTCAAGATCGGACCACTATAACATATAGCTCCCATACAACCGATTGTTCAGATATGCACATTTTGGTGTATAACTCCTCCATTTTAACAGCTAACGGTGTGAAATTTTGAAGTATTTGTACACATATGGGCCCAAACGGGATTACCGAAAATTGTCAAGATCGGACCACTATAACATATAGCTCCCATACAACCGATTGTTCAGATATGCACATTTTGGTGTATAACTCCTCCATTTAAATAGTAAAGACACCATTTTTTCTAATAAATCTTTCCATAAATAACCCACAGAATTAAAATTATAAATTAAACTTAATCCGGCTATGTACATACATAGGTAACTTTTCATTTCCCCACTCATGAAAGGTATGAAGTCTTCGGTACGGCCGAAGACAGCCGCGCTTTTACTTGTTTATATCTGTCTGGATACCAACTTGCATTCCAAATTTTCAAAGTGACAGCATATTTGTTTTAAATATGTTTCATATTGAATCTGACTATGCCATATATTTAAGTTTAATATGCGCATATTGAAAAGTAGGTTCTACGCTTCATACTTGAAATAAATACATATGTTTCATATTTAATTTGAATCGCATCCATAGTAATATTTACCATCCTTCATACTTACTAGAAACATTTCGTTTTCCAAATAAATATCAAAATACTTTATTATATTGAAAGATTTTATTTATTATTTAATTTAAGTAAATAGCTAAATAAAGGAAATACATATAGCTTCAAAGTTATAAACTCTTGTATCTTATGTAACTTTTGCCATTATATGCTTCATACAAGTGCATAGAAGCCTATTCAGATTGTATTTGAAATTACGTTGACTAGCCGAAATTACTTTCCGAAATTACGCGCGTTCACACACGTTTTTGAGTAATTTCATTTAGTCGTGTTTCAGTTAAAGCCCGTCTCCACATATATAACTTGATTCGACAGCGAAACATCTAGGGAAACATGTCGCTAAATAACCCGTCTCAACGTGGCTGATCGTTATTCAGTTTAACATTTCTCTTTTTTGTTCTTAAATGTTTGTATGTTTGCTTATTTTTGCGTTTTTGTTTTGGTCGGTGTGAGATTTCGATAGATTTTCGATACAAAATTAGAGAAGGCATCGATATCATCGCGTTTGGCAAGAGGATTGAGAACGAAACAAATGTTTCAATCTTCACTCGCTCTCAGAAATTTGTATGGAAATTGGCGAGATTCGGCACTCGTTTTGAGGTCGAAACAAGATTGAGAGAGCGAGTGCAGAATAAAAGAGCGAAATATGTTATGTGCAGACATGGTATTATGCTGTTCCTGCGCCAAATAAAAATTTTTACATGGTCAACTTAAATGAAAATATCATTAATAAAATACTCCCACCAAATTAATTTTTTTATAATTAAAGCATCGCTTGTGCAATATACAATGAGATATATCTGAGAAACCGTCGCGAACAAATTTAATAGCCGTGTTTTTATTTTAGCGCAGATGTATATTAGCGATTGGTAAAGATGTTTTCGATTATAATCGATAAAATTTAGAGAAGAGGCCGATTGCAGAGTAGTTTCGTGAGTATTTTCGCCGAAATGCGCATTTCAAGAGTAATTTCGGCTGGCATTTTTGCATAGCGAAACAACGTTATTTAATGGTAATCAACGCCGAAACAACGATTTTTGCCTAAATAACCCTTAAATCATGGCAATCTGAATAGGCTTTAAGGCAGCTTGTAATATAATTAATTTCATATGCGTATACAGAAATATTTCTTTCACCGATTTCGTACACCTGCATATGGGTGGAAAAGCCATTTACTTTTATATTATTACATAAAATGCATTGTAATATTCAACCATCATAATTTTAACCAAAACCTTTTTTGTAGGCAACGTCTACGCGAATAGTTGGAGCTATATGGTGGTTTTTCACTCTTATAATAATATCCTCATATACAGCTAATCTAGCTGCATTCCTCACGGTCGAGCGAATGATAACTCCAATAGACAGTGCTTCTGATTTAGCAGACCAAAGTGACATATCATATGGTACTTTGGAAGGCGGTTCAACAATGACTTTTTTTAGGGTAATAAATATCTACTAGTAAACCCGGCCACGCAATGCTGTGGCTTTCAATTACACTGTGGGACAATTTGAGGGTGGAGGACCACTTATTGCCACATTTGAAAATTTTTTGATATACCTTCATAGCTACTGATTATTTTCTGTGGACCTAGATTTTTTATACATAGATTTTGAACAAGGAGCCCCCTAGGGAAGTTTTGTGCCGAATATTTTTCTAGACTATGGTAACCTTAAAGCGACATACAAAAGGCCATTTGGCGCGCTCCTCCTTTTCTTTCTAGTTCTCTTTCTCTTCCCCTTTCGCCTTTATTTGCGCTTTATTTTCCCTTTATCCATTTTATTTTACATATTTCCTCTTTCGCTTCCTGTCCTTCGCCATATCCGTCCCTTTCATTTTCCTCTTCCCTTTCCTTTTATTACCCATCTTCAGTGCTAGGCCTTGCATGATACTTCAAATTTAAAAATGAGATAAACTGTAGCGTAAAAATGGATTATTGAAGGGTGGCACCCTTTTTTTTAAAATTTAATAAATTACTCATTTCCATGCCAAGTCCTTTCATATGACACCTCAAATTTAAAAATCAAACAAACTATAGCGTAAAACTGAATTTTTGAAGAGGTGGCAACCCTTATTGAAAAATTTCTATTAAATTGCTCAATATCAGGTCAAGCCCCTTCATATGGTACCAAAAATTTTAAAATCAAACAAACTATACAGTAAAATTAAACTTTCAAACATCTGGCAACCCTTTTCAAACAAATTAAACCTTCCTGCACATCTACAGGTCAAGCCCTTTCATCTGACACCATATTTTCGAAAATCGGTATAACGGTGTAAAAGTTATGGTGCTTACAAAAAATCGCTTAGCGTAATATATATAAAGATAAGATAAACTGTAGGGTAAAAATGGATTTTTGAACAGGTGGTACCCTTTTTTAAAAATTTTAATAAATTACTCATTTCCATGCCAAGTCCTTTCATATGACACCTCAAATTTAAAAATCAAACAAACTATAGCGTAAAACTGAATTTTTGAACAGGTGGCAACCCTTTTTGAAAAATTTCTATTAAATTGCTCAATATCAGGTCAAGCCCCTTCATATGGTGCCAAAAATTTTAAAATCAAACAAACTATACAGTAAAATTAAATTTTCAAACATCTGGCAACCCTTTTCAAAAAAATTAAACCTTCCTGCACATCTACAGGTCAAGCCCTTTCATCTGACACCATATTTTCGAAAATCGGTATAACGGTGTAAAAGTTATGGTGCTTAAAAAATCGCTTAGCGTAATATATATAAAGATAAGATAAACTGTAGGGTAAAAATGGATTTTTGAACAGGTGGTACCCTTTTTGTAAAAATTTTAATAAATTACTCATTTCCATGCCAAGTCCTTTCATATGACACTTCAAATTTAAAAATCAAACAAACTATAGCGTAAAACTGAATTTTTGAACAGGTGGCAACCCTTTTTGTAAAATTTGTATTAAATTACAAAATATCAGGTCAAGCCCTTTCATATGGTGCCAAAAATTTTAAAATCAAACAAACTATACAGTAAAATTAAATTTTCAAACATCTGGCAACCCTTTTCAAAAAAATTAAACCTTCCTGCACATCTACAGGTCAAGCCCTTTCATCTGACACCACATTTTCGAAAATCGGTATAACGGTGTAAAAGTTATGGTGCTTAAAAATCGCTTAGCGTAATATATATAAAGATAAGATAAACTGTAGGGTAAAATGGATTTTTGAACAGGTGGTACCCTTTTTGTAAAAATTTTAATAAATTACTCATTTCCATGCCAAGTCCTTTCATATGACACCTCAAATTTAAAAATCAAACAAACTATAGCGTAAAACTGAATTTTTGAACAGGTGGCAACCCTTTTTGAAAAATTTCTATTAAATTGCTCAATATCAGGTCAAGCCCCTTCATATGGTACCAAAAATTTTAAAATCAAACAAACTATACAGTAAAATTAAATTTTCAAACACCTGGCAACCCTTTTCAAAAAAATTAAACCTTCCTGCACATCTACAGGTCAAGCCCTTTCATCTGACACCACATTTTCGAAGATCGGTATAACGGTGTAAAAGTTATGGTGCTTACAAAAAATCGCTTAGCGTAATATATATAAAGATAACACTGTTTTACAGCCAAACATACTAAGATATTCAGGTACAGCAAATAATTAGCATGGCCCTCCTGAGCTCAAAACTAATTTTTTATGGTTACCATAAAACTACACTATCTGTCCTCTATACCTACGGCGACCATAAATAAATTTATAATTAAAAAACAGAACAATTTTTTTATTAACAAAATTAGTAAAAGCTTTTGCTAGAATTGATTTTTCTCGAGTCCATCTCGAATTCGGAATAATTACGGTGACCATCCGTTCTGTTTTTAGCAGAACAGTTCTGTTTTTCAGGCGCTTGTTCTGCGTATTTTTTTTCTCTGAAAACCAACAAATTGTTCTGTTTTTGTTCTGTTTTTATCCACTATGCAAATCAAAAATTGTTTTACAGCGGCAACCATTTTCTGATCAAAATATAGGTTCCTATCGATATCACTTAGCAATCACTATGGCTATGTTCAGAAACGCAACATGAAACGCAACAGCGGCAGTAATTATTTTTTTGATAATTGTGATGAGCGACGCTTCATGCAAAATTTACGTTTATGAACGCTCTGCTTGTACTACAAAATCAGGTTGCGCTTCAAACTGAGTTTCTGAACAAAGCCTATTATTCAGCTGGTTCAGAAGCATGTTCACATTGAGGTAAGTTTAGTTTTTGTATTTTCGGCATAAATTACAGACAAATTCAACATCAGAAATGTGGCTTCTGTTTACCCACTGCCAAGCATCTCTTTTTCATAATTACATTACACAAATTGAATCGTAAAATATTTGTATGGCAGAAGCAGCGTTGCCGTTTTCTGGGTAATTCCCCAAATTTGGGGAATTTTTTAATATTTGGGTAATTTTTGGGGAGTGCTATGATTTGGGAAATTTTGGGGAGTTCGCCTTTCAATAGTTTTATATATATATTATAGTTTTATTATATATTAAATAAAATAAATAAACAACCCACAGAATTGGAGGTACCTATAAATTAAAGAAAATCGGACTATTTGATGTTTCATTTCTCTTACTTGTTTTATGTTTATAACTTTTTTTAACCACACATATACATACATACATATATGCACATGAATTTAAAAATACAAACCTTTATAAAGTAAAATAAATTTGAAAATACTTGTGTTTAAGCTTTGATGGGAGAGGGGAAGGCGAGTTGCTTTTTTGGAGGGAATTGGATTGGGTTTGGCTACGGGGAGATGTAGCATCTTTTGTTGGGTAGTGTGGGGGTGTCTACGGGGAGGTGTAGCATCTTTTATGCGAGTGTGTACATATGTACGTGTGTATGTACATATGTGCATATATTGAATGTATATATGCACATACATACCATATTTACAACCCTTGAATGTATTCAGGTGGGGAGGAGCGTGATTGCGGCTCCAAGGTTGGGCGAGAGTGCCAACCTCTTTTTCGTTGTGAAAAATCCCGAGTACGATTTGCTCCTTCATGCTATATAGCTCGAACAATGCATAAGACGGCTGAGAATTACCGCAGTTTTTCACAGCCGCATGCAAATGCACGAACGAAAGCTATACAGCATAAGTTGCATAAACATACTCGCACCCCTAGACGGCTTAATCGTCTAGTAGTTATCCCATGAGGAGCCGGTTATCCGGCTCGAAGGACCATGTTTAAGCTTTGATGGGAGAGGGAAGGCGAGTTGCTTTTTTTGGAGGGAATTGGAGTGGGTTTGGCTACGGGGAGGTGTAGCATCTTTTTTTTGGGTAGAGTGGAGGTGGCTACGGGGAGGTGTAGCATCTTTTATGCGAGTGTGTACATATGTACGTGTGTATGTGCATATGTGCATATATTGGATGTATATATGCACATACATACCATATTTTACAACCCTTGAATGTATTCAGTTGGGGAGGAGCGTGATTGCGCCTCCAAGGTTGGGCGAGAGTGCCAACCTCTTTTTCGTTTGTGAAAAATCCCGAGTACGATTTGCTCATTCATGCAATATAGCTCGAACAATGCATAAGACGGCTGAGAATTACCGCAGTTTTTCACAGCCGCATGCAAATGCACGAACGAAAGCTATACAGCATAAGTTGCATAAACAACTTGTTTATTGGAAATCTCTTGATACCACTACCCGACAAAAAAAATATCCTCGACATTTGATTCCTATGCATTCCTGTTGATTCCAAATACATATGTCATCAAATAGTTAAAAAGTAGAACAGTTTTCGAGCTAAGAAGAAAAGGAGGATTACTAATCTGTTAATATCTCCGTCACTGCCGTCTTGAGTTTTATGTTATTTCATTTAATTTTGAGAGGATGAAATACCCTTTCCAATTCCACATAAAATCGACGTTAAAGTGACGGAATTATGGCGGACAAAAGATTTCTTTTTATGCAAAAAATAAGTTAAATACAAGATGTATAAAATGTCGAAGAAAATAGTTTCAGAGTTGGAAAAATCAGGAACTGTAGATTTAAGTAAAATAAAAGATCATGCAAAACGTTTTTACATTAATTGCGCTGATTACACTGGATCACAAAATGAAATTTTTTGTCTGTACTTTGGACGTGACCATCCTATCTATATGTAAAATCGGTCGCTGATTCCGAAAATCGGGCTCATTTTTAATTCTATGGGAAGGTTTTTGAGATATCGGCAATTTACCGTTATTTGGCCACTGGCTCCATTTAATCCTGTATACCTTTTTAACGCAGTGAGCTATCTTCCTTGGAGTGACACTCAACGAAAGAAAATTAAATTTCCTTTTCATCGCTGCTATAACATTTTTCTGTAACTCTTATAGTTTCTGAAATATTGACGATTCAATTTGAATTTTTTCGATTTTTTACGATTTTTTGAAGAAAAAATTGAATTTGTCAGGCAATATCTTTTAAACCAATGTCTTCACCTTCGGTTTTACTCCTTTACATGAAGCTCCATTCTATTGGGAAAAATATAAGCTATCAACGAAGAAAATCCATGGTAAAATGGAAAAGTTATAGGCGATCAAGTAAATACATCCAACTCCCGCAATGCCTCTGCACGGGTATATTCTATGCATGTTATACCCGTAAATGGGCTTTTATCTACTGCGCTGCCAATGTGCTGCACTGCAGATGTGTAGGTATTGGTATAACATGCATAGAATATACCCGTGCAGAGGCATTGCGCGACTTGGGTGTATTTACTTGATCGCCTATAACTTTTCTATTTTACCATGGATTTTCTTCGTTGATAGCTTATCTTTTTCCCAATAGAATGGAGCTTCACGTAAAGGAGTAAAACCGAAGGTGAAGACATTGGTTTAAAAGATATTGCCTGACAAAGTCAATTTTTTCTTCAAAAAATCGTAAAAAATCGAAAAAATTCAAATTGAATCGTCAATATTTCAGAAACTATAAGAGTTACAGAAAAATGTTGTAGCAGGGATGAAAAGGAAATTTAATTTTTTTTCGTTGAGTGTCACTCCAAGGAAGATAGCTCACTGCGTTAAAGAGGTATACAGGATTAAGTGGAGCCATTGGCCAAATAACGGTAAATTGCCGATATCTCAAAAACCTTCCCATAGAATTAAAAATGAGCCCGATTTTCGGAATCAGCGACCGATTTTACATATAAATAGGATGGTCGCGTTCAGAGTATTTTTTGGCTGTAGAGCAGTGTTATTTAAATCAGTGGGACCAAGCTCGAAGTGATAGAATGGGTACTTTTGCGTACAGTTCCATCTTGGCATGATGTTGAAAGAAATTTGATTTATATTTTGGAAAAGATAACCCAGACTAAAATTAATGACAGCGAATTATTTGATGAGTTGACATGTATTAAGAACTATGTGACTCCAAACAAACTGAAGGAATGGGTGAAAGGGGGAAATCTAGTCGATATGAAATGGGTTGAAATATTTCAACATTTTAAAAAAAAATGCTATACCTTTTAAAAATATTTTAAAAATAGTAGAATTCAATTTAAGTTTACCGGGTTCAAATGCCCCCACTGAAAGGATATTTTCAATTTTAAATATATGGACTGATGAAAAATCAAAAATTCAAATTGAGACTGTGAAATCTATTTTAATAACTAGATGTAACTATGATTTTAATTGCTTAGAATTTAAGAATTACTTACAAAATGAAGAAAATGTGCTTAAACAAATTTATGCCTCAGAAAAATATCAGTAATTTGATACATTTATTAATTGGTTATGTACCTAATACTTGATTGAAATCAAAGCCAGTGAAATGTGATTCATGTTTGTGAATATTTTTTGTTCCTATTAATAAAAAAAAATGTTCTCTTTTTATACTCAGCTGTACTAGTACACAGAGTATTATAGTTTTGATTTCCTAACGGTGGATTGTAACAGAATGAAATAATCGAGATAGATATAGACTTATATATATCAAAATGATCAGGGTGAAAAGAGAAATCGATTGAGCCATGTCCGTCCGTCTGTCCGTCTGTCCGTCTGTGAGCACGATAACTCGCGCAAAAATTGAGATATTTTGATGAAATTTGAAATGTAAGTTGGTATCAAGACAGGAACGGATGGTATTGAAAATGGGCGAAATCGGACCATGACCACGCCCACCTCCCCTATATAGTAAAAATCGGAAATTTTGTATCTCAGTCACTAATAGAGCTGGAGTGATAAAATTTCACACACGTATTGAGCTCAGGCCCTTATGAAGAAATATGGTGAAATTTTGGAAAATGGGCGGTGCCACGTCCACTTATTAAGGGGCAAACATTGAAAGTTTTATGAGTCATAACTCAGAAACCGTTGAAAATATATCGATGAAATTTGGTAGGCGTGATATACTTACTTAGGCAAATGGTTGGACGAAAAATTGCCAAAGTCGGTTGACGACCACGCCCACTTTTATATATGGGTATTATAAAGTGACCTAATAAAAACATTTTAAGCCATATCTCTGTCAAATATAAAGATATATCATTGAAATTTTATGGAAGGTGTCCAACTATGGACATAAAACAAAAAATACAAAAATTTTGGAAAATGGGTGTGGCACCGCCTCCTTTTAGAGGCAGGAATATACGAGATTTCTGAGCCCATAACTCGACAAATAATCGATATATTATGACGAAACTTGGTGTATACACTTTTATTACTTGTGGTAATACATGTTCAAAATTTTAGCGAAATCGGTTGACGACCACGCCCACTTTTATATATGGATATCATAAAGTGGCCTAGTAAAAACATTTTAAGCGATATCTTTGTCAAATATAAAGATAATTCATTGAAATTTTGTGGCATGAGTTCTACAATAGATCGGAAACAAAAAATAGAAAAATTTCGGAAAATGGGCGTGGCACCGCCTCTTTTCAGACAAAGAAATCAACGAGATTTCGGAGCCCATAACTCGACAAACAATTGAGATATTATGACGAAACTTGGTTTATACACTTTTATAACTTGTGTTAATAGACACGCAAAAATTTATTGAAATCGGTTTATGACCACGCCTACTTTTTAACAAAGATATTTCTGGAACACCTTTTGGGAATTTGTAACGTTTGCATCTTTGTAACTCATAAAGGGATGAAATTTTGCACAAAGAATTATATTCATAAGCTTAGTTGGATGACTGACAAAAATTTAGAAAATGGGCGTGGCTACGCCCACTTTATGCAGCACTCGCTTTATATAAAATACGCCGTGTTTCCATCAAACGCAAACAAACAATGAAAGCATACAGCTGAGTGGCTAGTGGCCGCTGTGGTGCAGTGGGTAGAGTGCTCGCCTGCTATGCCAGAAGTCTCGGGTTCAAACCACGGTCCGAGCCAAACAAATTTTTCTAATTAGTAAAAATCCAATTATTGGGTTTTTTAAGAGCAGCGGTCACCTCTCGGCAGTGGGCGGCATACCCTCCGAGAGTATTTCTGCCATGAAAAAGCTTCTCACAAAAAATGCATTCGCCGTTCGGAGCCGGCATAAAACTGTAGGTCCACCCAATTAGTAGGAAAAACAAAAAGGAGCACACCTCGAATTGGGAGAGAAGCTCGGCCATAAAACTCGTCAGAGTTATAATAGCGCCATTGTATTATTATTATTATTATTATTATATCTAATGTTCGATTCCACTCGAACTTAGGCTTCCTTACTTGTTTTAATACAAATTTATGGTCACCGTAGACTTAATTGAATGTAGTGTACTCACCCAAACATATGTACAACAGCCACAAACATATGTACAACAGCCACGACCTACATGCACGTCTGTTTGTATAGACGCATTGAAAAATGCATTTGATACACTTGACCAATAGCATTGCTTAAAGTATGTCAACGCTATAGCTGAGCCAGCATTTATTCTAGCGCTCTGCTTGGTCTTACGCGACACGCTTCTATTGGCTAAAGAAAGTGTTTGCCAAGCTTAACGTGAATTCAGCTATGTAGAAGTCAGAAAAGAGGAGAAGTTTTGGAAATCACTTTTAGTGAACAAAATTGTATAAATAGGCTAAGATTTACGAATAAAGCAAGACTTGAACATTTGACATGAATGACTAATGTTTTCTTCATTATTTTGATTTTATTCCGGCTGTCTCTTTTGATAGCCTATTTGATCGGCTGAACTTCCTCGGCCTTTATAATCAAGGAAGTACCCCTTGAACACCCCATAGGACCACCAGATGGCGATCCTGCCAAATTAATGACCAGGCAATTCTAACTCCAGATGAGCGAAGAAATAATCAGCCAGGCTGAGTTCGACTCAATCTTCAATAGGTACACAGAGCCTTATGTGCCCGTGCCAACTGAGCCCACAGAGGCATATCCAATATATACACCTACCCCAATAGATACACCTACCCCAATAGATACAATAGAAGAAGGCCCAAAAAGGCTCACGATCGAGGAGTACAAGGCTAGACAAGCCAAAAAGAGAATTCCAACAACAACACCACCGCCACCCAAAAAGAAACACCGTAGCGGGAAGCAGTTCAGAGAAAGGAAGGAGAGAGCAATTTTATATAGGCAATTAAACTTAGAGCACAAAAAAGAAAAAAAATTAGAAATTATAAGTAAATTGAAAATGTTAAGATATAAAAAATAAAATTTAAAAAAAAAAAAAAAACAAAAAAACAAAAAAAAAAACAAATTTAAAACTTTTCAAACAATTTAATATGGGCTCACAGAAATCAAAGATAAGTGACCCAAAGGCCAACGTGGTCAATGAAGTTGTATTAGATAATACACAAAACGGTGCATCCAGCCTTATAGAAATACTACTAATAATAATAACAATTATTTTAATTTTCAACTTAGTACTAAAAATCCACGCCATATATAGAAGCCAATTAAAAAAGGCAATAAACAAATCCATCAAAAATTAACAAATCTAAATTCTAAATAATGAGTCATTGGCAAAAAGTAGAAGAAAAAATTAAAGTTTCAGAAGAAAAATTCAAAAAATCATATAAATGCCTAAATAAGACTGTCAATGTTAAAAAAGACACTTTCCTAAAACACATCACTATCCTTTTTACAGAATTAGAAGCTATAAGGAGTATTTCTAATGCGTACTTTGAAAAGCTCACAAAGGAGCACAAAGCACAGGTATTAGACATATTCTGGCACAAAAGGGATGAAATATTGAAAATCCTATCTAAATACGAATACGAAATTGAAATCCCACACACAATTGATAAGAATATTGAATTCCCTTCTGAAATTTTTATACTCAGCTGTACTAGTACACAGAGTATTATAGTTTTAATCACATAACGGTGGATTGTAACAGAGTGAAATAATCGAGATAGATATAGACTTATATATATCAAAATGATCAGGGTGAAAAGAGAAATCGATTGAGCCATGTCCGTCCGTCCGTCCGTCTGTCCGTCCGTCCGTCTGTCCGTCCGTCTGTAAACACTCTAACTCGCGCAAAAATTGAGATATTTTGATGAAATTTGAAATGCAGGTTGGTATCGAGACTGGGACGGTTGGTATTGAAAATGGGCGAAATCGTTTATCCACGTGTTGACCTCAGGCCCCTAGGAAGAAATTTGATGACGTTTTGGAAAATGGGCGGTGCCACGCCCACTTATTAAGGGTCAAACCTTGCAAGTCTTATATGTCATAACTCAGAAACCGTTGAAGATATATCGATGAAATTTGGTACGCGTGATATACTTACTTAGTCAAATATTTGGACGAAAAATTTCCGAAATCGGTTGAGGGCCACGCCCACTTTTATATATGGCTCTTATAAAGTGACCTAATAAAAACATTTTAAGCGATATCTCTGTCAAATATAAAGATATATCATTGAAATTTTATAGCAGGAGTCCAACTGCGGACATAAAACGAAAAACACAAAAATTTTGGCAAATGGGCGTGGCACCGCCTCTTTTTATAAACAGGAATATACGAGATTTCTGAGCCCATAACTCGACAAATAATTTATATATAATGACTAAACTTGGTGTGTACACTTTTATTACTTGTGGTAATACATGTTGAAAATTTTAGCGAAATCGGTTGACGACCACGCCCACTTTTATATATGGGTATTATAAAGTGACCTAATAAAAACATTTTAAGCGATATCTTTGCCAAATGTAAAGATAATTCATTGAAATTTTGTGGTTTGATTTCTACAATAGACCAGAAACAACACATAGAAAAATTTTGGAAAATGGGTGTGGCACCGCCTCTTTTTACACAAAGGGATATACGTGATTTCTTAGCCTATAACTCGACAAATAATTGAGATATTATGACGAAACTTGGTTTATACACTTTAATAACATGTGTTAATAGCCACGCAAAAATTTATTGAAATCGGTTTATGACCACGCCTACTTTTTAAGAAAGATATATCTGGAACACTCTTTGGGAATTTGTAACGTGACATCTTTATAACTAGAAGTCAAAAAGGAATGAAATTTTGCACAAAGAATAATATTAATATGCTTAGTTGGATGACTGATAAAAATGTTGAAAATGGGCGTGGCTACGCCCACTTTATGCAGCACTCGCTTTATATAAAGTACAGCGTGTTTCCATCAAACGCAAACAAACTATGAAAACATACAGCTGAGTATCTAATGTTCGATTCCACTCGAACTTAGGCTTCCTTACTTGTTGAATCAGAGATTGAAATCCCACACACAATCGATAAGAATATTGAAATCCCTTCTGAAATTTTTGACCAAAAGCATACTCAAGAAGAATCAGCAACAATGTCGGAATTTAATTTGCAATTAGCCTCAAAATCAATTCCTAGTTTTTCAGGAAATTACAAGGAACTGGATGCATTTCTGAAAATCATTGAAATCATCTACAATGATTTAGCAGATACCGCAAAACCAGCATTGATCGATTTTGTAATTTACGTTAAACTGAGTCAGACGGTGAAGACAAATGTTACCGCGATAACCATTCCAAAAACTTTTCAAGAGCTAAATACATCCCTCAAAAGTAAATATAAAAGCACAGCCACCATACCCCAAATACAAAATCAACTGGCAAATATCAGCCAAAGAAATTTGAGCGTTCTCAACTATAAAACAACCTCAAACTCAATGCAAGTAAATGCCAATTTCTTAAATCTGAAGTAATTTACTTAGGGCATTTAATAACAGAAAAAGGCATAAAAACAGATCCAGCTAAATGCCAAGTAGTACGTAACTACCCCAAACCGACTAATCCAGACGAGACCAGACGATTCATTGCTTTTTGAAGTTACTACAGACGATTTATCCCAAATTTCGCAAAAATTGTGAAATGCCTTAATTCACTATTAAAGAAAGGAAAACCTTTTATTTGGTCAGAAGAATGCGAAAAGGCATTCAATAACTTAAAGGACAAACTAATTAACCCACCTATTTTACAGTACCCAGACTTTGACAAACCTTTTATACTGACAACAGATGCATCCGATTTTGCATTAGGAGCCATACTATCACAAGGAGAAATTGGTCACGATTTACCAATTTCCTACGCAAGCAAATCTTTACTAAAACATGATATTAACAAGCCAATTATAGAAAAAGAATTATTAGCCATCCATTGGAGAATAAACTATTTCAGGACATACCTGTACGGTAGAAAATTTATTGTCGTAACTGATCACAGACCCCTAGTATCGCTATTTTCACATAGAAATCCGTCTTCTAAAATGACGAGAATTAGAATAGATCTATCAGAATATGATTTTGAAATCGTATACAAACAAGGTAAAATTAACACAAATGCTGACGCACCATCCCGAATTCAGTTAGATAGTGACGTACTTAAATCAATGATTCCCACTAGTAAAAATGAAAAAGGAGATAAGAAAATTAACGTAGTAACGAGGAGCAAGGCCGCGAACTTAAAAGAAATAAAAGAAAATGAAAAGAAGGAAACCGGTAAACGCATTAAGGAAAGCATAGCTCATAACAAGCCTGCGCAACTTCACATTTGGGAATGCACATCCCTTAATGACATAAAAAAGATGAAGAAATTGAAATTTAATATTGAAAAAGAAAGTGGTACCACAATTGAATGAATTAATAATGAAGTGCACGTAACTTGTAGCGATGACCCTTTGAATCTAGATACAATGTTGGAGAAACTACATAGTTGGCTAAGGAATTCACATATAAAGGAGCTAGCCCTTTGTGAAAAAGATTATATATATAAAAATATTGATATGAACGTATTCAAGAGGAAATACAATGAATTAGAAATGAATAAACGCGCGCCGATACAAATACTAATATAAAAAGCTCCACGGGAAATAAACAGCATGATAACAAAATACAAACTGATAGACGAATTTCACTGCTCAAATATCGCAGGCCATTTAGGAATTCGAAAAACTATTTTAAAACTAAAGCAAAGATACATTTGGAAAAACATGAGGCAAATGGTAAAGGAATTTGTAAACAACTGCAGAAAATGCACTCAAAACAAAATTGTTAGACACACAAAAGAGCCGCTTGTGGTGACAGACACCCCGACATCAACATTCGAAACAATTGCGATTGACACGGTCGGTCCGCTTCGCATATCAAACGGCTATAGATACATATTGACAATGCAATGTGATCTATCCAAATTCGTCATAGCACACCCCATTGTGTCGAAAGACGCAAAAACAATTGCAACCACTTTGGTTGAACAACTAATTCTCAAGTACGGTTTCATAAAAACATTGAAATCGGATAGAGGTACAGAATTTGTAAATGAGTTAATGAAACATGTGTGCAACTTACTTAATACTAAACAAATATTTTCCACACCATACCATCACGAAACTATGGGCTCACTTGAGAAAAACCATAGGACACTTAACGAATTCTTACTTTCATTCGCAGATGATTATGAATGGGATAAATGGGTTCCATATTACACTTTCGCTTACAACACGACCCCACACGTAGATACATTGTACTCACCATATGAGTTAGTTTTCGGTAAATTACCCGCGTTACCAAGCGACAACATAAATAAACAAACAAAAATTTACGACATTGATGACTATGCAAATGAATTGAAATTGAGACTCCAAAGGTCAATACTCAATGCCAGAAACATAATTAAAACTGTCAAAGCAAAACGAAAATCAAAATATGAAAATAATAATATAAACAAGGTTGATTTGGAAATAGGAGACCTAGTATATGTAAGAATAGAAAATAGAAAAAAGAGTCAAAGCCCATATCATGGCCCGTATAAAATTGTAAAACGAAACGGAGTAAATTCTGTAATAGACATTAATGGTAAACATAAGGAACTGCACAACAATATTTTAAAGAAGCACTTAGAAATAAGTTAAAACAAATAAGCCGGCATGAATGAATGAATGTAACTAGATACACACATATAAGAATTCTATTTTTTTGTAAACAATTATATCCAATACTTTAAGAAGCTACATATAAGTAAAGTACAATTGAAGAAATTCTTAGAAATAAACTAAACAAACCATCCTACATATGTAAGCAATAACGATAAGAAAGTACACTTAAGCAAACCATACCTATAGATGTAAGTATGTATATTCACATGAAAGGTATTTGCATAACTCCACACAAAAAATTTATTTCATTTCTTAAATTAAACGAAATAAATTTTTCTCTTTTGCGGTAAGGGTGTAGTGTACTCACCCAAACATATGTACAACAGCCACAAACATATGTACAACAGCCACGACCTACATGCACGTCTGTTTGTATAGACGCATTGAAAAATGCATTTGATACACTTGACCAATAGCAGTGGCGTAGCTAGAGAATTTTTCGGGGGGGGTCACAGCCAATGTAAAAAATTTACTAAAATTAAAATTACCAAAAAAACTACAATTTTTTTTACAAATGATAAAAATCGCTAGCTTAGAATGCAAATTGTGTAAGTCTTTTTTTAAAACTTTGTAGGAGAGACAAAAAAACAAAAAAGAAAAAAAATTCGAAATGAAAAAAATTTCTGTTCATATAAATATTTTGGACTTACACAATTTTTTTCGCTTTTTGGACTTACACAATTTGCGTATCACTGAATAACAACGGGTAGAAATATGACAAGTATCTCAGACTTGTTTAGCGCGGTGCGTATTTGATTTTTCTAGCGTTCTACTACATAAAAATACACTTTTTCATAAAAGTTGACTTACACAGTTTGCACTCTAAGCTAGCGAAATGTAATTTTTTCAGACTATAATTTAACATTTTAGTACACAAATATCGCTTATAATTAGGCTTGCCATAATTTTTTCACCCCAAAGCGTGTATAAAATACAATCCAACGCAACTGGAGAAGATGGAATACCAATAAAATTTATAAAAATAATATTACCAGTTATTTTACCAACCCTTACGCACATAATTAACCATAGTTTTACAACCTCCTGTTTCCCCGATGCGTGGAAAGTTGCAACAGTCCTTCCTGTTGCCAAAAATAAGTCTGCGGCTAGTCCTTGTGACTTTCGGCCTATCAGTATATTGCCTGCCTTGTCGAAGGTTGCTGAGTCGCTAATGTCTGAGCAAATATATCGTCATGTTAATTTATACAATTTGTTGTCACGGTATCAGTCTGGATTTAGAGCCAAACATAGCTGCTCGACAGCTATGGTAAAAATATTGGACGATATTAGAATTGCGTTCGACAAGAAACATTTGACGCTGCTTTGCTTACTAGATTTCTCTAAAGCCTTTGACACGGTTAAGCATGAATTGCTGTGCCTAAAATTGCGTGATAATTTTGGTTTTGGTCCGTCCGCGGTACAACTAATGAGGAGCTATATAACAGGCAGGTCTCAACGTGTAAAGGTAGATCTAAGGTTCTCTTCGCTGCGTCAAATATTGTCTGGTGTTCCACAAGGTTCTATCCTGGGACCTCTGTTATTTAGTCTATTCGTAAATGATGTGTTCTCTGTATGCCAGCATGCTCGTACTCATGCATATGCGGATGATATCCAATTGTATATGTCCAGTACTATTGAACAGGCAATGAACTTGTGCTCTAAGTTCAACCAGGATTTATCTTCCGTCAAGTTATGGGCTGCACAAAACGGCCTTAGTCTTAATGTCAATAAGTGTTATGTGTTACCTATTTGTAAGGGACGTTTACAGCCTTCAGATATTCCCTCCTTGTATATTGGTGAGCATGCTCTCAAATTGGTGTCTAAAGTTACTAACTTGGGATTTGTTGTTAATTCTGACCTTACGTGTACTGATCATATCAACGCAACAATTGGTAAAGTCTACCTTACATTGAGAAGCCTTCGAATCTCTGCCCAATTCACGCCGATTGCCACAAGAAGAAAGCTCGCTATCCAACTCATTATGCCGATAATTAGTTATGCAGAGCTAGTGTATAGCATGCTAGATTCTCAGTCTGCTTATAAGTTGAATGTAGCATTTAACCATGTCACGCGATATGTGTACGGGTTAGCGAGATTTGAACACATATCCGCTTGGAAAACTAGCTTACTAGGGTGTGAACTTAACGAGTACTTGAAGGTAAGAAACTGCATCTTTCTTTTCCACCTCATGAATGAGAAAACACCTACTTACCTATATGAGAAGTTAACACTTGCAAAGTCCGCTCGAGTACAAGGCCTTATAGTTCCGCAGTATAACTTTCTTCCATCCGCTAGACTATTTTTCATCAACGCTATTCGTATATGGAACTCTATTCCTACAAGTATTCGTAATAGCGTGAACAAAAGCAATATTAAGACTGTTCTATTGTCGTACTTTCGTAATCAGTAAAGTGATATTATATATGTATGCATGTACAAATGTAAAATCTCTAGATGTGCTATCTATGTATAACTTTCTTCCCTCTTCTTTTCTTTTTGTATATATATATATTTTTTTTTTTTCTTTTGTATATTTCTTATTTATTTTATTTTACTATTTACTTATTATTTTTTACCATTAAGAGTATAATTGTAATACCCTTATTCCTTCTTGTCATCTAACTGCTCTACCCTTTATTCTCTTTTGTTTTTTTTTTTTTATTTTTTTCTTCTTTTTTTTGTATAGACTTAAGTTATCATATAATATTGTAACAAATGTTGTACTGCAAAAGACACTTTGTTCTATTGTACTGATGCATTATAATAAATAAATAATAATAATAATAATAATACCTGACTAAAGCGAAATGAAAACAGCCTAAAGTTAGAAAACCATAAAATTCATTCAAGTATATTTAGCAGTCTACACTCAAAAAAAAAATTACTCAGATTATGGAAAAATGGGAATGATTCGGCGCTAAAGACATATTTCCATATTTTGATGTACAATTTTCTTTAAAACGTGGTTTTTATTCCTTGATTTGAAGAAAATCGTACATCAAAATATGGAAATATGTCTTTAGCGCCGAATCATTCCCACTTTTCCATAATCTGAGTAAGTTGTTTTTTCAGTGTAAAAATTACAAGTTTATATATGTAAATTTATCACATTTAAAAAACAATTCACTGATATTTTTTGTCAAATATGGGCTATGAATATGTCTTTTTATGCTTATTAATTCTATTAGATTCTTCTGTTGATGACTTATCTAAATTATTTTGAAGTAAATAGCACCAAAAGCACAAGTATACATGAAAAATAATTGTGACAATTCGAACAAACGGGGTTATATACTACAGCAGAAATTTATCTGGTTTTATTGTCCTAAAATCGTAGTTATTGCATTCGCATGTAGAATTTTTTATCTGGCACGGGATCGGCGTTAAATGAAACACGGCTAAAATAAATTACTCAAAAGCGTGTGTGAACGCACGTAATTTCAGAAAGTAATTTCGGCTAATCAACGTAATTTAAAATGTCTAAATGTGCTTTTATGACACGGAATAAGAAAGAAGTTATTGATAACACTGGTCGACAAATTTTTGTTACAGAAATAAAATTCTACTTTTCTAAAGGACTTCGGTGCGCTGAATCCGAACCTGAAGTCAGATTTTCGGCAATACGTACAGTTTTTAAAATATTCATGTATAAAAAAGCGAAAACACATTTTTTGGATATATTCACTCCTCAAAATATTTTTTAAATTACTTACTTTTGAAAAAAAAATTGGTTAAAGCTATTGAAAGGGCGGACATTTCTCTTTAAGTAACCGTTTTAATTTTTGAGATATCTTTCTTGTAACTTGCAATATTGCATATTAAGCCTCATTAGTTTTGCAATATTTTCCCCATTCAAAAATAATTAAAAATTTTGAAGCACGTTTAGGCAGTTTATTATATTATGGACGTATGTAAGTGGCTTCGTAAAAAGAAATAGTTCTGCTGAGCAATTACAAAACTTGATTGCGCCTGAAACATGCTACAAATGCTGCCATTGTTTTCGACGACAAATACCTTATTGTACAAAAACATATATTTCTATATACCTAAATTAGATATCCGAAAAATTATAACGTTGTCTTCAAGAGAAATGGCCGAGTTTCAATAGCTTCAATCAATTTTTAAAACAAGTAAGTAATTTAAAAGATATTGTGGAGTGAATATAGGCAAAAAACGTGTTTAAAAAAAAATTTTTAAGTTAACAGCCCTATTCTGATAACCTCACAAAACTCACCGCACTCACTATTGTGACGTTTCTCACAGTTGTGAGGCTACACTTATTCTGGCATAAATTCAAAAGCTCAAAAGCTCATAATTGTGAGAAAATTTGTGATGACTGAATATGCAGCTCACAATACAAAAACTGTTGAAAATATTTTGAAATTTTGTGCCGTAAAAATTGTTTTTTTTTTATGGAGGAATTGTTGCTCGTTGTTTTGGCGACAGCTCTTGAGGAGCAGAAAGAAACAGTGGCGAGAAGAAGGCTTCTGAAAAGTCTCACGGATAAAAGCGATCAATTATTTCTGCGGGTTGCCCGTGTGGAATTTTTTTCGCTCCATCTCTGGGTGCTGCCTGCAGAAACGGATAAGGAATTTCAATTGCTCTTGTGTGGTTTTCTCATACTTGCTTCTGTAAAGGAAAATATTTATTTATGTATGTATGTACATATGAGTTGAATTTTTTGAAGTGGGCCACCTAAAATTATTTCGACGGCCATGTATTTTAATGAAAGTGTGTAGTATGGCTCACAACGCTTAAACAAAAATACGTATTTAACAATTTTTCGAAATTCGAATTATTTTCAAAGTTATAGCTATCAACACTTTTCGAAGTTCCTCAGTTTTTGCCGATTTTCTCTCGATTGGTCAAACCGATTTTGCTAAATTTTGACATATATATAAAAGATGAAATCTGCTAGCAAACTGCATTTCTTATTTTTGCAAATAATTTTTTTTGCAAACATTATTCGCAATTTTTATGTTCTGGACCACGGTCGGATGGCGCTTTTGTATGATATTGTTGGGCATTCCATTAGTAACTATTAGCAAAAAAAAATTTTGGGGCACTTTAAAGGCGCGGGAATTATTTACTTTTTTACACTTGTTATTTTTGTATGCAATTTTGTTTGTTACATACTGAGTACTACGAATAATGAACTAAAGCATGCATAACTCCCGCTCCCTTAAAGTGCCCCAAAATTTTTTTTTGCTAATAGTTACTAATGGAATGCCCAACAAAATCATACAAAAGCGCCATCCGACCGTGGTCCAGAACATAAAAATTGCGAATAATGTTTGCAAAAAAAATTATTTGCAAAAATAAGAAATGCAGTTTGCTAGAAGATATCATCTTTTATATATATGTCAAAATTTAGAAAAATCGGTTTAACCAATCGTGAGAAAATCGGCAAAAACTGAGGAACTTCGAAAAGTGTTGATACCTATAACTTTGAAAATAATTCGAATTTCGAAAAACTGGGCCAAACGCATTTTTTTTTGTAGTTGTGAACTATTCAAAAAAGTTTCAGAAAGATACTACAACTTCGAAAAAAGGTGGCTCACTTCAAAAAATTCAACTCATATGTATTTATAAATTTTAAAATTAAAAAAAAAAAAATTATAAATTACTCACGTCTTTTGTTTTTCCATTTTTGTTCAAATTGAAATTTGACAGAAAAAAACTTCTCACCTCCTATGGTAAATTTTTTAAGCTTTTTTCATGTGAGGTCTGGCACCGAATAGCCTCACAAATATACCTCACAAAATGTTGACAAATTGTTCCTCACATAAAAGTTGTGAGGTTTTTTAAGAATAGGGCTGTAAGTTTAGTTGACCAAATACCAGTATGAAAACAAATTTCTGAACTGTTTTCATTTTTCAAAGAATTAATTGACAAACTTTATATTTTTCAATAAAATCGACTTTTAACTACACCTTTTCCAGTTTAAGTTCAGAAAGTTACAATTGAAGTTCAGATTCTCCAATTGAAGTTCAGAAAGTTACAATTGAATTTCAGAAAATTACAATTGAAGTTCAGAATTTCCAATTGAAGTTCAGAAAGTTATAATTGAATTTCAGAAAATTACAATTGAAGTTCATTTGGAAATTCTGAAATTCAATTGTAATTTTCTGAATTTCAATTGTAACTTTCTGAACTTCAATTGTAATTTTCTGAAATCCAATTGTAACTTTCTGAACTTCAATTGTAATTTTCTGAACTTCAATTGGAAATTCTGAACTTCAATTGTAATTTTCTAAACTTCAATTGTAACTTTCTGAACTTAAACTGGAAAAGGTGTAGAGCCCTAGATACCCGGGTATCGAGCAATTCGATCTGAACGTTTTTGTTTGAAGCCCGTTTGTTGTTCAAATGCCCGTACAAACATTCGAGCATTCGAGCTTACAAAAAAAAAAAAATGTGTATCGGAAAAACAAAAATAAAAAAAACTACATATAAAGAAAAAAATAATAATAATAAACAAAAGAAAAAAAAAACAAACTTCAAAATACCCGAATTGTTCAAATGCCCGTACAAACATACGGGTAATAAACAAACAAACAACTCTTCGAGCATTTGAACAACAACTGTTCGGGCTACTCGAAAATGTTCAAAAAAAAAATCGAGAGCTCTACTTTTAACACAAATTATTAGAATTTTGCATTAAACAAGCAATTTGGAATAGATGTACACAATAAAATATTTCTACATATGTGCTACGGTTATAAATAATAATTTTCTTATATAATTTAGTTTTTTAATATTCCATTTTGACAGACATTTAGTAAAATCTCAAGTTCAGATACTCTTATACATTGCATATTTATTCCCATTGTAGTTTATACTAATATTATTTGATTAAGATGATAAGTAATTGAAAGAAAACTTGAAATTTAAATAATTGGCGTTACTTTTCTGTTATTAGCTTGTTAATAACAGCAATACCGTATAATAATTGTAGCGTTTGTTGAGCCGTAGGGAAGTGCAGGAACCGTAGGAATTTTACCACAAAAGAGCGAATATAAGTACAAAGAATGTAAATTGTGGTAAAATTCCTGCGGTTCTTGCACTTTCCTACGGCTCAACAAATGCTAGAATTATAAGTAATACTTCGTGAAAAAGCGCTAAATTTCGAATTACCAATTTCGAAAAAATACTATTCTCATTGATTTTTTCCTGAAAAAGAAATGTATGCTATTAAAGTCAAAGATGGTTTTATGGTCAAAACGAATCTTTCGGGGGTGGGGGGGGGGGGGGGTTTGTCCCCAAACCTCCCCCCGTTACTACGCCACTGACCAATAGCATTGCTTAAAGTATGTCAACGCTATAGCTGAGCCAGCATTTATTCTAGCGCTCTGCTTGGCCTTACGCGACACGCTTCTATTGGCTAGAGAAAGTGTTTGCCAAGCTGAACGTGAATTCAGCTATGTAGAAGTCAGAAAAGAGGAGGAGTTTTGGAAATCACTTTTAGTGAACAAAATTGTATAAATAGGCTAAGATTTACGAATAAAGCAAGACTTGAACATTTGACATGAATGACTAATGTTTTCTTCATTATTTTGATTTTATTCCGGCTGTCTCTTTTGATAGCCTGTTTGATCGGCTGAACTTCCTCGGCCTTTATAATCAAGGAAGTACCCCTTGAACACCCCATAGGACCACCTATTTACATTTCGTTTTAAAACAGATTTCACAGTCTCAATTTTGTTGTGATCTTTCATCAGTAGGGAAGCAAAAATATGCAAATGCATATTTACACCTAAAATGCATATTTACGGTCAAAATGCATTTCGTGCTTATTTTGGCACTTAATCGAGCAATATCGAAAAAATATTAAGCTAGCAACATTTTATCTGTGGTTAATTCAGATAGTTGCGTATACATACAAACAAGGCTATTTAACTCTTGAACTGGGCCCCGGAGCGGAGCATTTCCCTTATAAAAATTCAGATCACGGATTTCAAAATTTCTAAATATACACGTATTTTGATGGGTCCCAAAATGTTCATGCTAAACAGTCAATCCGTATTACACAGCTCTACAAAAAATGAAAAAATCTTGTTGCCCTGGGTATTTTTGCAAATTCTTATGCCTTGGGGTACCCAAATAAAGACTGCATTCAAGAAATTCCTGGAAGTCCTCTAGTTTTTAAAATAGGGGTCAAAACCCCTTTTCCATAGGTTGGGGCATATATTGGTCCATAACTTTTTTTCTGTTTGTCCTATCAACTCGGTGTTGGTGTCGTTGAAAAGATGTAATTTGACCGCTTCAACTACGTATACAAGTTGTTAACGCATCTTGATAAATGTCCGAGATATTGTCATTTTTTTTTTTTTTAATCTAATTTTCAGTTACGTGTTCCTCTAATAATTTGTTAAGTAGTGTATATATAAACTATTTTGCAATGATCTTTATTTATTTCTCTTCGCAACGAAACATAATTTGTCATTATCCAAGCACGTGTTCCTAGGATATTCCAGTTTAATCAAAAAACGGGAAAATATGCATACCAAAATTGCTTAGTTATGTAATATTCATGTGACACTAAATTTTTTTTCGTATATTTCCTGTATTTTTTTTTGTGTTTGTTATTGAAAAACTAAAGTAACAAAACCGATTTCCACCAAAAAAATACAAGGAAAAGATTAGATAAATACGGGCACACATATGCTACGAAAAATCGAAAACCGCCAAAGTTTTATTCAAAATCAGCCAGTAATAACTTTTATTTGTATTAATTTTCTTATAGTTGGTAAATTAAAATCTTTATTTCATTTTATATTATAAACATGGGAAAAGAAGAAACCAAATAACATATATACATACATATCTACATATTAAAAATGTTAATTTCATATGGCCATAAAATATCTTTTAAGAGCCTTTCTATTATGCGTTTTTAGGGGGTAATCCCTTTTTAAGATCCAGTAATAATCCGCCATCATGTGACAGTCCCATCGACCCTGATATCGCTCCTCCATCACTTTTAGATCCTGGTGGAACCGAATGCTTTTTTTTTATTTATGTACTTTTAAGCGAGTCTGATATAAATCTAGAGATTTTTGGCGATCTCATTTGGCGATAGCGATTTCTAGAATCCGGGTACTGTTCTGCTAAAAACGGAAGGATGTTCACTAGAGTGGCTGTTATGTAACCGTGTGATTTGGTTCTTGGCGAAGCGACTTGTTGGCACGCTAGCTGGCCCTGGCTTAGCTCGTCAGTGGGGTGGTTCAGCTGCGCTTGCCGCCGGTTACATAAACAACAAGTAAGGAAGCCTAAGTTCGAGTGGAATCGAACATTAGATACTCAGCTGTATGCTTTCATTGTTTGTTTGCGTTTGATGGAAACATGGCGTATTTTATATAAAGCGAGTGCTGCATAAAGTGGGCGTAGCCACGCCCATTTTCTAAATTTTGTCAGTCATCCAACTAAGCTTATGAATATAATTCTTTGTGCAAAATTTCATCCCTTTATGAGTTACAAAGATGCAAACGTTACAAATTCCCAAAGGGTGTTCCAGAAATATCTTTGTTAAAAAGTAGGCGTGGTCATAAACCGATTTCAATAAATTTTCGCGTGTCTATTAACACAAGTTATAAAAGTGTATAAACCAAGTTTCGTCATAATATCTCAATTATTTGTCGAGTTATGGGCTCCGAAATCTCGTTGATTTCTTTGTCTGAAAAGAGGCGGTGCCACGCCCATTTTCCGAAATTTTTCTATTTTTTGTTTCCGATCTATTGTAGAACTCATGCCACAAAATTTCAATAAATTATCTTTATATTTGACAAAGATATCGCTTAAAATGTTTTTACTAGGCCACTTTATGATACCCATATATAAAAGTGGGCGTGGTCGTCAACCGATTTCGCTAAAATTTTGAACATGTATTACCACAAGTAATAAAAGTGTATACACCAAGTTTCGTCATAATATATCGATTATTTGTCGAGTTATGGGCTCAGAAATCTCGTATATTCCTGCTTCCAAAAGGAGGCGGTGCCACGCCCATTTTCCAAAATTTTTGTATTTTTTGTTTTATGTCCATAGTTGGACACCTTCCATAAAATTTCAATGATATATCTTTATATTTGACAGAGATATGGCTTAAAATGTTTTTATTAGGTCACTTTATAATACCCATATATAAAAGTGGGCGTGGTCGTCAACCGACTTTGGCAATTTTTCGTCCAACCATTTGCCTAAGTAAGTATATCACGCCTACCAAATTTGATCGATATATTTTCAACGGTTTCTGAGTTATGACTCATAAAACTTTCAATGTTTGCCCCTTAATAAGTGGGCGTGGCACCGCCCATTTTCCAAAATTTCACCATATTTCTTCATAAGGGCCTGAGCTCAATACGTGTGTGAAATTTTATCACTCCAGCTCTATTAGTGACTGAGATACAAAATTTCCGATTTTTACTATATAGGGGAGGTGGGCGTGGTCATGGTCCGATTTCGCCCATTTTCAATACCATCCGTTCCTGTCTTGATACCAACTTACATTTCAAATTTCATCAAAATATCTCCATTTTTGCGCGAGTTATCGTGCTCACAGACGGACAGACGGACAGACGGACGGACATGGCTCAATCGATTTCTCTTTTCACCCTGATCATTTTGATATATATAAGTCTATATCTATCTCGATTATTTCATTCTGTTACAATCCACCGTTAGGAAATCAAAACTATAATACTCTGTGTACTAGTACAGCTGAGTATAAAAAAAGGTTCATCGTGCCAAAGAAGGTTGTGAATAAAGAAATAGAGCGAAGCTGCGGAAGTGACGTAAAAGCGGAAAATGAAAGCCTGTCCTGTCAGGTGGAGTCTGCTCTCCCTCTTCGACATTTAGGACGCGAAACCATGGGCGCTGTGCTGACTCCTAGATACCTTACAGCGCCCCCAAATGCTGACTTAGGTTCGTCAGTAAACTGTACTTTAGGTCATCGTAAGTTGCGTCACCCTGTCGTTACTCCCATTTCCCCTCTATTGCCCAAGAACAACACCCACACCAAATAGTTAGACTCTAGCCCTCCATTGTCAACTAAATAAAGACCTCAGTTCTTCGAATTCATTACAAATGTTTAATCCAATTTCTTATTAGTTTAACAAGGCTGGAACTTATGATTAACTTAAATTTAGGAATTAATGAAATCAAAATATATGTTTTTGCTATGTTTAATGTTTATCATTTAATACGGGGAAAGTTCTGAGGGAAAAGATAGGTAAAAAAAAGAACAAAAAAACAAAAGGAACTTCCACTACCCTAACTAGACTGATTCACACGTATCTGGATATCTCAGTCGTACCCGCATAAGGAATATCACGGATACATATGTATATGTTATAAATAGCTATTTATTAAGTGAAAAGCCACTTACCTTGGTTACTCCAGCGACGTTGGTACCAGTGTATACACCAAGTTTCGTCATAATATATCGATTATTTGTCGAGTTATGGGCTCAGAAATCTCGTATATTCCTGCTTCCAAAAGGAGGCGGTGCCACGCCCATTTTCCAAAATTTTTGTATTTTTTGTTTTATGTCCATAGTTGGACACCTTCCATAAAATTTCAATGATATATCTTTATATTTGACAGAGATATGGCTTAAAATGTTTTTATTAGGTCACTTTATAATACCCATATATAAAAGTGGGCGTGGTCGTCAACCGACTTTGGCAATTTTTCGTCCAACCATTTGCCTAAGTAAGTATATCACGCCTACCAAATTTGATCGATATATTTTCAACGGTTTCTGAGTTATGACTCATAAAACTTTCAATGTTTGCCCCTTAATAAGTGGGCGTGGCACCGCCCATTTTCCAAAATTTCACCATATTTCTTCATAAGGGCCTGAGCTCAATACGTGTGTGAAATTTTATCACTCCAGCTCTATTAGTGACTGAGATACAAAATTTCCGATTTTTACTATATAGGGGAGGTGGGCGTGGTCATGGTCCGATTTCGCCCATTTTCAATACCATCCGTTCCTGTCTTGATACCAACTTACATTTCAAATTTCATCAAAATATCTCAATTTTTGCGCGAGTTATCGTGCTCACAGACGGACAGACGGACAGACGGACGGACATGGCTCAATCGATTTCTCTTTTCACCCTGATCATTTTGATATATATAAGTCTATATCTATCTCGATTATTTCATTCTGTTACAATCCACCGTTAGGAAATCAAAACTATAATACTCTGTGTACTAGTACAGCTGAGTATAAAAAAAGGTTCATCGTGCCAAAGAAGGTTGTGAATAAAGAAATAGAGCGAAGCTGCGGAAGTGACGTAAAAGCGGAAAATGAAAGCCTGTCCTGTCAGGTGGAGTCTGCTCTCCCTCTTCGACATTTAGGACGCGAAACCATGGGCGCTGTGCTGACTCCTAGATACCTTACAGCGCCCCCAAATGCTGACTTAGGTTCGTCAGTAAACTGTACTTTAGGTCATCGTAAGTTGCGTCACCCTGTCGTTACTCCCATTTCCCCTCTATTGCCCAAGAACAACACCCACACCAAATAGTTAGACTCTAGCCCTCCATTGTCAACTAAATAAAGACCTCAGTTCTTCGAATTCATTACAAATGTTTAATCCAATTTCTTATTAGTTTAACAAGGCTGGAACTTATGATTAACTTAAATTTAGGAATTAATGAAATCAAAATATATGTTTTTGCTATGTTTAATGTTTATCATTTAATACGGGGAAAGTTCTGAGGGAAAAGATAGGTAAAAAAAAGAACAAAAAAACAAAAGGAACTTCCACTACCCTAACTAGACTGATTCACACGTATCTGGATATCTCAGTCGTACCCGCATAAGGAATATCACGGATACATATGTATATGTTATAAATAGCTATTTATTAAGTGAAAAGCCACTTACCTTGGTTACTCCAGCGACGTTGGTACCAGCTCGCTACAGAATCTGTATTGAAGGGTATAATTATCATATGTATCTGCAAATACGAGTACATATCCACATACATACACTGTCCAGTTGATGTAGGTCAGTTTTGCTCAAAAGTAGGTCAACGATAGTAGAAAAGAGGGAGCGAGAACTAATGAGACTTAAGTGAGAGAGCGAGAGTAAGATAGAGATAGTATGGAGATAGTGGATTATTTAGGAAACAAAACTACAACGATATGGAACTCGGAACAATTTTTAGTAGCTGTTGGACTTTAGCGCGATCACCTGTCGATGCTAGATGGACCTCCCCCGGAAAATTATATTTAATTAAATAAAATTAATAAAAAAGAAAATGAGCAAATTCTAAGGTTAAAAAGAAAGAATATAAACCGAAAGAAAAAGTAAGCAGAATCCAATTAAAAAAGATGAATATAAATAAACTTAGAGCATAAAAAAAGAAAAGGAAAACTAGGAGGGAAGTAAGATATGGGAACGGAAAAAAATTAAAATAAAGGTTTACTTAATAATAATAACTAAATTCAGTTGTTACGCAAAAAAAATTTCATGAAAATAACCTACGCTTAATTTAACTAACGAAATATAAGAAAAAAACCATGTGTAAATTATACAGGCAAAAGAAAAATGGCAGCAAAAAAAAACAAACGAAGAAAACCCAGGAACGCAATAAAAGCAGGAACAGTGACTTCTCCTTCGTTGCGTCGGCGTCGCCGCGGTGATCGTAGCGCAGGTGTTCCAACACTATTCAATGTTTACCACCTCGTCACCTACTATGGTGAGTGTTGGTCTCTATGCTTGTGATCCCTTTCACTAGTTTCACTCCTATTTCGGCCCGCTTCTCTCAGTGTGGATCTTGTCACAAAAATGTCTATCGTTGTAGGTATTTTCGTGGTGTTTTGTGGTCATCACCCTTTGGCTTGACAGATTATTCTCCTCTTTCGTCGTTTGCCTATTTTCCGTGTGTGTCTGTATATATGTATATATGTTGAATAAGTAAATATGTATGCCAGCTTACAAATCCAAAAATTCAAAGGAGTGGGCGAATTTGGTGTCCGCCTCGAAGAATTCTGAGGGGAGTAAGGTTCCTCAGGGGAAGTGCCTAGGGGATATACATATAAAAAAACAAGTAAGGAAGCCTAAGTTCGAGTGGAATCGAACATTAGATACTCAGCTGTATGCTTTCATTGTTTGTTTGCGTTTGATGGAAACACGGTGTATTTTATATGAATCGAGTGCCGCATAAAGTGGGCGCAGCCACGCCCATTTTCAAAATTTCTATCAGCCATCCAACTAAGCATATGAATATTATTCTTTGTACAAAATTTCATTCCTTTATGACTTCTAGTTACAAAGATGCCACGTTACAAATTCCCAAAGGGTGTTCCAGAAATATCTTTGTTAAAAAGTAGGCGTGGTCATAAACCGATTTCAATAAATTTTTGCGTGTCTATTAACAAAAGTTATAAAAGTGTATAAACCAAGTTTCGTCATAATATCTCAATTATTTGTCGAGTTATGGGCTCCGAAAGCTCGTTGATTCCTTTGTCTGAAAAGAGGCGGTGCCACGCCCATTTTCCGAAATTTTTCTATTTTTTGTTTCCGATCTATTGTAGAACTCATGCCACAAAATTTCAATGAATTATCTTTATATTTGACAAAGATATCGCTTAAAATGTTTTTATTAGGCCACTTTATAATACCCATATATAAAAGTGGGCGTGGTCGTCAACCGATTTGGCTAAAATTTTCAACATGTATTACCACAAGTAATAAAAGTGTACACACCAAGTTTCATCATTATATATCAATTATTTGTCGAGTTATGGGCTCAGAAATCTCGTATATTCCAGCTTCTAAAAAGAGGCGGTGCCACGCCCATTTTCCAAAATTTTTGTGATTTTTGTTTTATGTCCGTAGTTAGACTCCTGCCATAAAATTTTAATGATATATCTTTATATTTGACAGAAATATCGCTTAAAATGTTTTTATTAGGCCCCTTTATAGTTCCCATATATAAAAGTGGGCGTGGCCGTCAACCGATTTTCACAATTTTCCGTCAAAACATTTGTCTAAATAAGTACATCAGGCATACCAAATTTCATCGCTATATCTTCAACGGTTTCTGAGTTATGACATATAAAACTTTCAATGTTTGACCCTTAATAAGTGGGCGTGGCACCGCCCATTTTCAAAAATTTCATCAAATTTCTTCCTAGGGGCGTGAGTTCAACACGTGGGTAAAATTTCATCGCTCCAGCTATATTAGTGACTGAGATACCAAATTTCCGATTTTTTCTATATAGGAAAAGTGGGCGTGGTCATGGTCCGATTTCGCCCATTTTCAATACCAACCGTCCCAGTCTCGATACCAACTTGCATTTCAAATTTCATCAAAATATCTCAATTTTTGCGCGAGTTAGAGTATTTACAGACGGACAGACGGACGGACAGACGGACAGACGGACGGACAGACGGACGGACGGACATGGCTCAATCGATTTCTCTTTTCACCCTGATCATTTTGATATATATAAGTCTATATCTGTCTCGATTATTTCATTCTGTTACAATCCACCGTTATGTGATGAAAACTATAATACTCTGTGTACTAGTACAGCTGAGTATAAAAACACGCGTGTAGCACAGTACACGTGATAGAAGTTAACTTCTTAGGTACATTAAGAATAATTATGCATAAGGAAATCGTAGGAAAAACAAAAATTACATTTCATTTTATTAAATGAAGATGAAATTTTACATGCTCTTTGTACAATGTGCTTCACTAACAATTTCACAAAGCCGACGGCAAATGAACTAGTGCCTCTTTGACACCTTTTCGCTAGAACAACCAGAAATTGTGTTCACTAGTTATTGATTTACCTGCAGGATGGTGAGTCGTGGGTACGAATATGTACAACGCTACATATCTATGTATGTACACATATGTACATATATATGTAATTTCGATTGCGATTATTGCTTGCTTGTTTTTATGAGCGCCTGGTTATTGCAATTCTCGATGCCTTTGTGTGAGATATCTCGTTTGTACGTTTGTACATGTACATACTAGAAGGCTGCACGAATGGATTCGAAACGGCCAACAAAATATTCGCGGCCGTCCAATTACAGTACCTACTTGTTTCTGTCGTTTTAGAATAAACGCAAGTAGAGCACAACCATAAACAGAACCAATACAATTACTTATTCGTAGCGACAATTACATGACCTTAAAAAGTTTCTGCAAATAGTGTACACTACTTGCGAATACTTTGAATATAATCGAAGTATATGTACGTACATACATATTTTCATAAACACACATCCAGACGTTGTGTTCAGCAAAATTACACTGCTAGTGTGAGTGTGTGTATGTGCATATGCATCAGCGTTGCGTGATTCGAATCAATTTTGATTTAAAATCAACTTTCAAATAAAGAATCAACTTGATTCGTGATTCAAACTATTTTCAAATCAAAGATAATTTTTATTTGTGATTCATTTCTCAAAAGAATCAAAAATACCCTCTGATTGGTGATTCAAACTGTTTTCAAATCAAAGATAAATTTGATTTGTGATTCTTTTCTCAAAAGAATCAAAAATACCCTTTGATTCGTGATTCAAACCATTTTCAAATCAAAGATAAATTTGATTTGTGATTCATTTCTCA
Organism: Urophora cardui; assembly: GCA_960531455.1. NCBI lineage: Eukaryota > Metazoa > Arthropoda > Insecta > Diptera > Tephritidae > Urophora > Urophora cardui. The sequence continues at coordinate 10,071,769 of OY482675.1, read as the reverse complement.
AAAGAATCAAAAATCTTTTTTGATTCTTGATTCAAAAAATATCTTTGATTCGAATCAAATTTTTGATTCGAATCAAAAATTTTATTCGAATCAAAAATTTTATTCGAATCAAAAATTTGATTCGAATCAAAAATTTTATTCGAATCAAAAATTTATTTAGAATCAAAAATACTGTAGCATATCAGAAATATTCAAGTACATTCTCGGTAACTTAAAACACAAAAATGTATAAAATGCACCAAAAGTGCAACAACAGCCAAATTGTATGCTGACGCCAAATATGTACATATGTATGTACATACATATATACATATTTCTGATTGTCGTATTTACGTTTGTGCTACGCCGTACGTACATACATACATACATACATACATACATATGTATGTGCATAGGCACTTGGGTGCATACCCTGCAAAAATCATTGGATTATATGCTCCATTTGTGGTAAGTTGGAGTACTTTCAAAGTGACCACTAACATAGCCCAAACGACCGATTCATGTATCTGCATCGGTTCGTAGTTAGCCGAACATAACAAAAACCAAATTTTTATCGCGACGAAGACGATATGTGTATCCATACATAACTACATACATACATATGTTTGAATGTATACACGTCATTCGTCGTCGTCGCGATAAACATTTGGTTTTTGTTGTTATGTTCGGCTAACTGTTAGGTACTCCATCAATTAATCCAATGTAGGTACTACATGGATTAATGTGATTGTTATGCGGGACTGGAGTATATACTCCATTGCAATGACATGCAATGTTAAATGGACCATATTTTTTGTATGAAATGTGGCAAGTTATGGAGTAATCGGTTGGTCCATAGCGAGCACTCCATGGATTAACGAATGGAGTACTCGGAATTTTTGCAGGGTATGCATACATACATATGTATTATATGTACATATGCCCTGCAAAAATCATTGGATTATATGCCCCATTTGTGGTAGGTTGGAGTACTTTCAAAGTGACCACTAACATAGCCCAAGCGACCGATTCGTGTATCTGCATCGGTTCGTAGTTAGCCGAACATATATATGTACATATCTACATAGAAGTAAGAATTAGAGTAGATATACATACATGTATTATAGTAAATAAGTAGTGTGTACATAAGAAATTTTGTGTATAGGTAAATAAGAATCAATTTTACCAATAAATTCCCTGATTGAATTGCTGTTCGTAAAGCAATACAACAAACCACTTTCGTTTAATTTGAACGGGTTTAAAATATACATATGTATGTATGTACCTATAGTGAATCCTAAATATATTTCAAATAAAAGATACTTTTAGTACGAGATCATTTTGGGTAAATGCATTATTATTATTTATTTTTAAATTCTGTTATTTTGTTCTTTTATTGGGTTCATTCAATGTATGTAAAATATATAAATTATAAGTACATAAGTAAGTACATATGTGTGGAGAAGTCAGGAGGTAAGTGTTGGTCCCCATGCGAAAAACAAAGTTATAAAAGTCCGCCCCTAAATTTTAAGCTAATGTTGAGAGGGTTAAGGAACAAAAAATTTTTTTTTTGATTCCGCGAAATGTCGCCAAATTTTTTTTTTTATTGTAGCTTTGTTATTTGACATCCGATTTTTAAAATTGATACGTCATTATTTTGGTATTTTGAAGCTCTATATTTCCTTCGAATGTCCTTTTGAACTCTGAAGATGTTTTCTCATAGTTGGGTGTCAAATAACAATGTTACAATAAAAAAAAAAAAAACAATTTTGGCGGCATTTCGCGGAATCAAAAAAAAAATTTTTTGTTCCTTAACGATGCGCGCACTACAGATACACTTTCAACATTAAACCATGGTTCGGATATTCTCATTTAAGATTACTCATTTTCATTCATTTGTGAGAATTTTCACGAATATTTCTTCGTTCTTTTATCACGAGAGAGAAATGCAAAAAAATATGCTCCTCTCTCGCAAGAAGCGATCAAACAAAAAAATCCAGTTATTCCACTTGTGCGCGAAAAATAACAAAACAATATTTCTCCTTCCTTCCTTCCTTCCTTAATTGGCACGTAACCGTCTAGACGATTCTGGCGGAATCCAGTAGAGTGCGGCAATTGTTTCTGTTTCGTGCAGCATGGCGCCACTCACATGTGAGACAAACTGATCGCGAAAACTAACAAAGCATTCGCGAAAACAATTTATCACGAACATTTTTCAGCTACGTTGTAGGGAAGGATATGCATACATACAAGCAGATTTTCGCAGTTGCCTTAGCCAGCCATTTGCGCGTACATATGTATGTATATTCCCACCAAAAAATCTAAGCCTTTTTAAGAATTAAAACCGCAGATTTTAAGGCTTCCGAAATCAGGCCTGAAAATTATAAAGGTAGCAAATTTGTATGGCGTAAGGCTTAAAATAAGGCTGATTTTCCTGTGTTGATATCATCACGCCATAAGGAATACTCTCTCTCTGAGAGCACACCTTATTCCTAATGCTTATCCGCCATGCGAAATAAGGCCTAGATAATAAATAATGCCATGTTAAATGGACCATATTTTTTATATGAAATGTGGCAGGTTGAGGAGTACTCGGTTGGTCCATAGCGAGTACTCTATACACGCGTGCATGGAGTACTCGGTTTTTTTGCAGGGATTCTTTTGTATGCATACACCCAACCATAATTCATTCATCCTTTCATTCATTTATTCGTTATATATATGTATGTAAGTATATACATACATATGTATGCGCAAGTGCTTGGCTAAAGCAACTGCGAAAATCTGCTTGCATTTCCTCCCATACAACGCAGACGTTTGTTGAAATTTTAGATTTTTTGCATTTCAACTCGCGGGGGTGGTGGGATCACGTACTAAAGTATTTTTTATATGAAATAAAGTTTTGATTCAAAATAATTTTTTGATTCGAATCAAAAATTTGATTCGAATCAAAAATTTATTAAGAATCTTGATTCGAAATCAAGTTTGAATCAAGAATCAAAAAAGATTTTTGATTCTTTTGAGAAATGAATCACAAATCAATTTTATCTTTGATTTGAAAATAGTTTGAATCACGAATCAAAGGGTATTTCTGATTCTTTTGTGAAACGAATCACAAATAAAATTTATCTTTGATTTGAAAATAGTTTGAATCACGAATCAAAGGGTATTTCTGATTCTTTTTTGAAAGGAATCACAAATAAAAATTATCTTTGATTTGAAAATATTTTAAATCAAGAATCAGAAAATATTTTTGATTAGTGATTCAGTCAAATCAAAATCACGCAACCCTGATATGCATACACACTAGGGCGGGTCGATTGGTAGGGGCCAAAAAAAAATTAACAGGGACACATCGCAATTATAAAAATTTGGGTAATTTCAAGCTTTTTTGCCCAAGAAACCATATGTCTAAAATAAATTTCGAACCAGAGCTTTTTACGATCTACATATTTCCAACTGTTCTATATATTTTAAAATAACTCGGTAACCAATACTTCGATTCTTTTGATTTTTTCGGCATTAGTTAGGAAACATATTTGGCAAAGTAAGGTGGTTTTATGAAGGAAATAAAGTTCTCCCGAAATTCGCGGAACAACCCGATTTGGAATATAATACGGAAATCTATACCTAAAATTTTTCCTTAATATATTAAAATTTAGAGGTCGTGCAAATGCCTCCAAATTTCTTTCTCCTTTTATATCAGTGATGATACATAATTTTTTTCAAAGTCCTTAATGAACAAGAAAAACATTTCTTATCATTAAAAAATGGAACATATGTTTGTTGGGCCTTTATTTTTTGGTCCACCTTAATGCCATATGCACATTAAATAAACAAACAAACCAAAGAAGCAACAAGGTTTTGCGAATACTTCATAACATGGTTATTATTATGTTCTATTCTATCGTGGCAAATAGTGTACACTAATCGCTCCAACAGAGCAAATAGAAATAGTATTTGTATTCCAAATGAAAAGTATGGGTTATATTCGGACATGGGCAAAAAGAGCTCTTTGTGCTGCGAGCGTAAAAAAATGTATACGTACACAAATGCAGAGCATAATTATTTCAGCGAGAAAACGATTCAGTTCGCCTTCAACAGTGATGGAAGCAGGTTGATACCTTTTTTTTGTCCGTAACAACAGTGGGCGACTGATGTATGAAATTTTTTTAAAATGTTTAAGATTGGTTGGGAAATTGATTATTTTTTTATTTTAAATATTCTCAATAGTGTTAAATAGAGCCGTTTGAAATCAAATGAAATATTATTTTTTATGCCATTTTCAACTCTTTAAAATTGAAAATGGGTTAATTTTTTATGCTTTTATATTGAAATTGCAATTAATTCGAATGTGAATCGAAATAAATCAACATTTATTTTTTATTAAATTTGTATCTACAAACATACCTATTTGTGATATAACCTCTATTTTCATGCTATAAAATCTGATATAATTAAATTTTCATCAACACACGAAGTTACGAAAAATTTTTTGAATTTTGCCTCACTGTGCAATTTTAAGCACACTACTACATGCTCACACTCTCTGCTTGTTCGCTTGTGGTGGTGCCCATGCTTGGTTATATTCGTATCTGCATTGAAATTGTGCTGTGACTAATTGTACAATGCATAGAGTATTCGCAAATATAGAAGAGGCAAATGGTATTGTGCAGAGGTCTAGTACATACCATACCAATACATATATGTATACTATTTACCCTGTAGGGAAAATCTCTAGTTGCGAACTAGGTCGCTTCTAGTGCATTTTTCGACACTACTAGTGCGAGCTAAATCTCTTTTGCATGTTATCAACTGGCGAATTTAACACGGCGATGTCCTAGGCGGTGTCAATTGTCCCTCTCTGCACTACATTTTCGATAGTTCCGAACTAGTACTAAATTCTACAGTTTACACTAGTTCGTTTATTGGCACAATTTCGATAGTTCTGAACTAGCTACAAGTACCTACAAATTCTACAGTTTTACATCTGCCGCTTAAGTGCAGCATTTGGCACACTTCATACAAGTGACGCGATGGCCGAAAGGCTAACGCATGTGCCTTTCAATCTGAGGGGCGCGGGTTCGAATCCTGTCAGTGTCAAGGTGGATGATAATTTTTTTTTTTTTTAATTTTTTTTTACTATTTTCTTTTTTAATAAAAATTTACAATAATATTTAAAAAGTAATAAAATAAAAAAAAAATTAAAAATAAGCCTGAGGGATCGGAAAAGTATAATTAGGGCAACATTTCATTCCATACAAGATGCATATAGAAAACTCTTTATATAAAACGCTTCACTAAACATCTGAGAATTGCAGAAATATACAAAGCCGACGGCAATTGAACGAACGAAAAATTTTCATAGAATTTTTGTCACTTTGAAATTGGATACAAATCAAAGTGTGTCTTATAATGGTCACTCAATTCACTCCTTCTGAACTGGTGAGGGTTTAACTACAATTGATCTAGTTCCCATTTGACACCTTTTCGCTAGTTCGGAACTAGAAATTTTGCTCACTAGTTATTGAGTTCCCTGCAGGGAATACACAATGGAGTTGTACTTGATACAATGCTACATACACATATATGTATGTATGTATGTACAATTTCGATTGCGATTATTGCTTGCTTGTTTTTATGAGCGCCTGGGCATCAGAATTTAAAATCAGCTAAAATGGCTGCTATTTCCGGTCCCAACTTCCGTTGCATCCCCAATTCAAATTTCACTCTCCATAAAATCTGCATATCGCCGCCTAAGAAGTTAACGTCAATAAAAATAGGTAAAAAAAACTTTTTAAGTTAAACGGTTTTATGTTATACATACATTGCAATGTTTAAGATAAATGTACTAAAAACCAAAAAATAATAAAATAGATACAGTCGTGGGAATTATAAACATTTGCATAGACTAGACTAAAATAAAACCGGGGGGCACGTCAATTGTCTACAAATTATCGACTTAATGTGCGATAGAAGAATCGTTTAATTCGTCGTTAGGCAGTTGGCCCGCAGGCGGTGAGGAAATTACTTACTATTTTCTTGCTCATGGAAATTCCAATAGTTATACACTCCATGTTAATAAAAGAGATGTTTCAACTAGTTTATCGTTGGACATTCACACGAGGAATCGTTTCACTGCTCGTAGTTTGTCTTTAATCGACAAAACATATGATAAAAGTACTACTCGCTCACCACTATGAAACCCTAAAACTCGCTTATAATCGAGCTTGCTAGCTTTTTTCCACATTCTAGCCCTACTTATCACACGTCCATCGTTGTCGGTTGAACAACTGCCTAATTATAGTGTAACATTACAAAACAAACATTTTAATCAACGATTGTAGACAATTGACGTGCCCCACGGTTTTATTTTAGTCTAGTCTATGCAAATGTTTATAATTCCCACGACTGTATCTATTTTATTATTTTTTGGTTTTTAGTACATTTATCTTAAACATTGCAATGTATGTATAACATAAAACCGTTTAACTTAAAAAGTTTTTTTACCTATTTTTATTTTCTAGTTTTTAGTTTTTATTTCGCATTCAGATACCTAAATTACAGATTCAATTTCTAAATTTAAATCTTATTATTATACGCCATTTAGTCTTAAACTTTGCAATGTATGTTTAACATAAAACCGTTTAACTTAAAAAGTTGTTTTACCTATTTTTATTTAAATAGAGCGACTCACGCGCCACCTAGCGGCTCCAATTTTTTTTTAAACATTTGTAAGTTATTTAAGTAATGCACATGCTAAATATCAGCCAAATCGGTCTATAATTAGGATTTTCAGTTTTAATTACCCCGATCTCAGCTCCACCTAGCGGAATTTTTTTTTAAGAAAATATTTCTTTTCAAGGTAGTAATACATGTTCCGAATTTCAGCCAAATCGGACCATAAATGCGATTTTTGTAAATATAGCGACCCACGCGCCACCTATCGGAAGTTTTTTTTAGGAAAATATTTCCTTTCAAGGTAGTAATACATGTTCCGAATTTCAGCCAAATCGGACCATAAATGCGGTTTTTGTAAATATAGCGACCCACGCGCCACCTAGCGGAATTTTTTTTTAAGAAAATATTTCTTTTCAAGGTAGTAATACATGTTCCGAATTTCAGCCAAATCGGACCATAAATGCGATTTTTGTAAATATAGCGACCCACGCGCCACCTAGCGGAATTTTTTTTCATAATATTGCATTGTCATCGGAGTTATATATGCGTACAAAATTTCAGATTAATCGGTTGACAGGAAGAGGGTGAAATTTGAATTACTAAATTTGACCCAATAATAAATAATAAATAAAAAAAAAACAAACGGGGTGAGCTAAATAAAACCGTTTAAAAATTGGTTATTTGTTGCCACTAAAATTAATATATATATACATATCGGTTCCTTCAAACAATACTGTACTAAGTCGACTTAGTACGTTTTCCTGTTTTAGCGCTTTCAAGTATTACATGTCTTAATTTGGATGCTGTAAAATTTTGGTATCAATCGGAAAATCCAATCAAAAGTTCCCCCCTGGTTCCAATGTTTACTTGTTGGAGATTTCAAAAATGGAAAAAAAATTTTTTTTCGGCACCCTGTAAAAACAGCGAAATTCGTTTTTTGCTTATAACTTTTCTATTTGGTCTTTGATTTCAACGAGCATTATATTGTTGTAAAGGTTTTAACCCGTGTCATATTTCGTCCATATAAGCCATTAACCTGCGACACCGACTTTAGCTTTTATTAAAATTTATTTAAAAGCAACACCCTGTATTGAAAAATTTTTTTTGAATAAAGTAAATAGCATTGAATATAGTTTTGACATCATTATATGAGTAAAAAAGATTATTATTTATTAATATTAGCTCTGTTTAATGAACAAAAAAAAGTTCAGAGCAGGTTAGAGCAGAGCAGAGTAAGGCAGCTGTCAAAATAGAAATAGAGCAACTTAGAGTAACTCAGAGCAGAAATGCCATGAAACACTTGAATCTTTATAGTTTCCATTTATTTTTTTGTTAATCCTCAAAATTAATGCAAATGCACAAATGCACGTATGCCAAACGTGGTTTTTCTTGCAAGCTAGTTTTTTAAAACTTTTCAAAAATTCATTTTTTCTTGACTGACAATTGCTTCTCTGCTCTAACTTACTCCACAAAAAAAGCTAGAGCAGAAATTTGTGATTTAGATTAGGTACTCTAGTTTTGTTTTGAGCATCCTCGTGAAACAAATGATAGAGCAAGAAAAGTGTTCATTAAACACAATTTTGTGAAATATCTTAACCAGGCGTAAGCTAGAGCAGCTCTTAGTTTTCAGGAAACAATTTTTTTTTCAAATATAGGGTGTTGGTTTTAGTAAAAATAGAATAAAATCTGAACTTGGCATGATGGACTAAAAGTTTCTATGGATGAAATATTGCCTTGGTGAATACCTTTCTAAAAATGTATCTCTTTTGAAAATCGAACGTAAAATATAGAAATTATAGAAAAAAACAAATTTCGCTGTTTTTACAGGGTGACAAAAAAATTAAAAAAAATTTTTTTGAAAACCTCATAAGGTAAGTGTTCAAACTGGGGGGGAACATTTTCAACTTTTTTTTCCTCCCTACACCGTGATACGCTCTAGTGTACATCTAACACAACTCGCGATTATTACAGCATAAAAACATTGAAAGCTTGCCATGAAAAACAACGTAGCAAGTCTTTATTCCCTTTTATGGCCCTAACTTAGATGGTATCGAGTTTTGGTATTGACTCAGGCCCGACGAGAGGGGGGAGGGGGGGGGCTGAGGAGGTCAATTACACCGGGCCCGGGCTTTAGAGGGCCCGGGAATCTCAAAATGATATCCAAGTTTTTGCTACAGAAAATAAACAAACAACACCTTTAATCACCTTTCGTAGATAGCAGTCATTTTAAATTTCAACAAATTTTATAAATCTCTTAACGTGTCTGCATCCCACTTAAGGAATTGTTGGGTTTTGGCGTCGAGTTTGCAGCATAAATTTGAATTCGTTTTCTGTTGCAACAGAAAAATTCGGTATGATGCAAATTCTTATACAGCGATATGGGTATTTCCTGGGCGTTTCGGACGGTATGTTCGCACGATTTTTTGAACTTTTGAGGCAGAAATATTGCGAAATATTGTATCGTTTTATGATAAAAGGAAAGATTTAGGTCACAGCTAATGACTAAAGTATGTTACAGACAGAAATTTAGTTTAATGCCTCTGTGTAAGCCACTTAAACTGCGTTCCGGACGCTACAAAAACACGTCCATATTATAAAAGTAGCTAAAACAGAGGCATTAAACTAAATTTCTGTCGCTAACATACTTTAATCATTATCCGTGGCGTAAATCTTTCCCTTTATCATAAAACTATACAATATTTCGTGATATTTCTGCCTCAAGAGTTGAAAAAATCGTGCGAATATACCGTCCGAAACGCCCAGGAAATGCTCATATACATATGTACGTGTATGTATGTATGTAAACAGCGATACGTCGAAAACAAACAAAGCTTGCGAAGCTAAAATTTGCTTTGGTGCTTCGTACAGTTGAATTCGATTGCTGTTTCACTAAAGCGTTCAGCAGAATCAGTCTTTTGATATACTAAATTATTACCAACAAATATTTGTATTCCAATTTAAAGAAATTTATTTCATACAAATAAAGCAATATGTATTTAAACAGAATTCACTCAGACCTATGGTCCCTTGGACAATATTACTCAGTATGACCCATGGATTCGGAAACTGGATGTGCCTTTTGACAATACATTTGACCCACCCTAATATGTATATTTCTATGTAAACATATTTACTTGATCTGTATTAATGTATAGATAAATTAAAGTTCGTATTTATATATTCATTGAATTTTGATTTTGAGAATTTGTTCATTTAGTATAGGGGCCCGTAGTTATTTTGACCCCGGGCCCGGATTTTCTCTCGGCGGCCCTGTATTGACTCTTCAATCTACATAGTGTAGCATTACATAAATACACCACACTTACAGTTGTTGTCATGTACACATAATTTATTGTGTACACATGTACCACACACATTGTCAAAACAGACTGACCCAAATAAATTCCGTTAAACCCCAGCGGGAGTTTAACATCAAATATATACACCGCCACATACGGCGCCTCCAGTTACATTTGTTGCATTTTGTCAAGTGCATTGCCCGAGCGGTCACAATGACCAACTGAGCGACAGCGTCAGTTTGTCAATGTGCACCGACGAAATATTTATGATTCACATATGCTGACACAGCATATGTTGAACACACATTTTATTGAATATGTATTAGTGTAAGTTAGCGTAAGAATTTTTGTATAAAAGAAAGCGAAAATCAATAAAGAAAATCAATTCTATGTTCACTCGAAACATGAACGCATTTTGTTTATTAGATGGCGATCCGCCAGTTAAAAGTTAATCCTTATGAACAAAAATTTGCTTACTAGCGAAATAGTTCATAAGGATTAACCAGTTCCGCGGGCTACAACTACGTATCTGGATACATACAAGACAACTGCTTATGAAGAAATAAAAAATTGGTTTAAACAAATGACCGCATATGGTATTTCGGATTGAATGATATTATTAGTCGAGACGTTAGATGTTCGAAAATCAAAAACCTATTACCACGCACCACGGTTTTGGATAAAACACGTCAAGATTTCGCGACGAAAAACGATGATCGCTGCATATCTGTACTGAACCCAGCAAAATTAGAAAAGTCGGCAGAATTAATTCGATGGTTAGTGCAGCGTACCGGTTTGCAGGAAAGATCACTACTATTAGCAGCAACAAATAGTTCCTGTATTTTTGGGGATGGACAAAGGACTATGAAGCATAATTCTAGTGGAATATAGCAACAGTAATTTTAATGCTAGCTTTGATGCGCCTTCTACCTCAGCTTCATCATCACTATTCGGTTCAATATCGAGTCTACTACAGCCACCACCACAACAACAACAAATAACGAATAAAGAGGAGCAACATAAGTATAACTTTAATATTAAGTTTTAATGAATTTAGCAGCCTAACGGCCGCTACAACAAACAGCAATTAACTTTGCTTAGGGACATTATTTTTATATATGTATATCTTTTTTTTCTGACATTAGGGTCTCATTTTAAATAAAACAATCTCACCATAAATTGAGTAAATTTGAATGCTAGTTTATTTTTAATTCGGTATAAATACATATCCCTTATGGATAGTGCTTTGCCAGACGACTTCGATTATGAGGCCTTAAATAAGATAATAGACCAACTAGGGCGTGAAAACACGAACACTACTCGTAGGTCAAGAGCTCGTACAATAGGCAGTGATAGGCATCAGCTAAATTGGTTAAGGCAATTTTGGATATACATAGGAATGGGCAGAACACCCACGATAGAAGATTTATTGTATCCTTCCACGTTGGTAGAGGAAACAAATAGGGCACTCAAGAGAGTAGAAAATTAAAAATTAAAAATTAAAAATTTTTTTTTACTTATTGCCGAATAAATAAATATTAATAAAAATTTTTTAAGTCAAAAATCCTTTTTTAATATGTCACAAGACATTAAAACGCAGGAGGACTTCAATAAAATTTTTGATAGATGCGTTAGCACTATAAGAGAATTCATAAAATTTGCTGAGGAACACCTCAAAAATAAAAAAGAAGGCCCAAAACCAATAACCATAGAAGAGTATAGAAAAAGAAACAAGGCTAAAAGGGAAGATATCCCCAAGATACCGTCACCGGTAGTAACAAAAAAGAGGAAAAGGGCAGATAAAAGAGTAAAGAAAAATCAGGAAATAGCCGAAGCTTATAGGTTATTAAACTTAAGTACTAATAAGGAAGATAAAATAAAATTAAGATGTAAAATTAGAGAACTAAGAAAAAAAAATATATATAAATGAATATATGAAATAAATAAAATTAAAATTTAAAATTTCAAATTATTTTTTCTAAAATGGCATGGTGGAAGACCGCATTGAACGGTATATTAGTAGCTATAGCAGGATATGAGGTAGGAAAAGAAACCTCTGAAGATAAAAATAATGAGAACAAAATAGCCAAATTCGAATCATACCCAATTCTAGAAGATAAATCAGAAATCTCTGATAAATGGTTAGTAATTTTTATATGCGTAAGTACATTTTTAATTGTCGCAATCACAATCCTAATAAAAAATTATATAAAGAACAAATTGAGACAATTGAATAATGCACAACAACGCGTTTAAGCAAAAATTTGAGATAGCAAGAAATGAGTAAATGGAAGGATATCTACGACCAGTGGCGGATCCACGGGGGGGGTTTTGGGGGTTCAAACCCCCCCCCCCCCCCCTTGTGGTTTATCATAGATCCCAAATTAATGCCTTTATTGATTCTGCGCCCAAATTTCCCAAACTGAACAAGGAAAACTCTATCATTCCAAAAGCAATGGTTGGACCATATAAAATCCAAAAAAATGTACCTACATGCGAAAAAAGTTCATGTAGGTACCTTTGGACGCACGTGCATAAAATCAAATTTGTCAAATGCTATTCGCAAATTGCCAAATCGCAAATTTATTTTCTTTTCTTTCTTATCCCTATTTTTATCGGGATTGTATCAGAAATGTCTGAATCGTTGGAGAAATTGCCTTTTTTCAGAGGCATTTCGCAATTCTTGTTTAAATTAATCTTTTAAAAATTTGAGTATATAAACACAAGAACTTCAATAAAGTAAAAATTCTATTAAAAATATAAATATAACCAAAAAGTACTACATACATATATTCTTATTTATTTTGGCTTTAAATGCAAGGGTAAGTGAAATTGATGATCAATTTGCCACCAATACCATACGATACTCATTCGCACGTACCAATGCAAAAATATTCATACATACGTTATACATGTTATTTAGAACTTCAATTGAAATCTCCTGCACTTTATGTGATGACATACATATTAGGTCCGTTTATTATTAGCTAGTTATGAATAGTTAGCCAAGTTTTGGCTGGAAAATCGTTTCTTGAGTCAAAAAAATAGCAGAAGAGAGCTATTGACAGCTCCAAATTTCAGCTAGTAAAATTTTCCCTAGCTGAAATTATTTGCTGCCAAAGTAAGAAACAGCTGTTGAAAAAATAAACAAACGAATACTTTTGATTTTTATTACTTTTGAAATTTTATGAATTTTTGAAATAGAAATTAAGAAAATTAAATGTTATGATGTTTTTGTTTTGGCCAGTCTTCGTTTTATGATTCTAAGTTTTGTTGAGCTTTTTGGCCTTATTTTAATTAAAAAGAATGTTTTGTATACATGTATGTATTTTGTTTATTTATTTATTATTTTGCCCGACGTTTCGGTAAAACTCCTTTACCATCTTCAGGGGTCGACTTTATTTTTGCAAAATCACACGAACATGGAGATATGAAAGAAAACAAACATTTAGATTTAGATTTCGTGTGATTTTGCAAAAATAAAGTCGACCCCTGAAGATGGTAAAGGAGTTTTACCAAAACGTCGGGCAAAATAATAAATAAATAAACAAAATACATACATGTATACAAAACAAAATTAAATGTTTTTTTAGAAAAAATAACCATTAACAGTCAAAAAAGGCATTAAAATTACTAATCGCTAATTTTTACTATTATTCCGTTTCTTGATTTTCTGTTCGTTTCGCACTTTATGAGCGCAATTCTTTCCGTTTTGCTCACTTCACAGCTAGTTTCTAGTTTAATAAGAAACAAACCTATTGTTAATTTTGAGGGTTTTGAGTTTGGTGTTTTTAAGGTGCGGGAAATGGCGCAACTAGTATATAGAATAATAATAGTAGGTGGTATTAGTCCATATTTTCACCAGCGCGCATAGGTAGATTTTCAAGTTTTATGCGGCCAAAAATATTTTATTGTCTACATCTATTCCAAATTGCTTGTTTAATGCGTTAAAAGTCGATTTTATTGAAAAATATATACAGTGACTCAAAAAAAAATCATACGCCAAAGTTTTTAAATTTATTTCAAAGAGTTCTGTCGAAAATTTTACTTTCTTATTTTAGTTTAAAGATATAGAAAATTTTTCAATAAAAATCGTTTTAAGCAGGATTTCTGAGCTTATGGAAAAAATGTGAAAAATCGTAGAAATTTCTGAAAGTGGATTAAAAATTTCAAAGCAAGGCCATAATTTATAGAAGATTTTGAGGAGATTTCTAAGTGTACTGTTATGTAGCCAACCAATTTTAGTGTAAAAAGTGAAATTCTCAATGCTGTGAAAAATTCCGTCAATTTTAGAAGTTTTTTTCTGTAGGGTGTAGGGTGAGACCGTTCCAATTAAAATTTCCGAAAAGCCAATGAAAATTTTCAAAAAGTTGAATGTTGCATATTGTTATATTAAAATTGAATGAATGATTCTTAGCCCCTAATAAGTTTCGACTAGCGGCAGGGACACCCCCGTTGTCTATAAAAGCCGAGAAGACCCGGTCTATTATAAACGTAGAGGGATTTTGGATTTTGTATTTGTACCAATTTTAAAATTTTCAATTTTGGCCGCATAAATTCGTAAAATCTACCTATGTATGTGCAGCGTCTGCCCTTAAAAAACATCTTCCAAAAAAAGAAATTTTCAAAACCCCCCCCTTGCCGAAATCCTGGATCCGCGCCTGTCTACGACACATTAAATGAAGAGAAATTAAAAGCTAGCAAATCGTACAAGTGCATAAATAAAAGTACCCCTATTACAACAGAAACAATAATAAAGCACTTGAACACCATTTTGGAAGCCCTAAATAACATAGTACAAGTAATTAAATCAGTAAAACTTACCGTAGAACATCAAAAAGAAGCTTATTTAATTTTCGCTACCGTACGAGATAAATTAGTAGCTTCTTTAGCTAGATATAACATAGAAATAACAATACCAACCACAATAGAGGAGGAAATTCAAATAGATTTTTTATTACTTCTGAACGTGTTCCTAGCCGAACCCCCTCACCTTCATTAAGTCAAGCCACATCGGTGGAAGAAATTAAAATAGACATCCCAGTAATAAACGTCAAAATGCCACAGACCGTAGTAGAATTTATCAAAACTGCTTCGTAAGTACTACCAGAGTTTGATGGTAAACCAGAAAATCTACACAGCTTCCTAGATGCACTCGATATACTTGAGCAAATTAAGGATACACACGAGGCATTAGCAATTACAATGATAAAAACAAAGCTGAAAGGTACAGCAAGAAGTTTTATCAGTAATGAGAACACGATAGAACAGATTAAAAATAAATTAAAAACCACAATAAAGGGTGAATCAGTAGAAGTTTTAACCGCAAAACTCCTGAACATTCAACAAAGTAGCAAAACTGCTAACCAATACACAGCAGAAATAGAAAAAAACACCAGGTCATTAGTAGGAGCGTACATCTCGGATGGGCTAGACCCGGACTTAGCAACGAGATATGCAACACAGGCAGCAGTCAAAGCCATGTGTAAAAACTGCTCTAATGACAAGGTCAAAATGATCATGCAAGCGGGAACGTTCACAACAATGAGTGAAGCAATTTCTAAATTTACCAACAGCTGTACCGAAATAACGGACAGCTCAAACACAATTTTGAACGTACAACAGCAGAGTCAGTACCAGAGTAATTTCTGTGGAGATTACCAAAATGGAAGATACATACCACAGCCAAGTCACAACGACAATTCTAGGTCTTACAATGAAGCTGAAGTTGAGACACCGACCGAGTGGCGTAATTTCAGCGGAGTGAACCCGTTGCCGAACGAGCTGGTACGAGCCATAAAGGTACGACTGGGCCAGAGTGGCAAGACGAGACAGACCTTCCGCCACATAACAGCAGCAACATGGTTCAAGGTGCGAGTCACAAGAGCCGGAGTGGTTACTATCACAATTCTAGAGAGAAATAAGAGGGGGATATGAAGACGCCCACGCTTGAAGCTTAGGGCCCTCACAAATTGACCATACGTAAATAAATCAAATTGAATACGGCTGACGTGCAAACGCTGCCAATAGAGAAAGGCTGATGTGAAAACACTGCCACGGCTGATGTTAAAACACTGCCAAGGCTGATGTGAAAACACTGCCAATAAAGAAAATAGGAATACGGCTGATGTAAAAACACTGCCAATAGAGAAAATAGGAATATGGTTGATGTGAAAACACTGCCAAAAGAGAAAACAGGTATACGGCTGATGTGAAAACACTGCCAAGGCTGATGTGAAAACACTGCCAAGAGAGAGAAATAGGAATACGGCTGATGTGAAAACACTGCCAATAGAGAAAACAGGTATACGGCTGATGTGAAAACACTGCCAAGGCTGATGTGAAAACACTGCCAAGAGAGAGAAATAGGAATACGGCTGATGTGAAAACACTGCCAAGAGAAAGGTAGAAACTAAAGAAAAACAAAAAACCAATTACGACAAAAATAGTTATAGTAAGGAAATTAAAATAGGAGATTTAGTTTTAATTAGAGAAGAGGCCTCCCATAAGTTAGAAAATAGATATACAGGATATTATAAAGTTAAAAGTATTGATAGGAATAACAATTATACTTTAATTCCAAATAGCATAGGAGATAGCAATAAAAACAATAAGGAAATCATAATTCATAAGAATAGGCTTAAACCAATTTAAAAGTAGGCACTGCACTTTACCCAATAATAATAATTTAGTAATAACGTAAATACATATGCATTCCAGTTTACTCAATTTAATAAACAGGCACACGCCAAAGAAAAAAAACCAAATGTAATATATGTATAAATACACAATACGAACCAAATGTAAAAAGAAAAAAAAAAAACAATAGTAATGTTCATGTCCAAATAAAAATGCAATGCAGGCAAACGAAAAGCAAATGTAACAAAAAAAAAAAAAAAAAAAAAAAAAAAATGAATAATAAAATTTTATGCAACACAGGCAATATGAGCCGAAAAGCAATTAATAAATTTTGTCAACTCAGACAAACATTAAGTGGGTCACTAAGTCATTCAAATAGATATATATAGTTGAATACAAATATATATATCTATTTTTTTTTTAAGGGGGAAGGTGTAGCATTACATAAATACACCACACTTACAGTTGTTGTCATGTACACATAATTTATTGTGTACACATGTACCACACACATTGTCAAAACAGACTGACCCAAATAAATTCCGTTAAACCCCAGCGGGAGTTTAACATCAAATATATACACCGCCACATACGGCGCCTCCAGTTACATTTGTTGCATTTTGTCAAGTGCATTGCCCGAGCGGTCACAATGACCAACTGAGCGACAGCGTCAGTTTGTCAATGTGCACCGACGAAATATTTATGATTCACATATGCTGACACAGCATATGTTGAACACACATTTTATTGAATATGTATTAGTGTAAGTTAGCGTAAGAATTTTTGTATAAAAGAAAGTGAAAATCAATAAAGAAAATCAATTCTATGTTCACTCGAAACATGAACGCATTTTGTTTATTAGAATAGAACCTACAAGCGAAGATCTTCTTAGCATACAACTGACGTTCATATCGAATTTAAACTTTGAGAGCTTCTACTGCAATGCACCATTTTCAGACTTAGTACATTATTGCTTGGAAGCGTTGATATGTATGTGTACTTGTACGTGTGCGTGTGGTAAAATCCTACGCTATGAACAAGAACGAGGTTTTTTTTTGTTGATTTAAATTTTAAATTTAACTTCAGTAACTTATTTTTATCTTCATTTACTAGTTTGCTCTTAGTTCTTTTAATTTTAAAAATCTACTTTTATTAATTTCCCTCATACATTTATTATGACCTATGTACATTATTTCACTTTTCTAATTTTATCTTAGACATAAAAAAATCACTTTTGAGTTCTACTTTGATTAACGTTTAATTAAGTTCATTTTATTTACTTTA
This sequence comes from Urophora cardui, assembly GCA_960531455.1. NCBI lineage: Eukaryota > Metazoa > Arthropoda > Insecta > Diptera > Tephritidae > Urophora > Urophora cardui. The sequence continues at coordinate 10,053,887 of OY482675.1, read as the reverse complement.
CTATCTTTAATTAGTTTTTTTTTTTTGTTAGACTCTTAAAATTTTCTTTTCAGCTAGCCACACAACGTCATATTTATACATACATATATATGTAATTTAAATATCTACTTTTCTTTTCTTACCTTCTCCGCGGCACTTTTCCCTCTTGTTTTTATTTTTTTTTTTGGTAACCGAACTGCGATCCCCGTAAAACGGCAATATCTTCCGGTCGGAGAACGGCACTTTCACTGTGAGGATTTTAACTTCCTTTTTTTATACTCAGCTGTACTAGTACACAGAGTATTATAATTTTGATTTCATAACGGTGGATTGTAACATAATGAAATAATCGAGATAGATATGGACTTATATATATCAAAATGATCAGGGTGAAAAGAGAAATCGATTGAGCCATGTCCGTCCGTCCGTCCGTCCGTCCGTCCGTCCGTCCGTCCGTCCGTCCGTCCGTACGCACGATAACTCGCGTAAAAATTGAGATATTTTGATGAAATTTGAAATGCAAGTTGGTATCGAGACTGGGACGGTTGGTATTGAAAATGGGCGAAATCGGACCATGACCACGCCCACTTTTCCTATATAGAAAAAATCGGAAATTTGGTATCTCAGCCACTAATATAGCTAGAGTGATAAAATTTTACCCACGTATTGAGCTCAGGCCGTTATGAAGAAATTTGATTAAGTTTTGGAAAATGGGCGGTGCCACGCCCACTTATTAAGGGTCAAACATTGAAAGTTTTATATGTCATAACTCAGAAACCGTTGAAGATATATCGATGAAATTTGGTATGCGTAATTTGCTTACCTAGACAAATGTTTTGGCGAAAAATTATCAAAATCGGTTGACGGCCACGCCCACTTTGATATATGGGAACTATAAAGGGGCCTAATAAAAACATTTTAAGCGATATCTCTGTCAAATATAAAGATCTATCACTGAATTTTTGTGGCAGGAGTCCAACTACGGACATAAAACAAAAAGTACAAAAATTTTGGAAAATGGGCGGTGCCACGCCCACTTATTAAGGGGCAAACATTGAAAGTTTTATATGTCATAACTCAGAAACCGTTGAAGATATATCGATGAAATTTGTTTTGCGTAATTTGCTTACTTAGACAAATGTTTTGGCGAAAAATTATCAAAATCGGTTGACGGCCACGCCCACTTTTATATATGGGAACTATAAAGGGGCCTAATAAAAACATTTTAAGCGATATCTCTGTCAAATATAAAGATCTATCACTGAAATTTTGTGGCAGGAGACCAACTAGGGACATAAAACAAAAAATATAAAAATTTTGGAAAATGGGCGGTGCCACGCCCACTTATTAAGGGGCAAATATTGAAAGTTTTATAAGCCATAACTCATAAACCGTTAAAGATATATCGATGAAATTTGGTACGCGTGATATATTTACTTAGCCAAATGTGTGGACGAAAGATTTCCAAAATCGGTTGACGACCACGCCCACTTTTATATATGGGTTTTATAAAGTGACCTAATAAAAACATTTTAAGCGATCTCTCTGTCAAATATAAAGATCTATCACTGAAATTTTGTGACATGAGTTCTACAATAGACCGGAAACAAAATATAAAAAAGTTTGGAAAATGGGCGTGGCACCGCCTCTTTTTATACAAAGGAATCTACGTGCCTATTACTCGACAAATAACTGAGATATTATGACGAAACTTGGTTTATACACTTTTATAACATGTGTTAATAGACACGCAAAAATGTATTGAAATCGGTTTATGACCACGCCTACTTTTTAACAAAGATATTTCTGGAACACCCTTTTGGAATTTGTAACGTGAAGTTTTTGTAACTAAAAGTCATAGAGGGATGCAATTTTGCACTAACAATAATATTTATATGCTTATTTGGATGATTGATACAAATTTTGAAAATGGGCGTGGCTGCGCCCTGTTTATGCAGCACTTGTGTCATATAAAATACACCCTATATCGAACAAACGCAAACAAACAATGAAAGCATACAGCTGAGTATCTAATGTTCGATTCCACTCGAACTTAGGCTTCCTTACTTGTTTTTATATTAAGTTTTATTTTAACTTGTTTTTTTTTATACCTCACAACCCCGGCACACCTTCGCGCTTCGAGACGGACTTTTGGTTTGATCGTTGCCAATTTCATCATCGTATCCCGATGCATTTTTCTTTTTGGCGACAGTCGTGTCCACTCTCACTCTAACGTTACATGCCACACCTACACAAACATTCTCTAACAGGGATACGCACGCATACACACACGTAACACACGAACAGAGACACGAACAGAGACATACCCTTTCACCCATGTTGCGCAACATGTGTAGATACATGTGTGGGTGATTTTTCGCAGCAAGTCATGCTACATAAAAGCTCGCGTTACATGGCCCTTATTTTCGGAAGTCGGAAATTTGCAGGTGTTACCCCCTGATATGTCTTTGTTTAATAAAAAACAATTTATGCTGGAGTTCCACAAGGTAGTGTTCTAGGGCCTGTATTATACTTAATTTACACAAGCGATCTGCCAACGAACGCGAGACTTGTCACGTCGACCTTCGCAGATGATACGCCTATACTAAGTGTGCACGCAAATCCCATAACTGCTACTATCCAATTGCAGAGACATATAAAAACTTTAGAGGAATGGCTTACTACGTGGAGAATTAAGGTCAACGAATCTAAATCTGTACAAGTAACTTTTAGCCTGAAGAAAGCACATGTCCACCAGTCTCAATAAATGGGAAAATAATAACTCAGAAAGACTTCGTTACGTACCTTGGAGTCACACTGGATAGAAGAATGACTTGGAAAAATCACATTGACAAAAATATTATGCAATCCAAGTTGAAAATAAGCCAGCTGCAATGGTTAATTGGTCCAAGTTCCAGACTGGGATTAGATAATAAGATATTAATATTTAATATGGCTTTGAAACCAATTTGGATGTATGGAATACAACTATGGGGCTCAGCATCGAAATCCAGCGTAGAGAGAATTCAAAGGCCACAGTCCAAGATATTAAGAACAATATGCATGGTATGTAAAAAATTCAATTATACATAATAACCTAGAGATAAATACGGTGACCGAAGAGATAGAGAAAATGCAAACAAATTATGCAAAAAGATTAGCCGACCATCCTAATTCATTAGCAAAAAGTCTCCTACAGCAAAACTATCCTAGGCGGTTAAAGAGAAAGTATGTAAACCTCAATTGTGCATAAGGTCATATTCTGTTAGACCAATATCTCGAAAGTAACGTAAAGTAAAGATAATGATGAACGTCGCCGAATCGACCGACTAATGGCCATCGCGATGAACGGCACCTAGTCCCTGGCGTTCATAGTACAGGCTAGTGGAAATAACGTAAAATACAATAAACGTCGCCGAAGCGTCCGACCAACGGCCACCGCGATGAACGCACCTAGTCCCTGTTGTTCATCGCACGGGCTAGCGTAAATTCCGAACAATACAATAAACGTCGCCGAAGCGACCGACCAATGGCCATCGCGATGAACGGCACCTAGTCCCTGGCGTTCATAGTACAGGCTAGTGGAAATAACGTAAAATACAATAAACATCGCCGAAGCGTCCGACCAACGGCCACCGCGATGAACGCACCTAGTCCCTGTTGTTCATCGCGAAGACAAACACCTCTACGACCACCATGCAATGGCTGTACAATGTACATATAAATGTAAATGAAAACTTAAAGAGTTTAATCCACTTTTGAAAAAAAAAAAAAAAAAAAAAAAAAAAAAACTGAAATAAAATAATAATAATAATAAATAAATAAATAAATAATAACAGTGACCTAGACCAAGATAAAACTCCATTAACACAACTAGGTTAATATTACACTCCTAGGTTAAGATACATGCCATATGTGTATATATAAAAAGACTCTTTGCCAACTTTATTATTTGTAGCATAGGCAACAAATAATTTATTGTATTAGTTTGTAAGATTTGCGAAATTATTGTTATTTTCTAAGCAAGAAAGATTCAATAAAAACAAATATGATTAAAAAAATAAAAAAAAAATAAAAAAAAATAATACCCTGAAAATTTTGGCCCGATTGAACAACTCAATCCCGTGATACAACGAGTTGAAGTTGAAAAATTGGCAACATCACTTTTAGTAAGCGCTGATTTTGGCTATGCCGCGATAAATATATGTATGTGCATAGGTATACCCGAAGACCTAACTCCGAGATGTTTACAAGCATACCTGGGTAATACTGAGTAGTAATTGTGCTGCTTTCACTAACCCATACACTCTTAAGACTTTATACTGTGCCTTTGTCAGATCGAGGTTAGAGTATGCATCCTTCATTTGGAGGCCCTCTCAAACTGGTCTCTCTAATCGGCTAGAAAGGGTCCAAAAAGTGTTTCTTCGATTCGCTCTTAGGCCCCTAAAATTTTCCGAGCCTTTACCTCCGTATAAATCCCGTTGTATGCTGATTAACCTTACATCACTAGATGCCAGAAGAAGCTTCCTTTCGTGCTCTTTTGTTCTCAGTATTATCTCTGGGGCAATCGATTGCCCTTCTGTACTTGATAAAATTCAATTTAATGTGCCCTACAGGAACTTGCGTTGTTACGAAACCTTAAAAATTGGTCTATCAAAAACCAACTATGGCGTCAATGCACCTATTTCTAGAGCATGTGCTGAGCTTAATTTGTTTTTCAGTTCGTCAGGTGCTGATTTTATATGGTCGCATTCAATGCTAATCAACCATCTCAAGACTTTTTTTTTGCATGAATAAATAATGTATTAGTGTAATTTGCATATGTATATAGTCTGTAAGAATTTTTTTTTTTTTGAATTCAAAGACCAAATAAATAAATAAATAAATAAATTGGACTTTTATGTACTTAAATACTTTATATTTTGATCTTGAAGTAATTAGTCCGTACTAAGTACTTTCAGAATATTCAAGTACAAGTACAAGTACAAGTACAAGTACAAGTACAAGTACAAGTACAAGTACAAGTACAAGTACAAGTACATGTACAAGTACAAGTACAAGTACAAGTACAAGTACAAGTACAAGTACAAGTACAAGTACAAGTACAAGTACAAGTACAAGTACAAGTACAAGTACAAGGAATTTAAAAAGAATTGAAGTTTTTTTGTTTTAAATTAAATTTAATTATTTATTTATGTTAAATTTCAAATGCATTTTGTTAAATAAACATAATATGGACTACAAGCGACATGTAAAAAATATAAAATATCGTTTATTTTTTTTTAAATATTGGTTCCAAGATTGTAAGTAATTGAAAGTACTTGAAAATAATTGAAAAATCGATTCAAGTACATTTTTCAATTCTTTTAAAGTACTTTCAATTCTTTTCAAATACTTTGAAGTATTTGCTAAAACTTCAATACTTTTTCAATTCCTTGTACTTAAAATTTTGGGAATGCCAGTACCAGTACCAGTACAATTCCTTTAAAATATACTTGTCGCAAGTCGTACTGGTACTTGATATTACCCAGGTCTGTTTACAAGTACACAAGAAGATGTATGTACGTATATAGATGATATATATTTTGGTTCTTACGTAAAAAAGTAATACTATGAAAACAAAAAATCAAACATTTCACTTAAGAATAGTGTATTAATTTAAAATCATAGTCTATATGCTTTTCTTCCAATACAACAACTTTAAACGTACAACTGGTGAAGTCAGTTAACTGAAGCACACAGCACACATACACTAAAAATAAAATTTCGTAAAAAAACTACGAAAGACTTTCGTAGTCTAGAGTGTCGTAAAATGTACGAAAGTTTCGTATATATTACGAAAGCATTTTTCTCAACAAAATCTAATTTTACGAATCTTTCGTAAATATTACGAAAGGGCTTTCGTAAACCATTTTCTAATATTTTTTTCGTATATATTACGAAATATTTCGTAAATATTACGAAAAAATTTCGTAAATTTTCTTAAAATTATCTTTACGAATAATTTCGTATATTGTACGAAAGTTTTCGTAACATTATCAAAGGATTACAAGATTTACGAAAAACTTTCGTAGTATATACGAAATACTTTCGTAATATATACGAAATACTTAATAAAATAATATCAAGAGATATTTCTACACTCAGAGAAAAAATTTTAAAAACATATGAAAACGTGCTTAAAATTGGCAAAAACGTATTTAAAAGTGATGTAGATACGACCATTTTTATTTTAAAAAGGTTCATTGTAAAATTGTAAAATCAAGAAAAAACATTTAAATTTAAAAATGTTTATTTTTAATTCAAGCCCTATGAGATTTTAAACCTAAAACTTGCGCTTTTATTCCCTTCATTTTAATATTTAATTTAAAAATGATTCTTAATTTTTTCTTCGCTGGCTTCAGGTCAATTGAAACACAATGTTTTTCAAATTTTAATATTCCCAATATATTTCGACCACACCACGGTGATGATCTTCAGGGGATTTATCTTTACACGTCACCTTAGTTCGACGCGGAGATTTCTTCCAGCGGCCTCAACCGTGAATCGAACTTAGGTCGTTTCGATTGGTAGTTCAATGTCTATCCCATTGAGCTACCACCGCCGTCAGCTTTGTTTCGCTTAATTCTCAATTTTCCTTATATTACAATCTACATACCGACAACAGTAGCTTAATGACACTCTGTCTTCGCTACCTAGTATGTTGGTGCGATTGTGTGTTTGTTTTGTACAAACTTCTAAACCTATTAACAAGCAAAGTTTTTGTTTTCTTTTCTTGTTCTTTATCTTTATCTTTATCTTTATCTTTATCTTTATCTTTATCTTTATCTTTATCTTTATCTTTATCTTTATCTTTATCTTTATCTTTATCTTTATCTTTATCTTTATCTTTATCTTTACCTTTATCTTTATCTTTATCTTTATCTTTATCTTTATCTTTACCTTTATCTTTATCTTTATCTTTATCTTTATCTTTATCTTTATCTTTATCTTTATCTTTATCTTTATCTTTATCTTTATCTTTATCTTTATCTTTATCTTTACCTTTATCTTTATCTTTATCTTTATCTTTATCTTTATCTTTATCTTTATCTTTATCTTTATCTTTATCTTTATCTTTATCTTTATCTTTATCTTTATCTTTATCTTTATCTTTATCTTTATCTTTATCTTTATCTTTATCTTTATCTTTATCTTTATCTTTATCTTTATCTTTATCTTTATCTTTATCTTTATCTTTATCTTTATCTTTATCTTTATCTTTATCTTTATCTTTATCTTTATCTTTATCTTTATCTTTATCTTTATCTTTATCTTTATCTTTATCTTTATCTTTAAATTTATCTTTATCTTTATCTTTATCTTTATCTTTATCTTTATCTATATCTTTATCTTTATCTTTATCTTTATCTTTATCTTTATCTTTATCTTTATCTTTATCTTTATCTTTATCTTTATCTTTATCTTTATCTTTATCTCTATCTTTATCTTTATCTTTATCTTTATCTTTATCTTTATCTTTATCTTTATCTTTATCTTTATCTTTATCTTTATCTTTATCTTTATCTTTATCTTTATCTTTATCTTTATCTTTATCTTTATCTTTATCTTTATCTTTATCTTTATCTTTATCTTTATCTTTATCTTTATCTTTATCTTTATCTTTATCTTTATCTTTATCTTTATCTTTATCTTTATCTTTATCTTTATCTTTATCTTTATCTTTATCTTTATCTTTATCTTTATCTTTATCTTTATCTTTATCTTTATCTTTATCTTTATCTTTATCTTTATCTTTATCTTTATCTTTATCTTTATCTTTATCTTTATCTTTATCTTTATCTTTATCTTTATCTTTATCTTTATCTTTATCTTTATCTTTATCTTTATCTTTATCTTTATCTTTATCTTTATCTTTATCTTTATCTTTATCTTTATCTTTATCTTTATCTTTATCTTTATCTTTATCTTTATCTTTATCTTTATCTTTATCTTTATCTTTATCTTTATCTTTATCTTTATCTTTATCTTTATCTTTATCTTTATCTTTATCTTTATCTTTATCTTTATCTTTATCTTTATCTTTATCTTTATCTTTATCTTTATCTTTATCTTTATCTTTATCTTTATCTTTATCTTTTTCTTTATCTTTATCTTTATCTTTATCTTTATCTTTATCTTTATCTTTATCTTTATCTTTATCTTTATCTTTATCTTCATCTTCATCTTTATCTTTATCTTTATCTTTATCTTTATCTTTATCTTTATCTTTATCTTTATCTTTATCTTTATCTTTATCTTTATCTTTATCTTTATCTTTATCTTTATCTTTATCTTTATCTTTATCTTTATCTTTATCTTTATCTTTATCTTTATCTTTATCTTTATCTTTATCTTTATCTTTATCTTTATCTTTATCTTTATCTTTATCTTAGTCTTAATTTTTTATTTGTCTTTTTCTTTTTCTTTTTCTTCTTTCTTTTTCAAAGGGTATCTATTTAAGTGGATCGGAACGACGTCCACATTTGCAAATTGCGATCTCCAAAGTTTCCTATGTTTGTCAGAACACGTATAAGCAATAAGTAACTCTTATTTTATTAGTTACTAAAATTAATATCTATATTATTAATACGCTAACATAAATTTTGTTCCATCTTCTCCGTCGAAACTACTGAACCGATTTTAAAACTAAGCACACCATTAGAAAGGTATTGCTCTCAAATAGAACTGCGCCAATTTTCATGAAAATTGGTTGGAAAATGCGTCCACAATCGTCGTTGGAAAATTGCCGTGTGGTTGTTGTTGCATGCTTTTGCACACAACAGAGCTGTCTCAATGCGCAAGCATATGTAGCTGACTTTGTGCGTTACCATGCAATTCTAAACATGTTTGGCTGGATGTGGTGTGTAGTTTCAAAGAAGTAGAAACGTAAAAAGGTAGCAAAAGCACTACAACAAAAACAAAAGGTAAACTAATAAGAAGGATAAGAAAAAATAAGTAGGAAAGAAATTAAGGAAAGAAAAGAGCAGAAATAGAAAGAAAGAAAGAAGTAGGTAGGAGAATTATGAAAACGATTAACGACAACAACACCAACACCAACAACAGCAAAATAGTAGCAGTGAAAGTAACAACAAAAGGAGCAGCATCAACAGGAACAACAACAAAATAGTAACAGTGACAATAACAACAAACAATTATACAAAAAATATAGTTGCACCTTAGTCATAAGAAAACTTCTAGAAAAACTGTCGAGTTTCGACAGTAGGCAGCACTCTAGTTAATATAAATGTAAAATATTAAAATAAATAAAAAACTTTTAAATTAATTGAATAAACTAATTTTAGTAGATATTTAAATCTAAAATGAAATTATCTACACTTATTTCTTATGCATATATAAAACATCTTTCTCTTATACCATGTCTCCACATAACTTGTTTCGCTCTTTTTTTCTCCATTTTCTCTCTCCATCTTGTTTTGACACGGAAACCAGTGCCAAAACTCAGCAATTTCCATACAAATTTCTGAGAGCGAGTGAAGATTGAAACACTGTTTCATTCTGAATCATCTTGCCAACCTCGATGATATCGATGTCTTCTCTAATTTTGTATCGAAAATCTATAGAAATCTCACACAGACCAAAACAAGAACGCAAAAATAAAAATAGGTAAAAAAATTTTTAAGTTAAACGGTTTTATGTTATACATACATTGCAATGTTTAAGATAAATGTACTAAAAACCAAAAAATAATAAATAGATACAGTCGTGGGAATTATAAACATTTGCATAGACTAGACTAAAATAAAACCGTGGGGCACGTCAATTGTCTACAATCGTTGATTAAAATGTTTGTTTTGTAATGTTACACTATAATTAGGCAGTTGTTCAACCGACAACGATGGACGTGTGATAAGTAGGGCTAGAATGTGGAAAAAAGCTAGCAAGCTCGATTATAAGCGAGTTTTAGGGTTTCATAGTGGTGAGCGAGTAGTACTTTTATCATATGTTTTGTCGATTAAAGACAAACTACGAGCAGTGAAACGATTCCTCGTGTGAATGTCCAACGATAAACTAGTTGAAACATCTCTTTTATTAACATGGAGTGTATAACTATTGGAATTTCCATGAGCAAGAAAATAGTAAGTATTTTCCTCACCGTCTGCGGGCCAACTGCCTAACGACGAATTAAACGATTCTTCTATCGCACATTAAGTCGATAATTTGTAGACAATTGACGTGCCCCCCGGTTTTATTTTAGTCTAGTCTATGCAAATGTTTATAATTCCCACGACTGTATCTATTTATTATTTTTTGGTTTTTAGTACATTTATCTTAAACATTGCAATGTATGTATAACATAAAACCGTTTAACTTAAAAATTTTTTTACCTATTTTTATTTTCTAGTTTTTAGTTTTTATTTCGCATTCTGTTTAATTCATTTAGTGCTTCATTATTGCAAGGTTTCTTGCCCGTTAGTTTATTGCAGTCCAACGCCTCTATAGCGACCCACGCGCCACCTATCGGAAGTTTTTTTAGGAAAATATTTCCTTTCAAGGTAGTAATACATGTTCCGAATTTCAGCCAAATCGGACCATAAATGCGATTTTTGTAAATATAGCGACCCACGCGCCACCTAGCGGAATTTTTTTTTTAAGAAAATATTTCTTTTCAAGGTAGTAATACATGTTCCGAATTTCAGCCAAATCGGACCATAAATGCGATTTTTGTAAATATAGCGACCCACGCGCCACCTAGCGGAATTTTTTTTTTAAGAAAATATTTCTTTTCAAGGTAGTAATACATGTTCCGAATTTCAGCCAAATCGGACCATAAATGCGATTTTTGTAAATATAGCGACCCACGCGCCACCTAGCGGAATTTTTTTTTTTAAGAAAATATTTCTTTTCAAGGTAGTAATACATGTTCCGAATTTCAGCCAAATCGGACCATAAATGCGATTTTTGTAAATATAGCGACCCACGCGCCACCTAGCGGAATTTTTTTTTTTAAGAAAATATTTCTTTTCAAGGTAGTAATACATGTTCCGAATTTCAGCCAAATCGGACCATAAATGCGATTTTTGTAAATATAGCGACCCACGCGCCACCTAGCGGAATTTTTTTTGTAAGAAAATATTTCTTTTCAAGGTAGTAATACATGTTCCGAATTTCAGCCAAATAGGACCATAAATGCGATTTTTGTAAATATAGCGACCCACGCGCCACCTATCGGAATTTTTTTTCATAATATTGCATTGTCATCGGGGTTATACATGTGTGCAAAATTTCAGATTAATCGGTTGACAGGAAGAGGGTAAAATTTGAATTACTAAATTTGACCCAAGAATAAAGAATAAATAATAAAACAAACGGGGTGAGCTAAATAAAACCGTTTAATAAGCAAACATACAAACATTTAAGAAGAGCAAGAAAGAGAAATGTTAAACTGAATCACGATCAGCCACGTGGAGACGGGTTATTTAGCGAGATGATTTGCTACATGTTTCTTTGGTGAAACAAGTTATGTGGAGACGGGCTTTTAGCATTATTTTATTGATATACATATTTCGAAAAAGTTTTCAAATTTCGTTGAAAGTACATATGTATATGTATTTAATAATTTGGTCAATTGTACAACGATTTGACAGCTCTAACAGCCTTCGTAAATGTACGAAAACGGTTTCGTAATATTTACGAAATCTTTCGTTGCTCAAAAGTAAGAAAGTATTTCGTAAATAGTACGAAAGCCTTTGTAAATACTACGAAAGTATTTCGTAAATAGTATGAAAGCCTTCGTTAATATACGAAAGTATTTCGTAAATACTAAGAAAGTATTTCGTAAATACTACGAAAGTTCGTTGCTCAATTTTACGAAAGAATTTCGTAATATGTACGAAAGATTTCGTAATATTTACGAAATATTATTTTGAGTGTACCTTTTTAGCATACATATGTGAGCAGCGTTGCCACATTTGTTACTTTTTACCCAAATTGGTAACAATTTTTTTGAAGTTAACTTCTTAGGCGGCGATACCGAGTTTTTATGGAGAGTGAAATTTGAAATTTGATGCAACGGAAGTTGCCCCCGGAAATAGCAGCCATTTTAGTTGATTTTTAATTTAAAAAAAAATCAACCTTGATATCGCGTGGTGTTTCGAACTCAAAACCCCTCGCTTCCAGACCAGACACCAAACCTCTGCGCCACCACACCACTTGCGTTGAATATGTCAAATGCTGCACTTAAATTGAACTAACAAGGACAACTCACTCACGTATGTACATATACGTGTAAGTACATAACAGCGCTGTGGTGAAATAAGCATGGTGAGAATGTTAATAACACAAGCAGAAATTAAAGTACACCGTTTGACACAACTCGCGTAACTAGCGCAGTAGGTCAGCTGTAATTTAAGTGAAGGTGGTTCAAGTCCAGGTCGAGCTTATTTTCTTTTCTTTTTTTTTTTTTTCTATTAAATAATTTTCTTTATAATTAAAAACCAATCGGATGAGCCTGCCGATAAACAAAATCTAATACTTAACAAGAACAAGCATTGCCTTTTCTATAAATAGAATTTGTACAAACAAAAACACACAACCACATGTATGTACATGCGATAGTTTTCATTGTAATATCCCTGCAAAAAATGTGCGATTATTCCCGATATATATAGATTTGTCCCGGATTGATTTCTTTCGGGAACATTCGGTCTACAATTAGTCCCCGATTGTTCCCGAACGGGTATAAATCTAGATTGATTATATGTAGAAATTTTACAAAAATATTCAATGTAGGTATGTATTGAAAAAACAATAGGTAAAACTAATTGAACATGCTTTCTTTTAATAACAATGATGAATAATAATTTTGACAAAATTTTACCAAAAATATCCATTTAAAAATCAATTACGATTATACACTGAAAATGACTATTTAAAAAATTTTAATTTATTGAATAGATTCTTTTACAAAAGTAAAACTTATTGTATAATCTTTATTTAAATAGGCATGAACATTTATAATTTTTAAAGATTGTTATAAAAAATAGCCTTGGCTAGCAACTTTGAAAAATTCCTCACATATATTTTACACTCGCATAATGCATTCTCAAAACAATAAATATTTGGAGAAAATACTTAATTTTTTTTAAAAGATTTCACTACAAGATTATTCGATTATAAACTCTTCTAATATATATAACAATTTATAATTTTTAGACATTTTCATAAAAAAAAGCCTTGGATTACAACTTTGGATGAAAGCGATTAATCTACATTTGTACCCGTTCGAGATAAAAGAAATTGATCTACATTTGTACCCGTTCGGTATGTTAGTGATTAATCTACAGTTTTACCCGTTCGTGTATACAAGTTGAACAATTAGTCTCTTCATAGGACATGCTCGAACAATAAACATATAAAGGGATGTAAAATTGTATTAGTCGCATTCTCCCTTCCGATTGATCCCGGACACGTCCCGGATTAATCGCATTTTTTCAGGGATGTATTTTCAAATTCGCTTCTCATATGATATGTATATAAAACTTGTTACTTGTTGCTTTCGAGCCAATATAAATTGAAAACACAATTATTTGAAATATTGAACAAGATGTTAGAAGTTAACTTCTATCACGTGTACTATGCTACACGCGGGGTTTTTTCCTTGTGTGGATGATAAACTTGACTTTTTAAACAAAAAGTTAAAATTGCAAACAGCTCGTGTCCTTGGTATAATGTGTAACGCGAGCTTTTAGTGGCAAGAATAGGATTAGCAACACCACCAATCAAAATGTTGCCCAACCGTGTATCTCAACATGTTGCACGGCCTTATATGAGAGGGTGGTGAAAACTCGGTTCATTCGAACCTAAATGTCATTGGCAACACAGGTTGCAGGCTACTTCCGTTCGAACGCAATCGAACAACCAAAAGAAAAGGATAGTGTATATGTTGAAGATTTCGTGAATGTATATGTGAAAGTTAAAAATTAAGTCGTGAAAGGCCGAGATGGCTTAAATGTATGAGTGAAAGTATGTATAAGATTAACTCGCGAAAATCCGAGATACGTCTATCATTGAATTCGGGTAACTGGAAAATTCAACATTTCCTTTTATGGTAATCTTTAATGTTGAAAGCCAGTTATCTGCCTGGCAACAGGAAGATATAAAAAGGGCCCGAAGTAGGATCAGCGGATCAGAAAATAAAAATTTTGAGTGCGTCAGCTTCACCTCGCGTGTGAAAAAAAAAATAAATAAAAGTTTTCTAAAGTGTTTAAGTAAAGTGTTTTTTTGGTGTGTTTAAAGTGAAGGTTTGTGAATATTTAAGTATTAAATATAAAACAAAAAAATATATAAATGTGTGCCCTTTTTATTTTAAATAAAGAAATGTGTTAATATAATAAAAATTCCTTTTTTTTTGTGCAAAAGCTGGAATTTGCGAAAACCAACAGCAAGGCGAAGGGAGCGCATATAATCACAGCTTAGATTCGAGGAACTGGAGGTAAGTTTAATGAAAAATAAGATAAATATTTATTATATGAAATAAAAATATAGGGATTCTTGTGGTTGGCATACAACCAGTGCATGGGTGTACATATGTATGTAAGTAAGCGTATAAACATGCATACTTATATACATCCCGACTTACATACATACGCTATGAAAAAAAAAAAAAAAAAAAAAAAGGAAAACGAAATCAAAATTTTATTTAATTTAAATTTAATCCAATTTCATAATTCTAATTACGTACATATTATATATATTTCAAACTTAGGTCGCCACAAAAGGACCTCCTCCGAGTTTGGAGCAGAACCATTGCGTTGGCGCGGAAAACACGTAAGACACACATACACAAAAACTTATACATATTGCAAATGGTGGTATCACGCACAAACATACGCATCAGATGTACATAAAACAAATATACCTAATTTATATGAGCACAACAACAAAAGGTGGCAAGTAAAGCAATACAGCAACAACTACAGGAAAACGAGGTAACATTTATAGACAGAAAGGTAGTTGGCCAAAATCTTAGCTCCAGCAACATCTGGCACAGCTGATTAGTGGGTCGACGGCCGACACACTTAAATTATACATACATACATTTATATACAAGTAAATCTCACGGAGATACATACATACATATACTGGGAAAAGTCGCAAGGGAGAGTAGACATACATTCATATAAGGTGATATTTGAGAAGCGGAGCAGAAGATTGGCGGCGATCCGCTCAACGCTAATCTCTACACCAGCGCGAAAACGTCGATGAGAACCAACATCAGTGGGAAAGGCGAGATTTTGATCGGCAGCGATTATATACCCGAATATATATATATACGTATATATACTTACCTATATAAGTTAGTTATTTGCATTGCTATTTTTCTCCGTTCCTTTTTTTTATTCCCTTTTCATTTAATTAATTCTTAGATTTTTTAGTTGGAGTTTAATATAATTTTTAGCTTCACATTTTTGCTGGCGTGAATCGCTCCTTATATCTTTTTTTTCTTTTTCGTTGCACATACACATACCTTTTCTTTGATCTTTCTTTTCGCCTTAGTTTCTTCACATACTCAATTTTTTTTATAGACATTTTTTTTGTTTTTCAGTCATCGTTAATAATTTCCGATTTTTAACCTGTACCCATCTTCCATTAATTTCCACGACAACCATAGTTTTTTTCTATGGATGGATCTTCCTTTACGCGGTTTTACCATTTTTTTTTTTTTATTAGCATGCCGAAATTAAACCACAATAATTTTCGGTGCATAATTCACTTTTAACTTCTTTGGTTTAATTTAATATGATTTCCCTTTTTATACTCAGCTGTACTAGTACACAGAGTATTATAGTTTTGATTTCCTAACGGTGGATTGTAACAGAATGAAATAATCGAGATAGATATAGACTTATATATATCAAAATGATCAGGGTGAAAAGAGAAATCGATTGAGCCATGTCCGTCCGTCCGTCCGTCTGTCCGTCTGTACGCACGATAACTCGCGCAAAAATTGAGATATTTTGATGAAATTTGGAATGCAAGTTGGTATCAAGACAGGAACGGACGGTATTGAAAATGGGCGAAATCGGACCATGACCACGCCCACCTCCCCTATATGGTAAAAATCGGAAATTTTGTATCTCAGTAACTAATAGAGCTGGAGTGATAAAATTTCACCCACGTATTGACCTCAGGCCCTTATGAAGAAATGTGGTGAAATTTTGGAAAATGGGCGGTGCCACGCCCACTTATTAAGGGGCAAACATTGAAAGTTTTATGAGTCATAACTCAGAAACCGTTGAAGGTATATCGATGAAATTTGGTAGGCGTGATATACTTACTTAGACAAATGTTTGGACGAAAAATTGCCAAAATCGGTTGACGGCCACGCCCACTTTTATATATGGGTATTATAAAGTGGCCTAATAAAAACATTTTAAGCCATATCTCTGTCAAATATAAAGATATATCATTGAAATTTTATGGCAGGAGTCCAACTATGGACATAAAACAAAAAACACAAAAATTTTGGAAAATGGGCGTGGCACCGCCTCTTTTTAGAAACAGGAATATACGAGATTTCTTAGCCCATAACTCGACAAATAATTTATATATAATGACGAAACTTGGTGTGTACACTTTTATTACTTGTAGTAATACATGTTCAAAATTTTAGCGAAATCGGTTGACGACCACGCCCACTTTTATATATGGGAACTATAAAGGGGCCTAATGAAAACATTTTAAGCGATATCTCTGTCAAATATAAAGATTTATCATTGAAATTTTATGATAGGAGTCCAGCTATGGACATAAAACAAAAAACACAAAAATTTTGGAAAATGGGCGTGGCACCGCCTACTTTTAGAAGCAGGAATATACGAGATTTCTTAGCCTATAACTCGACAAATAATTGAGATATTATGAAGAAACTTGGTTTATACACTTTTATAACTTGTGTTAATAGACACGCAAAAATTTATTGAAATCGGTTTATGACCACGCCTACTTTTTAACAAAGATATTTCTGGAACACCCTTTAGGAATTTGTAAAGTGACATCTTTGTAACTAGAAGTCATAAAGGAATGAAATTTTACACAAAGTATAATATACATATGCTTATTTGGATGACTGATAAAAATTTTGAAAATGGGCGTGGCTACGCCCACTTTATGCAGCACTCGCTTTATATAAAGTACCTACACCGTGTTTCCATCAAACGCAAACAAACAATGAAAGCATACAGCTGAGTATCTAATGTTCGATTCCACTCGAACTTAGGCTTCCTTACTTGTTTTGTTCTGGCTTTCCCACCTCAGCTGAAATTGACCCACTCGCTGCCCGCTAACACGAGTGAGTGAGCGCGCCAATACAAAACAAAAAAAAGTAATAAGTCAAAATATGATTTAGGCACATGTATGTACATATGTATGTTTACCTAATATTCACTTCCACAGGTTCTCAACGCATCGGTACCGGGAGCGGGGGTAACCAAGGTGAGTAACATATTGCTATTTTGAGTACATACAATTCAGAGCGTAACATATGTATAAACTTACATTTATGCTTTTCATGTCTTTGCTCTGAAATACACATATACGTACTTACATACATACCTAAATTAAGACAGGTTTCATTATTTCGGCGGGTCATTCCATACTTATAGATTTAAAAATTCTTAATATTTTTGTTGTTAGTAAATTTCAACATTATTCATTTCTGAAAGATTTTAGTGTATAGAACGAAATTTATTGAATACTATTTGAATTATTATTCGTTTCTATTCAGCTGTCTGCTACCAACCTTTTCTTTCCTTTTTTTTTTTTTGAAATCCTTTAGTTATAACCTGCTACTAGAATATACATATATTTATACGTATGAACGACTAATAATGGAATCGAATGTGGATTAACTCCTTAGATTAAGTAATGAATGAATTGTAGCATATTTTTCTCCATAAATAAATATTTGTGTAAAAATGTCTTGTAAGAAATTCAGGTGAACTTTTCAATACATAGATATGGAGAACTAAATATTTATATCTTTGGTGTGGGTGTTGTTCCTGGGCGGTAAAGGGGACATGGGAGTAACGATGGGGTGACGGACTGACAACGACTTTTTCGACAACTCACCGACTTACATATGTCAGGATTGGGGGCGCTGTAAGAAAATACGGAGTCAACACAGCGCCCATGGTTTCACGTTTTATACGTTGAAGAGGGCGGGCAGACTCCACCTGACAGGACAGGCCTCTTTCCTTCCACTATCTTCCTCTTTCAGATCTTCTGGTTATCCATATCCATCATTATTTTATAGGCATGATTAAAAATTTTGTTTATGTAGCTGTTAGTAGGAGAGTGCTGCTAACCCACCCCACCGACGAGCTAAGCCAGGGCTAGCTAGCATGCCTACCAGCCACTCACTCCTACAGGCAAACAGGCGGTTACATAACAATGGCCCCCAACGACATGCCAAACCTCATTATCTATTTTGTTGATAACCCGATTATCTTGTAATTTTTCAATTTTTATTTCTTCAATTAGTTTCCTTTACTTTTTTGCCTTTTTTTGTTTTCTTCTTCTTCTAAGTTATTCTAAATTTTTCAGTCTTTGACAATTCTATCCGGACAGATATCATGATGACAGCGTCTCAATTGACCAGTCAGTTGCGACATGTGTCACCATGAAAAATACGGGGGGTGTACTGACTCACTCCACAGAGTTCCTTAGCTAGGCTTCCGAGCTTAGTTAAGTGGTATCTGGGAGTTGAGGTAGTACATGGGGGTGAAGTTTTTTTTTGTATTTTTATTTTTTTTGTAATATTATTTGAGCTACCCAGGGGTTGTTCCAGCAACAACTACTGGTGAGGTTCAAATGTGTTACAAGGTGGTGAGGGGTAAATTAATTTGTTTGTTAAAGGGGGTGTGAAGTGTTGCAACCGTGCATGAATGTTAGCAACGTGCATAGCAGTGCACACTTCGCAGTGTTTGAAATTTTAATTTTTTTTGACGAGACTGGACGAATGACAATTGGACAAAAAACCTCTCATAATGACCTCGCCAGGACAACACCACCGACACACCGAAGAAACCATATACATATATATATATTATCACATTTTATTTTTTTTATATACAATTACATATTTCATTCCTAAATACCACGTATATTTATACTTAGTTTTTTTGTGCATTATACACCTGAATTTTTATATACATATCCATATATACATATACCAATTTTATATCTTATTAAATTTTTGGTGAAATTGAATAAATTGCTTTTTTTATTGTCTTTGGTAATAAGAAAATTTTCATTACAAATATAGATATATATAGGATTAAATACGCACTTATTAGTTTTTTTATATTTTGTTTTGTTGTTTTATATTTATATTAGTTTCTTTTTTTTTTTTTGCTTGATCGCAAATCACATTTTTTATTTTTTTAAGAATTGGAGACTTTTCATTTTGTATTCTTTTATTCCATTTAGAAACTTCATTTAAAATTTTCTTTGAAATTAAATTATTTTCAAAAGATTAATTTCTTGAGTTTTCTACTGTTTAAGATTTTTCTTATTTTTTTATATTTTTTGATTTTAAGTTACTTTATTTTCCATTTTTCCCTTAACAGATTTTTTTATGAATTTTACTTTTGAGAAATTCCTGAAATTTGTCTTTACCTTTAATTTGCATATTCGTTATTAGTTATCTTTGAAATTGAAATATATATGGTCAATTCCACCTAAAACGGCCCTATCCAGCAAAATTAGAAATCACTTATTTTTAATTAAATTAAATTTGTTAATATGCACAAGAGGATGATTCTTATGGCTGAATAAAAAAAATTGGATTCACGTAAATTTTTATAAGTTCGGCAACACTTTGAACTTTGTCTATACTGAATATTCAGTTCACATTCTCTGCATTTACATTTCTGTGAAGTTTCGATATTATACGTTTTATAGTAACAATTTTATGGCGTGTTTAATATACTTAAATTTTCGGTCACACCCGTCACAGAAAAAATTGAAAAAGTTTAATTATATTGGTACTTTACATTTTAACCACCTGACACTCTCCAATAATAACAAAGTAGTCGCGATAAATACTTAGTGAAATTTTCTTAAAATTTGTCGCAGTAATTTAGTATTCAGTTCTAAAAAATATTTGGTCACACCCGTCACACCAACGCGAAGTATACATATATTTTTTAATAGATTCGAAAAACAGAAAGCGCGAACAGAGGAAGAAGCTTAAAGAAAACAAAGAAAAATATGAATTGCATCTAGCTAAGGAGAGAATAAGAGATAAAAGAAGGAGGGATGCTAAAAAAAATGATAACAGATAAAACTGCGCATCTCAGTTTAAAAATCGATACAATATTTTTAACATTTGCCAGGCCCCTAAGGATTTTGGATTAGAAATGACTTGGAATTTTTTCGCTACAGGCCATGGTAAAGGCGCTGTAGATGGAATAGCTGCAGCTGCAAAAAGAACCTTAAGTACGGGCATTAAGGCTAGAGAATATTTTATGAAAACACCCGTTGACTGTTTCCAATATCTAGTTGAAACAAAGAAACTTAATAAGATCGACGTTTTTTACGCATCAGAAGACGATGTTGAGCGCGACAGTAATTTCTTGAACGCAAGGTGGGAAAACGTAAAATTAATAAAGAATATTCAAAAAATGCACAACTTTAAAAGGTCAGATGCGGTCTCTGTGTATTGTAGTGTGTCAGAGCAAGTCGCCAACAACAACAAAGCCACAAGCTGACTTCTAAATGTCCGGCTGTGGAATGTACACATTTTGCTATGTCAACAAAATTCTAATTCTATTCATTTTCTCACGCTAAGTACATAAGCAGCACAAGCTATGGAGTTGCATCGGATTGCATACGCCGACTCTATATATGTAGATATGTGCGGCTGCACTGCCGGTGTCTCCACGCTTGGTATATGTACATATGTGTGTGACTGCATCGCTTGCAGCCCCACGTTGGATATGTTGGTGTTGGTGACTGCACTGAAATATGCATCTAGTAAGGTACCGAGCTATGCACATATGAATACATGTACATATGTATGTGCAAGTATGTGCCTTACTTATGTTTAGTTTGTAAGACATAGAAGTAAATATGTATCTAGTAAATAAGAATTTTTAGAGATAAGAATTACTATAAATATGCTGAACATTTTCTGAATAAAGAATTATTATTATTCTGGCTCTCACCAGCAATCCATCTATTTTTATTCCGGGGAATATTTCATGGCGATCCTGCCAGACTGCTAGTAAAAAAAAGCAGACTGGTTTGATCCTGTTGAATGCAGACTGCTAAATAATAAGGAAGCAGACTGCTGAAAATTCAACAGTGCAGCACAATAATATAAAACTTATCCTAATTTTGACTGATTGATATGCCGAATCCCAGGAACCCATTGAAGTCGGGCAGTACATTTAAATTACGAGATAACAACACGACCGGCAGCAGCAGTATTTGATAGGAACCCATTGAAGTCGGGCAGTACATTTAGATTACGAGGCAACAACACGACCGGCAGCAGCAGTATTTGATAAGTATTTAATTAAAAAAAAAAAAAATAGAAATCTTCGGCGTCCAATAGGCGCTTGCCAAGTAGCAGATAATTTTTCTGCTTAGGTTATGCATTAAGCAATTTTTTTTTTCAAAAAAAAAAAAAAAGAGGTTCCAAAAGAAAAAAGGGTTAGCTCATACATACAGAGAACTCAATTTTTGTAGCTCTATAGAAGAAAGAAAAGAGCTTATGAACCAAATAATGTTCTTAAGAAATTTAAAATAAATTTTTTATATAAATAAATTTTTATAATGAATTGTTTTTGAAACCATTTTCTTTGAAGATTTTTTTTATTTAATTCAATGATGCCTAGGGATTTTTCTAAACGTCCTAGGGATTTTTCCAAGGGAACCCTTAACTTTGAGGCAAACCGAACTGAAACAATCGAAGAAATTAATTATGAAAAAGAATTGGAATGGTTAAGGAATTTATGGAAAGCAATTGGTATGACCAGAGAACCTACCATACAAGATATACTCACCCCAACCACACAAGAGGAAGAAATTAGTAGAATGATACATAAGTATTCCAAGTTCTAAAATATTTCCAATTAACAATTTCAAACATGGGTGGAAAAGAATCCAAAATTGAAAACCCAAACGCTAATGTTATAAATAACATAAAAGTAGTTGACCATACTGAGACACTAGAATTCATTAAAGTGTTGCTTCTGGTTGTAGCGATCTGCACTTGCATCAGTTTGTTCCTGAGAATATACTCACTTCATAATAAATTTTTGAAAAAGAAGTACCAGAGCCGCGCAGACGGCCTGGATAAGATTTAATTATTATATCCAATGGAAAAGTGGGATGATATTTTACAGGAACTTACTGAAGAAAAAATAAACGCTGAAAAATCATATAAATGTATATGTAACAAGTAAGGAAGCCTAAGTTCGAGTGGAATCGAACATTAGATACTCAGCTGTATGTTTTCATTGTTTGTTTGCGTTTGATGGAAACACTGTGTACTTTATATAAATTGAGTGCTGCATAAAGTGGGCGTAGCCACGTCTATTGTTAACATTTTTATCAGTCATCCAACTAAGCATTTGAATATTATTCTTTGTGCAAAATTTCATTCCTTTATGACTTCTAGTTACAAAGATGTCACATTACAAATTTCCAAAGCGTGTTCCAGAAATATCTTTGCTAAAAAGTAGGCGTGGTCATAAACCGATTTCAATAAATTTTTGCGTGTCTCTTAATACAAGTTATAAAAGTGTATAAACCAAGCTTCATCATAATATCTCAATTATTTGTCGACTTATGGGCTCCGAAATCTCGTATATTCCTTTGTCTAAAAGGAGGCGGTGCCACGCCCATTTTCCAAAATTTTTCCATTTTTTGTTTCCGGTCTATTGTAGAAATCATACCACAAAACTTCGATTAATTATCTTTACATTTGACAAAGATATCGCTTAAAATGTTTTTATTAGGTCACTTAATAATACCCATATATAAAAGTGGGCGTGGTCGCCAAACCGATTTCGCTAAAATTTTGAACATGTATTACCACAAGCAATAAAAGTGTGCACACCCAGTTTCGTCAATATATATAAATTATTTGTCGAGTTATGGGCTCAGAAATCTCGTATATTCCTGTTTCTAAAAAGAGGCGGTGCCACGCCCATTTTCCAAAATTTTTGTGTTTTTCGTTTTATGTCCGCAGTTGGACTTCTGCTATAAAATTTCAATGACATATCTTTATATTTGACAGAGATATCGCTTAAAATGTTTTTATTAGGCCACTTTATAATACCCATATATAAAAGTGGGCGTGGCCGTCAACCTATTTAGGAAAATTTTCGTCCAAACATTTGCCTCGGTAAATATATTACGTGTACGGAATTTCATCGATATATCTTCAACGGTTTCTGAGTTATGACTCATAAAACTTTCAATGTTTGCCCCTTAATAAGTGGGCGTGGCACCGCCCATTTTCCAAAATTTTTGTGGTTTTTGTTTTCTGTCCGTAGTTAGACTCCTACTACAAAATTTCAGTGATATATCTTTATACTTGACAGAGATATGGCTTAAAATGTTTTTATTAGGTCACTTTGTAATATTCATATATAAAAGTGGGCGTGGCCGTCAACCGATTTTAACTATTTTCCGTCCAAACGTTTGCCTAGGTAAGTAAATCACGCGTACCAAATTTCATCGATATATCTTCAATGGTTTCTGAGTTATGACATATAAAACTTTCCATGTTTGACCCTTAATAAGTGGGCGTGGCACCGCCCATTTTCCAAAATTTCATCAAATTTCTTCCTCAATTTTTGCGCCAGTTAGAGTGTTTACAGACGGACGGACGGACAGACGGACGGACGGACGGACGGACGGACATGGCTCAATCGATTTCTCTTTTCACCCTGATCATATATATATATATAAGTCTATATCTATCTCGATTATTTCATTCTGTTACAATCCACCGTTATGTGATTAAAACTATAATACTCTGTGTATAAAAACACCAAAATAAAACAAGTAAGGAAGCCTAAGTTCGAGTGCAATCGAACATTAGATACTCAGCTGTATGCTTTCATTGTTTGTTTGCGTTTGTTCGATATAGGGTGTATTTTATATGAAACGAGTGCTGCATAAACAGGGCGCAGCCACGCCCATTTTCAAAATTTATATCAATCATCCAAATAAGCATACAAATATTATTGTTAGTGCAAAATTTCATCCCTCTATGACTTTTAGTTACAAAGACTTCACGTTACAAATTCCAAAAGGGTGTTCCAGAAATATCTTTGTTAAAAAGTAGGCGTGGTCATAAACCGATTTCAATACATTTTTGCGTGTCTATTAACACATGTTATAAAAGTGTATAAACCAAGTTTCGTCATAATATCTCAATTATTTGTCGAGTTAAAGGCTAAGAAATCTCATATATCCCTTTGTCTAAAAAGAGGCGGTGCCACGCCCATTTTCCAAACTTTTTTATTTTTTGTTTCCGGTCTATTGTAAAACTCATGTCACAAAATTTCAATGAATTATCTTTATATTTCACATAGATATCGCTTAAAATGGTTTTATTAGGTCACTTTATAATACACATATATAAAAGTGGGCGCGGTCGTCAACCGATTTTGGTAATTTTTCGTCCACACATTTGGCTAAGTAAATATATCACGCGTACCAGATTTCATCGATATATCTTTAACGGTTTCTGAGTTATGGCTTATTAAACTTTCAATATTCGCTCCTTAATAAGTGGGCGTGGCACCGCCCATTTTCCAAAATTTTTGTAGTTTTTGTTTTATGTCCATAGTTGGACTCCTGCCACAAAATCTCAGTGATTGATCTTTATATTTGACAGAGATATCGCTTAAAATGTTTTTATTAGGCCCCCTTATATTTCCTATATATAAAAGTGGGCGTGGCCGTCAACCGATTTTGATAATTTTTCGCCAAAACATTTGACTAAGTAATTATATTACGCGTACCGAATTTCATCGATATATCTTCAACGGTTTCTGAGTTATGACTCATAAAACTTTCAATGTCTGCCCCTTAATAAGTGGGCGTGGCACCGCCCATATTCCAAAATTTTTGTGTTTTTTGTTTTATGTCCATAGTTGGACTCATGCGACAAAATTTCAATGATAGATCTTTATATTTGACAGAGATATCGCTTAAAATGGTTTTATTAGGTCACTTTATAATACACATATATAAAAGTGGGCGTGGCCGTAAACCGATTTTGATAATTTTTCGTCAAAACATTTGTCTATGTAAGCAAATTACGCGTACCAAATTTCATCGATATATCTTCAACGGTTTCTGAGTTATGACATATAAAACTTTCAATGTTTGACCCTTAATAAGTGGGCGTGGCACCGCCCATTTTCCAAAACTTCATCAAATTTCTTCATAAGGGCCCGAGCTCAATACGTGGGTAAAATTTTAAAACTCTAGCTATATTAGTGGCTGAGATACCAAATTTCCGATTTTTTCTATATAGGAAAAGTGGGCGTGGTCATGGTCCGATTTCGCCCATTTTCAATACCAACCGTCCCAGTCTCGATACCAACTTGCGTTCCAAATTTCATCAAAATATCTCAATTTTTGCGCGAGTTAGAGTGTTTACAGACGGACGGACGGACGGACGGACGGACAGACGGACGGACGGACGGACGGACGGACGGACGGACGGACGGACGGACATGGCTCAATCGATTTCTCTTTTCACCCTGATCATTTTGATATATATAAGTCTATATCTATCTCGATTATTTCATTCTGTTACAATCCACCGTTATGTGATTAAAACTATAATACTCTGTGTACTAGTACAGCTGAGTATAATTAGAGACAATAAAGAAACACCTCAAAATTATATTATTGTCATTAAATAATTCAGGAATAATACTGCGAAGGGTAAACCATACTCTAACAAAAGCCCATCAGGTAGAAGCCTACCAAATATTTTCGACCATTAGAGACAAGTTAATATACTCATTATCGAGATATGGCATTGACTTCGCAGTACCAAAATCATTTGGACATAATATTGAGATCGATTTCGACACTAGTTTGAACGAAGACAGTTCAGATACTGAGGAAGAACTGGAATCAGAAGAAAAAATTCTTCCAGGTATAAATATACTCTGGCAAACCGAGACTGTTTCACAAACAGGGACACCTTTACCTAACATAGACCAGAATACCCAAACAGATACAAACATGGCGCAAACAATGGTAGCGTTTATTAAAACAGCGTCATCGATATTGCCCGAATTCGATGGCAAACCCGAAAACCTACCGAGTTTTCTGGATGCCCTTGATATTGTAGAACAAATCAAAGAAACACATGAGGCTGTCGCAGTATCTATGATAAAGACAAAGCTAAAGGGCACGGCCAGAAATCTGATAAGTACTGAAACAACTATACAAGAAATAAAACAAAAATTAAAAAATGCAGTAAAAGGTGAGTCAGTAGAAGTTTTAACTGCAAAACTCCTGAACATCCAGCAGCGCAGTAAAACTGCAAATCAGTACACTGCCGAAATTGAAAAACTTACAAAATCGTTGGACGGAGCATACATCTCCGACGGACTAACCCCAGAGTTAGCAACCAAGTATGCCACACAATCAGCTGTGAAAGCTATGTGTAAAAACTGCTCCAACGAAAAGGTGAAAACCATTATGCAAGCTGGAACGTTCACCTCGATGAACGAAGCTATATCGAAATTCACAAATAGCTGCACAGAAATAACGGATAACCCTAATTCGTTACTTCATATACGCCAACAAAATTATTTTCGCGGTAATTTCCGCAGAGGTTACCAATCAAGCAATTATAGAGGTAGCCAAAGGCGTACATACCCACCACGATTTAATAATTTCAACAACAATAACAATAATAATCGGTCTAATAACCAAAGATCGGGTCGAAACTTTGGATCACGAGGTTCTAACCGAAATAATACCAGAAACGTACGAAATATTAACCAACAGGAAAACCAACAAACTCCACCTCAATAAATAAAAAATTATATGTTTTCAATTTACACCTCAATAGCTATATATCCTCCAAAACAACTCTAAATAACTCAATTTCAACCCTCCTGATCGATACAGGAGCAGATATTTCAATTATAAAAAAGGGTCAAATTGACAGTAATGTCACAATAGATTGTTCACAAAAAACTGAATTAAAGGGCATTGGTCAAGGTATAACAAGCACTCTTGGAACAGTTAAAGCAGATTTAAAAGATGATTACCTACTAATCAGACACAAATTTCACATAGTAGAAGATAATTTTCCAATACCGTGCGACGGAATTTTAGGACTTGATTTTATTAAAAAATACAATTGCATTTTAGATTACAACAAAAACGGAGACACGCTAATACTACGTCCATATGATTACCCAGAAAACATTATAATACAAATGTCAAATAGACCATCCATCAATACTATAACAATACCTGCAAGATCGGAAGTAATCCGACAAATCCATATTGAAAGTAACAAACCTGAACTATTAGTACCTCATCAAGCATTATCTGAAGACATTTTTATAGCCAATACATTAGTAAATTCACAGGAAACCTTTATTAGAATTGTAAATACAACAGATAAAAACGCAACCATTCAAAATTTCAAAATTGATATAGAAAATTTAAATGATTACACAATAGTGAAAACTAAATCTGAATCAGCAGAAAATAATAAAGAGAAGTTAGAAAGATTAAATAAAAATTTCCCACCTTTCGCTTGCCAATCACTTAATACATTATGCTCAGAATTCATTGACATATTCTCATTAGAAACTGAACCAATAACCACTAATAATTTTTACAAACAAAAATTACACATGAAAGATGATAACCCTGTTTATGTCAAAAACTACAGAATTCCACAAGCTCATAAAAATGAAATTAGTAAACATGTAAATAAATTAATTGAAGACGACATAATAGAGCCGTCTATATCAGAATATAATAGCCCAATTCTCCTGGTACCCAAAAAACCATTACCCGGAAAAAATGATAAAAGATGGAGACTAGTCGTTGATTATAGACAGGTAAATAAAAAACTAACCGCGGATAAATTTCCATTGCCAAGAATTGATGATATCCTGGATCAATTAGGCAGAGCTAAATATTTTTCATGCCTGGACTTAATGTCCGGCTTTCATCAAATTGAACTACATAAAGACTCTAGGGACATCACCTCGTTTACGGCGGACGATGGCACGTACCGTTTCAAAAGATTGCCGTATGGTTTGAAAGTAGCGCCTAACTCATTTCAAAGAATGATGACTCTGGCATTTGCAGGCCTTAAACCATCGCAAGCGTTTCTATACATGGATGATTTGGTAGTATTGGGATGCTCAGAAAAACATATGATTACAAATTTGAGAGATGTATTTTCTACTTGCAGAAAATATAATTTAAAATTACATCCGGATAAATGTTTATTTTTTAACCAAGAAATCACTTATCTTGGACATAAATGCACAAACAAAGGAATTCTACCTGACCCTAGTAAATTTGAAATTGTTCTAAATTACCCAATCCCAAAAAGCGCAGATGAAGTTAAGCGATTTGTCGCATTTTGTAACTATTACTGAAGATTTGTTCCAAATTTTGCAGCCCATTCTAGAATTTTAACAAGATTGTGTAAAAAGAATGTCCCCTTCGAATGGACAGAGGAATGCCAAAAAGCTTTTGACTATTTGAAGGAGGCATTAATACACCCAAATATTTTACAATACCCAGATTTCGATAAAGAATTTTGTATAACAACAGATGCCAGTGGATTTGCCTGCGGCGCAGTTCTTAGTCAAGAATATGAAGGCAAACAACTACCAATTGCCTATGCGTCAAGAGCATTCACAAAAGGTGAAAGCAATAAAGCAACAATCGAAAAGGAGTTGGCGGCAATACATTGGGCAATAACTTATTTTAGACCATACGTTTATGGCAGAAAATTTTTAATTAAAACAGACCATCGCCCCTTAACATACCTATTTTCGATGAAAAACCCTTCATCAAAATTAACTAGAGTTCGATTGGAGTTGGAGGAATATGACTTTGAGGTGGAGTATATTGCCGGTAAAGAAAATTACGTTGCGGATGCACTATCACGCATAAATATTAATGATTTAAAAGACATGTCGGTTAAAGCATGCCAGATAACGAGGGTTACGACACGATCGGAAACCAATAAAAATTCCAATACTAAAAATTCCAACAATAAAAATATCAAAAATAAATGTCACGAAGAGAACATAAAAATATATGAAGCGCTTAATAAATGTGAAGTAAGAAAGCTAGCTCAGCTCGTTTTCGATCCCCCGAAACTGCAGTTCAAAAAGGGAAAGAAAATTTGTAGCAAAATAGATATTAATGATTTAATTGTTGAGGCGAAGATTGATTCAGGTCAATCCTTTGCCAGGCTTCCGAATGAAGCCGGCAATTCAAATATTAATAATAATTCAATTGTTAAGACGAAGATTGATTTAGGTCAACTCTTTGCCAGGCTAATGAAAGAAGCCAACAATTTGAAAATAAATAAAATACAGTTGTCCTTAGGAGACAAATTGTTTAAAAATAATTATACTCGAGTAGACGAATTTAAAGAAATAGGTACCAAAGTTCTCAAAAATTTAACCATTGCATTAACTCCGGAGGTTATGCACGTGACAAATAAGGAAGTAATTAAAAAGCTATTAGAAAAATATCACGATGATCCTGTTAATGGTGGCCACCCAGGAATCAATCGCACAACTAATAAAATTAAACAAAAATATTATTGGAAAAATATGAAAAATGACATAAAAAGTTATATTAAAAAATGCATTAAATGTAGTAAAAACAAAGTTAATAAAAATTTGAAAGAACCAATGATAATAACCGAAACGCCCACAAAAGCGTTTGATGCGGTGCAGGTTGATACAATTGGACCATTGCCAGTATCGGTAAATGGAAATGAATATGCAGTCACTATTGTATGTGACCTTACCAAGTATCTGATCGCAATTCCAATTGCAAGCAAACACGCGAAAACAGTCGCCAAAGCAATCTTTGAAAACTTTATTTTAATTTATGGTTGTATGAAAACAATCATAACAGATATGGGAACTGAATACAAAAACAACATATTTGAAGAATTGTGTAAACTTTTAAAAATTGAACACAAAACATCAACCCCATATCACCATCAAACTTTGGGCACTGTTGAGCGTAGCCATAGAACTTTTAATGAATACATCCGTTCTTATATTTCCACTAACAAAGATGATTGGGATGAGTATATCAAATATTTTGTATACTGTTACAATACAACACCATCCACAGTTCACGGTTACTGCCCATTCGAGTTAGTCTTTGGAAAGATACCCCTAACGTACGAATTTTTACAAGAAAGTACAATTAGCCCAGTTTATAATTATGAGGCTTACGATAAAGAAATTAAATATAGATTACAAGTAGCACAACAAAGAGCTAATAAGTTACTTAAGGAAAGTAAAGAAAAACAAAAAATTCATTACGATAAAAATCTTCAATTTAAGGAAATTAATATAGGAGATTTAGTGTTAATTAAAAATGAAACAGGTCACAAGTTAGATAATAAATATAAAGGGCCCTATAGAGTAGTAAATATCGATAAGAAAAATAATTATACCTTAACCCCATTTAATGTAGAAAATCTAGATTTAAATAACCAACTAAGCGATAAAACTAAGAAAATCATAATTCATAAAAACAGACTTAAGCTATTTGAATAAGACCACTTTAACTTTACAAAAACGTTAAATTTTATTACTCATAAATTTCACTTATCCATAATTTTTCTACTTTATGTTCTACGTACACAAAACAATTCTAAGTTATAAGTATCATAAACAAAAATCCGACTTTTATTCAAAGCAAAATATAAATACAAAACAATAAAAGTATCACATTAATAAACAAACAACTAAACAAACATCTAAAAACATGAGTTATTGTTCAACCACTTGAAATAAAATACACCAAACCATTGTAGCAACAGAAAAATTTTTGTAAACAAATGACAAACAATAAACATCTCAAAATAACAAACAAGTTTATACCCATAAATGTATAAAAATGTACACAAAAAAAAAAAAAAAAAAAAAAACCACTACAACACATTACAACTCTAAAATCGTTCATATGTATTCACGATTTTTTTTAGGAAAGGAGGTGTAGTGTGTCAGAGCAAGTCGCCAACAACAACAAAGCCACAAGCTGACTTCTAAATGTCCGGTTGTGGAATGTACACCTTTTGCTATGTCAACAAAATTCTAATTCTATTCATTTTCTCACGCTAAGTACATAAGCAGCACAAGCTATGGAGTTGCATCGGATTGCATACGCCGACTCTATATATGTAGATATGTGCGGCTGCACTGCCGGTGTCTCCACGCTTGGTATATGTACATATGTGTGTGACTGCATCGCTTGCAGCCCCACGTTGGATATGTTGGTGTTGGTGACTGCACTGAAATATGCATCTAGTAAGGTACCGAGCTATGCACATATGAATACATGTACATATGTATGTGCAAGTATGTGCCTTACTTATGTTTAGTTTGTAAGACATAGAAGTAAATATGTATCTAGTAAATAAGAATTTTTAGAGATAAGAATTACTATAAATATGCTGAACATTTTCTGAATAAAGAATTATTATTATTCTGGCTCTCACCAGCAATCCATCTATTTTTATTCCGGGGAATATTTCAGTATGCTTGCGATTCATATTTATCTGAATTTAAACAAATTTTCCTAAAACATACACCTTTGGAATAATGTGAGTTTTATGATAGCGAGCAAACAATGTTATGTTACTTTTTTTCATATTACGAGTTATAAATGAAGTCAATAAAAACTTTTAGTTCATCAAAAATTTTGAATTTTGGTACTGGGTCACACCCGTCACATAGAGAGGTCACCCGTCCAATTTTTTAAACAGGGTTTTCGCAAGAAAAACGTGAATTTCAAAATAGTAAGTATGCTATACAATCAAAAAGACTTTGAAAAACGTGCTGAACTAAATTTTTTACATGCGTTCTGTGAAAAGTTTTACAAAATTTATATGCAAAGTGGGATTTTTTGAAAGCTCAAATATATAAGGTCACACCCGTCCCAGCTTTCTAATGGCCACTCTGGTCGGAAATGGTGTCCTTCAAGTATATATCTGCTATCCACCGTTTTTAACTTTCCCATTGCTGGGAATAACGGCCTTTTTTTGAAATGCAAGCTTTCCATTTCAAAATTATAGCGAAAATTATGAGTATCATGGTCACACCCGTCACAATGGAATTGACCATATATATATATATTTTTATCATTTCCCCACTATTTAATATAAATCTTTTACTTTTAAAAAATTTTGAAGTTTTAATTGAATTTCTAACTGCAATTAAATTCCTACTGGTTTTTTATACTCAGCTGTACTAGTACACAGAGTATTATAGTTTTAATCACATAACGGTGGATTGTAACAGAATGAAATAATCGAGATAGATATAGACTTATATATATCAAAATGATCAGGGTGAAAAGAGAAATCGATTGAGCCATGTCCGTCCGTCCGTCCGTCCGTCCGTCCGTCTGTCCGTCCGTCCGTCCGTCCGTCTGTAAACACTCTAACTGGCGCAAAAATTGAGATATTTTGATGAAATTTGAAATGAAAGTTGGTATCGTGACTGGGACGGTTGGTATTGAAAATGGGCGAAATCGGACCATGACCACGCCCACTTTTCCTATATAGAAAAAATCGTAAATTTGGTATCTCAGTCACTAATATAGCTGGAGCGATGAAATTTTACTCACGTGTTGAGCTCAGGCCTCTAGGAAGAAATTTGATGAAATTTTGGAAAATTGGCTTTGCCACGCCCACTTATTAAGGGTCAAACATGGAAAGTTTTATATGTCATAACTCAGAAACCATTGAAGATTTATAGATGAAATTTGGTACGCGTGATTTACTTACCTAGGCAAACGTTTGGACGGAAAATAGTTAAAATCGGTTGACGGCCACGCCCACTTTTATATATGAATATTACAAAGTGACCTAATAAAAACATTTTAAGCCATATCTCTGTCAAGTATAAACTTCACATTCGTTGTACGGATAAGACGTGTTTTTTTCGCTCTGATCGTTTTTTGATAATCATTGCCAATATTGCTTTTCATATTGAACAATTATTATGGACAGTTTTTGTGGGAGATGCGATGCTGCATTTGGGCGTAGTGACACTTTAATTGTGCCTTGCAGTGGCTTTTGCAAAAAACTTTTTCATCGTTCGTGTTGTGAAGGCAGTTTGGCTGAGTATGATGTGAATTTACTAAAAAAGAACCGCTATATAAACTATGTTTGCTCTGAATGCCTTAATTCTTACGAAAAACTAAGCAAAGCCTATGACATTGTTATTGCCTCGCAAAAAGTTGGTTTGGAATCAATCCTATGTGCTTTAGAAGTGAAGTTTAAGGAAGTTTATGGTCAAATCGCTGAAATAAAAAATGAAATTAAATTATTTAATGAAAATAAAAATAATAAAAACGATTCAGGCAACAACAATGCAAAATGCACGAATATGTGTTTGCCTAGAGCTGAAGCCTTTACATTAGCTGTCCCTGTCTCGCCTGTTTGCAATATGCCGTTCTCAATGAGTCTCGCTGCTCTTTCTCCCAATGTTAATCCTGCTAATGGCTTTGGAGTTGGTATCAATAGTGCTTCTTCTCCGTCAGTGACAGATCTATCGCTTGCTCAATCTATAGCTGCTGTTTCATCTTGCACTACTAATGCTGCTGTTAATTTAAACAAAGCTGTTAACTCTACTGTTAACTCCGATGCTAATAACAGCGCTAACAATACTAATGCTAATAATTCTGCTAGGCCTGCTTTAAAGTCATCTGTTACTATAAGCGCTTCTAAGCAAAAGGATACCAACAACACTATTTTTTCTCAAGCTGCTGCTAATATCAACGCTTCTGGCATGTCTATAATTAATTCACCGCCTTCCACTGTATCCCCAGCTTTATAAGTTTGCCTGATACTGTTATTGGCAATGCAATTCGTCAGTCGCCGAATACTGTAAAGTCAACTGTAAAGTCATCTGTTACTGCAGTTGCTTCTAAGCATAAGGGTACCAGCAACACTACTTCTCAATCTACTTCTAATGTCAACGCTTCTGTTATGTCTACAAACAACGCTCCGCCTTCCACCGTACCCCCTGCTATTACAAGTTTGCCTGATGCTGTTATTGGAAATGCAATTGATCAGTCGCCTAATGCTTTAAACAACTCAAATAGCTGGAAAACTGTGGACCATAAAAATAAGAACAGAAAATTAGTGCATGGTCGAAATGAGAATTCAGAGTTAGGAGTCATTAATTGGAAATGGGTGCATTTATCCTCATTTATGCCAACTGTGTCAGAAGATAATATCATTAGTTATGTCATAAAACATACTGACATTGACCGCAAGCATATTGCCTGCCGTAAATTGGTAAAAAATGGGACATCACTGGATGATCTTCATAGCGTTAATTTTAAGCTTGGAGTTACGTCGCCCTTCTATGATAGACTGTTAGATCCGGATGTTTGGCCCACTGACATTAATGTGCGGCCCTTTCGTTTCTTTCAAAATGCCAACAACGGAAAATAATTATTCTTCTCCTAATTCATCTGTATCAAACATCAAGGTTTATTTTCAAAACATGGCTGGAATGCGTACTAAATCTAAGGAAATATTTATTTCAACTTCGAAAGCAGACTATGATGTCTATGTTTTAGTCGAAACTTGGCTCAATATGGATTTTAATAGTGAAGAATATTTCGATTCTAAGTTATTTCAAGTTTATCGCAAAGATAGAGACTCTATAAAAACTGGCCACTTGAGAGGTGGAGGTGTTCTTATAGCTCTTAAACGAACTTTAAGATCATCTCTAGTCCAATTATCGAGTTGCGATACATTATTGGATCAAGTGTGTGTTTCTATACTTAGTGATTTTAGAACTTTATATATTTGTGCATCGTATATACCGCCTAATAGTCCTGAAAGTTTATATACTTTACATGTTGATAATATAGTTGATCTGTGTAATAATGCACCTAATGCTAATTTCTGTATTCTTGGTGATTATAATCTCAGCAATATCACCTGGTCAAATTTAATAGGTAATGGGCTTTTGACCCCTACTAACATTAATCGTCCGCATGAAATCAGTTTTATCGACAGTATTCTTGGTGCTAACCTTACACAGATTAACTATATTTTCAATAGTCTCTCAAAATTGCTTGACCTTGTGTTTGTAGATGATAACTTAATATCCAAGCTCTCTGAAAGTGACTTCCCACTTAGTACTTCCGATAAACATCATGTCCCTATTTGCATTTCTTTGGAGTTTTTTGATACAATACCTGAACTCATTGAAATTAATCCTTCGTTTAATTTCCGTGTCCCAAATCTTAATAGTTTAAATGTGGCTATTGATAGTATAGACTGGTCCGATCTATTTAGTAATAATAACGTTAGTATTTGTTTCGATAGTTTCTTAACTAAATTGTTTGATATTTTTTCTTGTAGCCTACCACTGCCTCGCCCCAAAACGTACAAACTTCCTTGGTACAATAAAACGCTAAAAAAAATAAAAAATAAGAGAAATCATGCCTACAAACTTCATAAAGCTGATTCCAAAAATACTGACTTAAAGGAGCGATACCTTAATCAATCTAGAGATTTTAATATATTAAATAAATTTCTTTACAATCAATATTTAAGTAGGATCGAAGCTGGGATTAAAAATGATCCGAACAGTTTTTGGAACTTTATCCGTTCAAAACGCGGTTGTTCAAACATTCCATCTTGTATGTTCTTTAATGGAAACTGCGCCCATTCGCCTTCTGACACTGTAGAATTTTTCGCTGAATTTTTTAAATCTAATTTTGTATCAGATAATGTCTCTCTTGGTCCGTCCGTTAGTCCGTCTCTAAGTCATCCCCATTCACATCGCTTAGACCTTGGGCCCCTCTCGATTTCTGAGTCTGACGTATCAAATGCCATCTCTACTTTAAAATATTCTTTCAAATGTGATAATGATGGGTTATGTGCCTCTTTTATTAAGACCTGCTCTGCGTCCGTATGTGTTCCCTTGTGCCATATTTTTAATTTATCGCTCTCTTCTGGATTCTTTATAGACAAGTGGAAAATTGCTTCTATTACGCCTATTTTCAAATCGGGCAACAAGAATGAAGTCACCAATTACAGGCCCATTTCTAAATTATCAGTTTGCTCGAAGTTGTTTGAAAAAGTGATAAAAGATAAACTGAACTTTATTGTAAAACGGGTCATTATTCCCCAGCAACATGGGTTTGTTGCGAATCGTTCAACTGTTACTAATCTGGCTTCTTTCTCTGAATTCTGTATATCTGCCTTCAAAGATGGCATTCAGGTTGATACAATATACACAGATTTCTCGAAAGCCTTTGATAAAGTCTCTCACAGCATCTTATTAAGAAAGTTAGAACATATCGGCTTTCATTCTTCGTTTTTGTGTTGGTTAAAGTCCTATTTGTCTAATAGATTTTTGTTCGTAGAATTAGGTAATTGTAGGTCCACTCAGTTTGTTGCTATGTCCGGTGTTCCTCAGGGTAGTATTCTTGGTCCTTTACTGTTTGTTTTGTTTATAAATGATATTGGAAATTGCTTTCAAAACTCAAATTTTCTATTATATGCGGATGATCTTAAGTTGTTCCGTAGAGTCAAATGTATGGCTGACGATATATCACTACAGGATGATCTAAACAGGCTTGTTAATTGGTGTACTCAGAATTCACTTTCTCTCAACATCAGTAAATGTTTTCATATGACCGTATCAAAATCCCTCAATAGTATTAGCGCAAAGTATAGCATCTCAACGTTTGAACTTACCACAGTTAGTGAATTTATAGATCTTGGTGTAGTTTTTGATCGGAATTTCACGTTTGTGAATCATATCTGTTATGTACTTCCGAAAGCTTACCGCAATCTAGCTTTTCTGATAAGGTACGCTAAGGACTTCAAGGATCCATATACTAGAATTACCCTTTATAATTGCTTAGTTCGCTCAAAAATTGAATATGCATCTATAGTCTGGAATCCCATTTATATGAATCACTCTCATAGAATCGAGCGACTACAAAGAAAATTCATCAAATTTGCTCTTAATTCACTACATTTTTCTGATCCGATTCCTTCCTATATTTCACGCTGCAAATTAGTTAACCTTCTTACTTTAGAAAATAGAAGGCAATTACATTTATTTATGTTCATTTATGATGTTATCGTAGGTCGTATAGATTGCCCAGATCTTCTTGAACTAGTCACATTTAATGTTCCTCAAAGAACACTTCGTTCTAATTTAATTTTTTATACTGCGCCTGCTAGGACCAATTATCTAAATTTTGCCCCTATATATCGTGCCCTTGTAGGGTTCAATAATATTTCTAAGAGACTGGATATTGATTTTTCATTATCGAGAAATGTTTTTAAATCTTCAATTTGTAAGGTCTTATTCTAGTCTAGAAGAATTTTTGTTATTGTTAAATTATCATGTAATGTGTTTTTAAATATTTAATTCTGTATAGTCTGTAAGATTTATATCATAGACTGAATAAATAAATAAATAAATAAATAAA
The DNA here is from genome assembly GCA_960531455.1 of Urophora cardui. Taxonomy (NCBI): domain Eukaryota; kingdom Metazoa; phylum Arthropoda; class Insecta; order Diptera; family Tephritidae; genus Urophora; species Urophora cardui. The sequence continues at coordinate 10,016,141 of OY482675.1, read as the reverse complement.
TAAATAAATATATCACTGAAATTTTGTAGTAGGAGTCTAACTACGGACAGAAAACAAAAACCACAAAAATTTTGGAAAATGGGCGGTGCCACGCCCACTTATTAAGGGGCAAACATTGAAAGTTTTATGAGCCATAACTCAGAAACCGTTAAAGATATATCGATGAAATTCCGTACACGTAATATACTTACCTAGGCAAATGTTTGGACGAAAATTTTCCTAAATCGGTTGACGGCCACGCCCACTTTTATATATGGGTATTATAAAGTGGCCTAATAAAAACATTTTAAGCGATATCTCTGTCAAATATAAAGATATGTCATTGAAATTTTATAGCAGAAGTCCAACTGTGGACATAAAACGAAAAACACAAAAATTTTGGAAAATGGGCGTGGCACCGCCTCTTTTTAGAAACAGGAATATACGAGATTTCTGAGCCCATAACTCGACAAATAATTTATATATATTGACGAAACTGGGTGTGTACACTTTTATTGCTTGTGGTAATACATGTTCAAAATTTTAGCGAAATCGGTTTGGCGACCACGCCCACTTTTATATATGGGTATTATAAAGTGACCTAATAAAAACATCTTAAGCGATATCTTTGTCAAATGTAAAGATAATTCATTGAAGTTTTGTGGTATGATTTCTACAATAGACCGGAAACAAAAAATAGAAAAATTTGGAAAATGGGCGTGGCACCGCCTCCTTTTAGACAAAGGAATATACGAGATTTCGGAGCCCATAAGTCGACAAATAATTGAGATATTATGATGAAACTTGGTTTATACACTTTTATAACTTGTATTAATAGACACGCAAAAATTTATTGAAATCGATTTATGACCACGCCTACTTTTTAGCAAAGATATTTCTGGAACACGCTTTGGAAATTTGTAATGTGAGATCTTTGTAACTAGAAGTCATAAAGGAATGAAATTTTGCACAAAGAATAATATTCAAATGCTTAGTTGGATGACTGATAAAAATGTTAACAATGGGCGTGGCTACGCCCACTTTATGCAGCACTCAATTTATATAAAGTACACAGTGTTTCCATCAAACGCAAACAAACAATGAAAACATACAGCTGAGTATCTAATGTTCGATTCCACTCGAACTTAGGCTTCCTTACTTGTTTTTATTATATTTAAATTTAAATTCTGCGCATTTACGTCTTATTTAATATTCTTCTTCTTGATTGGCGCTTAACCGTCTAGACGATTCTGGCCGAGTCCAACAGAGCGCGCCAATTGCTTCTGTTTCGTGCAGCATGGCGCCACTTGGGAACACCTAGGGAGGCAGCATCGCTGTCCACCTGATTTTCCCAACGCAGTGGAGGTCTCCCTTTTCTTTTGCGTTCAGCGGGTTTCGATAGAAATGCTTTCTTGGCCGGAGCGCCTTCGTCCATTCTCACGACATGACCTGCCCAACGCAGCCGCTGGATCTTTATTCGCTGAACAATGTCGATGTCTGTGTAAAGCTCGTACAGCTCATCGTTAAATCTCCGTCGATACTCGCCCACGCCAACGCGCAAAGGTCCATAAATCTTACGAAGAACTTTTCTCTCGAATACTCCAAGTGCCATCTCATCTGATTTTGAAATTGTCCATGCTTCTGCGCCGTACATGAGGACTGGAACGATGAGCGTCCTGTAGAGTGTGATTTGGTTTGTCGAGAGAGGACTTTACTTTTCAGTTGCCTACTTAGTCCGAAGTAGCATTTATTGGCAAGCGTGATTCTTCGTTGGATCTCCGTGCTGACATCATTCTTGGTGTTAATGCTGGTTCCCAGATAGACGAAGTCCTTAACAGTTTCGAATTTGTAGCTATCAACATTGACGTGGCTGCCAAGGCGTGCTGTTTCTTTGTGTGATGACAGGAGGTACTTCGTCTTGTCCTCGTTGACCGCCAAACCCATTTTCTTAGCCTCTTTATCCAGCTTGGAGAAGGCAGAACATACGGCGCGCGTGTTAGTGCCAATGATGTCGATGTCATCGGCGTACGCCAGCAGTTGCACACTCTTGTGATATAAGATGCTTCCTGTATGGTTAAGTTCTTCAGCTCGTATTATCTTTTCCAGCATCAAATTGAAGAAGTCGCACGAAAGAGAGTCACCTTGTCTGAAACCTCGTTTGGTCTCGAACGGCTCGGAGAGGTCCTTCCCAATTCTGACGGAGCTGGTGGTGTTAGTCAATGTCATTTGGCATAGCCGTATAAGTTTAGCAGGGAAACCAAATTCAGACATTGCGGCATACAGGCAATTCCTATTCGTACTATCAAAAGCGGCTTTAAAATCGACAAAGAGATGGTGTGTGTCGGATCCTTTTTCATGGGTTTTTTCCAATATTTGTCGTATTGTGAAGATCTGGTCGATGGTAGATTTACCAGGTCTGAAGCCACACTGATAAGGTCCAATCAGATTGTTGACGATAGGCTTCAGTCTTTCGCACAATACACTTGCTAAGACCTTATATGCGATATTCAGGAGGCTTATCCCACGATAATTGGCGCGTACTGTGGAGTCTCCTTTTTTTGTGGATTGGGCAGAGCACACTTAAGTTCCAATCGTCGGGCATGCGCTCGTCCGACCATATTCTGCATAGGAGTTGATGCATGCTCCTTATCAACTCTTCGCCACCATGTTTGAATAGCTCGGCTGGCAAGCCGTCAGCGCACGGGGCCTTGTTATTCTTAAGCCTAGATACTGCTATTCGCACTTCGTCATGATCAGGTGGTGGAACATGCCTACCATCATCTGCTATTGGGGATTCGGGTCGTACATCTTCTCCTTCCGCACTTTCACTGTTGCCATTATCTAGCAAGGAGGAGAAGTGATCCCTCCACAACTTAAGCATGCTCTGGACATCAGTTACCAGATCACCGTTATCATTCCGGCAGGAATTTGCCCCGGTTTTGAAACCTTCAGTCATCCGCCTGATTTTTTGATAGAATTTTCGAGCATCGTTCCTACCCGCCAGCATCTCAAGCTCTTCACACTCGCGCCTTTCAGCCTCCCTTTTCTTCTTTCGAAAAAGGCGCCTCTCTTCCTTCTTCGCCGTTCGATAACGCTCCCATACGCTTCGCGTTGCGCCCGCACACAATGTAGCCCTGTAGGCGGCGTTCTTTCTTTCCGAGGCATCGCGACATTCCTTGTCGTACCAGATGTTTTTGTGGGCTCGCTTGTATCCTATAGATTCCTCAGCGGCGATACGAAGTGAACGAGCGATGTGTTCCCATTCCTCAGATACATCGTTTGGTGAAGGGTTGCTCTCAGAGAGCAGGAGTGAGAGCCGAGTGGTGTATTGATTGGCTGTCTGCGTCATGTGCAGCCTTTCGACTTCAAACTTTCCTTGCTGTCCTGCTGGCACATTCTTTGCTGCACAGAGGCGGGTGCGTACCTTGGCTGCTACAATATAGTGGTCGGAGTCGACATTGGGACCACGGATTGTGCGCACATCTAGGATGCTGGAGCTGTGTCTGCCGTCGATCATGACGTGATCAATTTGATTTCGCGTTTTTCGATCAGGAGACAGCCATGTGGCTTGGTGTATTTTTTTGTGCTGGAATCTGGTACTGCTAATGACCATGTTTCGTGACCCGGCGAAGTCGATCAGCCTCGTCCCATTGGGACTGGTTACGTCGTGGAGACTGAATTTTCCGACTGTGCTGCCAAAGATACCTTCCTTACCCACCCTGGCATTAAAATCGCCAAGCACAATCTTAATGTCGTGACGGGGGCAGCGGTCGTAGGCATGCTCTAACTGCTCATAGAAAGTGTCTTTGATCGCATCGTCCTTCTCTTCCGTCGGGGCGTGGGCGCAGATAAGAGATATGTTGAAAAATCTCGATTTGATGCGGATGGTGGCTAGACGCTCGTTCACTGGCGTGAACGACAGTACTCGGCGGCTGAGTCTCTTTCCCACCACAAAACCAAAACCAAATATACGCTCCTCTGCATGGCCACTGTAATATATATCGCAAGGCCCACATTTCTTCTTGCCTTGCCCCTTCCACCGCATCTCTTGTATGGCGGTGATGTCAGCTTTCACTCTTTCGAGGACATCAACCAGCTGGGCAGAGGCACCTTCCCAATTAAGGGTCCGGACGTTCCAGGTGCTTACCCTCAAATCATAGTCCTTTAAACGTTTGCCGTGGTTGTCATCAGAAAGGGGTGGTCTCATCCGAGGCTTTGTTGTTGTTTTCATTGGATAGGATTTTTACGTGGTGGGTCCCAAGCCCGACGCACAACCCGCCCTGCGGGAGTTGTATATTGTTACACGTTTATATAGCGAGCCGCTTGCTCCAAGACAGACGCCCGCTCGCAGCCGCACCTTCTGGTGAACAGACGCTGCAGTTATTCCCCTCAACAAGCCCTTAAACCGAATATGTCGGAGTGGCCTTGTCGAGTTGTCGCCTTCTCACTTTAGTTCACCACCAAGCGGGTGTTCGGTGGCTATCCAGAGGACACTGCGCGGAAGTCGTGAGCTGCTTGCTCCGCATGCAAAAGAATCGCTCTGGCCACCCCCAGGTGGATGGCAGTCAGAAGCTTTCCCCACTTACGTGGACTTTTACACACGAAGCCATCCTCCTTATTTAATATTACCACAACTTTTATTTCAATAAAATTTTGTTTGATTATATTTTTTTTAATTGTTAAGTTTCAATACTTTTGAATTTTATTTAAACTTAATTTTCTTTATCTTTGAGTGGAGATTTATTTTTGAATTTGAAATCCTTTTATAGTTTTTGTAATTTTTTTATTTTCTGTAAGTCTTAGTTAAATTTTTACTTAAATAAATTTCTTTGGTGAATTTTTAATTTATTTGAAATTTTTTTTGAATTTTTTTATTTGGATTAAATCTTGAATTTTTATATACAGTTTTTGGGGTTGATTAAAGCTTATTTTTGAAAATTTCTTCGGTTAGAAATTTTATTTTAGTTAAAGATTTTCAAGGGAAATTTGTTGAATTTCCGTATACTTTTGCGTTTTTTTTTTGTTGTTCGTATATTTGTTTTTGGTTTTCTTTTCGATACGTTCTTTTGGTGTTCGATTCGATCTGCAATCTCTTGTTTGGGTCATTTCTGGGTGAATGGCTGACCAATCTGATAGGGAAGAAAGAATTGTTGGTCGGTTGAGTTTGTTTGCCAGTTGTAGGCCGTACACGCGCAGTGTTGCACGTGCGCTCGAAAACCAAGCAGTTGGTTTAGGAGTAGGATCAGCTGAAGGGGGCATTGAGAGCGAAGCTAGTGTGTCACATTCTGAGCAGGAGGCAAGCAATCAATCCCTTAATACTTTAAGTGTGTACAAGAAGATTGACGAGATTTTCCAGATGTCCCAAAACGAAGGAGTGGGGGCTGAGGGGAGCGTTGGTTCGGCGGACGGCGGGAATCGGCCTGGTGGTCATGTTCCTGCTTCTCTTCCTGCCGTTGGAGAAGCCTTAGTCGAGCAACTGAGCCGTATGATGGCTATGATGGCTCAACAAGGTGACTTAATGGCTCAGTGCACGAACGAAGTAAGGAACATGAAAACCAATGTGGCGAACCTCAGCGGACGCGTAGCTGAAATTGAGACGTCTGCAGCGCAGTCGCTTGGCCACCGTTCCGCTCATGCATCTACGCCGGATAATAGGGATAACAGGAATAGGGAAGAAAACAATACGGTAGTGCTCGGATCGAGTGGATGGAAAAGGCCGAACTTAGAAAAATGGCACATCAAATTCGACGGCACTGATAAAGGAATGACGGTAGAAAGTTTTATTTTTAGGATTGAGAGAATGCGGGAGCAACACCAAATATCGCACCAACAGCTCTTTTCTGACTTCCACTGCCTCGTGGCGGGTTCTGCACTGAAGTGGTACTGGCAGGTACTCGAGGATCATGCTGATGATCCGAATTTCGGATACTTCGAGTTGAGGGCGGAACTGCTGGCCCACATCAGAAGTACAGAATCCGACTACGAGGTAATTAGGCAAATAATGGAGCGAAAGCAAGCCGCACAAGAAAGTTTTGATGAATTTTACGGTGAAGTTCATAATCTCACGTTTAGGTTACGCAAGAAGATACCGGAAAAAGAATTAGTAGGGATTATTAAAGGCAACTTGAAACCATATTTAGCAAAATTTGACTTTTGCTTCTAGAATGGACACACTAGCCGAGCTAAAGGCTGAGTGCAAACGGGCAGAAAGGGTTATTAGGGAAAACAAGACGAGAAGTAAAGGCATTAGTGAGCTGACTTATGTTGAAGATGAAGCAAGTTACCATCAGTCAGTGGAAGCTATAAATGCTCCAGCCCGAAAGGCTTTTAAAAATACTGATCAAAGCAACCAATTGTCTGGTTTTCGAGGCAATGCAAACCATCTCAGCGTACCGCCGTCTGCACCTGTGGGCAATCCCGGCAAGACCATCAATGCTTTCTGTCCTTCACCCTTTCATTTAATGTTGTGTTTTACGTGTGGGATGCCGGTTGATCACTTCAAAAGACATCCGGCAGAAGCGAAGAAAGAGGGTAGTTGCAAGTCTAATTTTCACGAAATGCTTTGTTTTTCTTGCGGAAAGGATAACTCATTTTGTGTGTATAGATCGCAGCAGGAAAACGGGAAACTGGCGGAGATGACCGGGGTCCTCAGCCAGGAGAAAAACCCGGGCTACCACCAGTAAAGATTTTAAGAAGAGGAGAAGAGAATGAAGATAGACAGGGAGAATTAAGTGACGATAAACAGAAAGTACACATGAGCTTACATGAAAGGAAGTTAAAATATGAAGAAGAAAGAGAATATTTTGTGAGACAATAGTAGAAAAGAAAAGACTGAGAAATTTTATGAAAATATCAAAAATGAGAGATAGGAGAAAAATGTATAAGAGAATCCATAACAAAATAGTCGCTACAATTGTTACGATCAGAGGGGATAATAGGTGTTTTGCACAAACGAATATAGGAGGAACAGAAGTGTTTGCCTTATTAGATTCAGGCGCAGGTGCTTGCTGCCTTGGAAAAAATGCAGAGCAATTTTTGGAAGGAAAGGAAAATAGAATAATTCCAGTAGTAAACCACAATGTTAGAACCGCTAACGGTGCAGAAACCGCGGTTAAGGGCGTTATAACGTTGCCAGTATTGTGGGACGGCATGAAGAAGGATTTAGAGTTCTTAATAGTTCCAGGACTACAGCAGGAGGTATATCTAGGGATTGACTTCTGGAGGACTTTTGAATTAAGTGTGGTTGGTAAGAGAATTACTCCTAGCCAATCCCAAGCCACCGTTGCAGAGCTCGTACCCAGTGAGGGTGACCTTTCGTTTGATGCGGTACAACATACCTTGACCCCCGATCAAACCGTGGCTTTAGAGAGAGTGAAGGCACAGTATCCGTCTTTTGCTGTCTTAGGGTTAGGTAAAACAGATTTAGAACAACACGTTATTGAGGTAATAGATGAAAATCTCCCGGTGAAACAAAGGCATTACCCTATATCGCCCGCAATACAGAAATTAGTTTATGCGGAATTAGATAGAATGTTGAGTATGGGAGTAATAGAAGAGTCCAACAGTAGCTGGAACTCGCCTGTTTCACTGGTGATTAAAGGGACCAAAAATCGTTTATGCCTTGATGCACGTAAAGTAAACGAAAGAACCATCAAAGACGCATATCCGTTGCCTAACATTGATGGTATTCTTAGTCGGTTGCAGAACACGAGACATATATCAGCCATTGACTTAAAAGATGCGTTTTGGCAAATCCCCTTAGAGATGAAATCTAGAGAAAAGACAGCATTTACCGTGCCAGGTAGACCTCTCTACCAATTCACTGTGATGCCTTTTGGTCTGTGCAACGCAGCACAGCGTATGTGTCGTTTAATGGACAAGGTTATACCCGCTTCTTTACGTGAATGTGTGTTTGTATATTTGGACGATTTGTTAGTGTGTTCAGAAGATTTTTCGTCTCATATATGTTTGTTGGAAAAGGTCGCTCGGTGTTTACGCGATGCTAAGCTGACGATAAACGTAGAAAAGAGCAAGTTTTGTATTAAAGAGGTTCGATACTTAGGATATGTAGTGGGTGATGATTGCATTCGAACGGATGCAAATAAGATAGCAGCTGTGAGGGACTTTCCAGAACCAAAAACGCCGAAACAATTACGACGGTTCCTGGGCATGTCAGGCTGGTACCGACGTTTCATCCAAGACTACGCGACCACTGCAGCTCCGCTGCACGACTGCCTCACGAAAGACAAAATAAAGAAATTTGCCATGACAGACGATGCACGTAAATCCTTCGAGAAATTAAAGCAAAGTCTAATATCAGCGCCCGTGCTTACACACCCTGATTTTAATAAGCATTTTTACATTCAATGCGATGCATCTACGGACGGAGTGGGCGGGGTATTATTTCAATTGGACGACGACAATAATGAACGACCTATTGCTTACATGTCAGCGAAACTGAATAAAGCACAACGAAACTACAGCATCACGGAGCTCGAATGCTATGCGGCAGTCTTAAGTGTCAAGCGGTTTAGGCCATATGTTGAAGGGCTACCATTCACCATTATTACCGATCATGCCAGCCTTAAGTGGCTCATGAATCAAAAAGATCTAGCTGGTAGATTAGCAAGATGGAACCTCAAATTACAAGGGTTTAACTTCAACATCGAGCACCGCAAAGGAGCACAAAACGTTGTACCTGATACATTATCCAGAATGAATATGGAAGAATTAATTCCCAGCGAAAGAGTTATTGATATTTGTTTAAAATCGCCATTTTTCAACTCTGACGAATACGTTGGGCTAATAAAGACTGTGACAGAAAATGACGATAAGCTACCGGACTTATGCGTATCGGACGGCTACGTATATAAACGGACGCAATTTGACCGGGGGGACGAGCTTCAAGCGGACCAAGCCTGGAAGCTTTGGGTTCCGTCAGAATTGCGGCAAGGTTTGGTAGAGTCGTCTCACAGCTCGCTTTCAGCAGGTCATGGTGGCATCCTTAAGACCTTATCAAAAATACGTGAGAAATATTATTGGCCAGGCATGGTTTCAGATGTCTGTGCTCATTTGAAAAATTGCGAAGTTTGCACAGCAAACAAGACTCAAAATGTTTTTAAAAAGCCATTAATGGGAAAGCAACACTTAACGGAAAGACCTTTCCAACGTTTGTTTATAGATTTTATGGGTCCATATCCTCGTACGTGTGATGGTAATGTCTATGTGTTTGTTTGTCTTGACCATTTCTCTAAGTTCGTGTTCCTTAAACCTATGCGAAGAGCTACTTCAGCTGATGTCGTGAAATACTTAGAAAGAGAAGTTTTCCACATATTCGGAGTTCCCGAATATATACATTCGGACAATGGAAAACAGTTCGTCTCTGAAACTTTTAAAAATTTCTTAGAGAAGTATGGCACGACACACATAAAAACAGCATTCTACTCGCCTCAAGGGAATGCAGCTGAAAGGGTTAACCGATCAGTGCTACAAATAATTAGATCCTTTATAAAAGACAACCAGAAAAACTGGGATAGACATGTAAGCGATGCGGCGTTTGCACTACGCAGTGCAGTCCATTCCGCTGTAGACATGTCACCATACTATGCCACCTTCGGTATGCCTATGATACAGCATGCTGCATCATATGAGCTATACCGAAGGCTTGGCTCGCTAAAAGACGTAGATTGCGAGGTTGAGGCACAAAGTGATAGATTGCAACTTATACGTGATAAAATAAAGAAAGACCTGAAGTTGGCACATGAGCGAAGTAAGAAGGTTTATGACACGAGAAGTAGAGATATAAAGTTTCAAATCGGACAAGTGATATACCGCCGAAATTTTACTCAGAGTTCAAAAATTGATAATTTTAATGCCAAATTAGCACCTAAACAAATAAAGTGTGTAATCTTGAAGGCAATAGGCAACTCTATGTATGAACTAGGCGATTCTAATGGTAAGAAAATCGGGGTATACCACGCTAAAGATATTTTTGCGAAATAATCGTTATTTTATGTATTTTTGTTGTGATTGGTTTAATTCTTTTGTTGGATATACGTGTAGCTTTAACTTCTAGCAAGTAGTTATTTATCGGATTTGATGACATTTTTTTTTATAAACTGACTATGTATTTAATTATATTTCTTTTACAACTTGACTATTTGAGTATTATATCTTTTCCTTTCTTTTGGTACCTGATTATTGTTATATTTATTTACAGATTTATGTATTTATTATTTTTACTTATTTATTATTTTTGTTTATTTAGTCATTTATTTACTTATTTATTTATTTATTTATTAATTATTAATTATCTAGTCATTCTTTTATTTTACACATTTTCTTACTGTGATATTTTTATTATTATTGTTATATTAGCCCATCTGTGATATTTTTTTTTAATAATAATTAATTTACATATATGGACGTATATATACTTAGCTTATTTTTCCTTTAGGTTATTTCTCCCAGTGATTATAGGTTAGGATAAGAAAAATTATTAGTAAATGTTTATCTGTGATATGTAGGAATATATGTTAAATGTTATATGTAAATAGTGACTATCCCGGCATTTGGTCGTGGGTCGAGGCCACACGTTGGGCAGAAAGAATTAATACAAAAGCTGCGTTTGAGTTTTTTTTACGCACACACTCCATCGTGCAGGCACAATCGGTGGTTGCGAGCCTGTAACGCGAGCTTTTAGTGGCAAGAATAGGATTAGCAACACCACCAATCAAAATGTTGCCCAACCGTGTATCTCAACATGTTGCACGGCCTTATATGAGAGGGTGGTGAAAACTCAGTTCATTCGAACCTAAATGTCATTGGCAACACAGGTTGCAGGCTACTTCCGTTCGAACGCGATCGAACAACCAAAAGAAAAGGATAGTGTATATGTTGAAGATTTCGTGAATGTATATGTGAAAGTTAAAAATTAAGTCGTGAAAGGCCGAGATGGCTTAAATGTATGAGTGAAAGTATGTATAAGATTAACTCGCGAAAATCCGAGATACGTCTATCATTGAATTCGGGTAACTGGAAAATTCAACATTTCCTTTTATGGTAATCTTTAATGTTGAAAGCCAGTTATCTGACTGGCAACAGGAAGATATAAAAAGGGCCCGAAGTAGGATCAGCGGATCAGAAAATAAAAATTTTGAGTGCGTCAGCTTCACCTCGCGTGTGAAAAAAAAAAATAAATAAAAGTTTTCTAAAGTGTTTAAGTAAAGTGTTTTTTTGGTGTGTTTAAAGTGAAGGTTTGTGAATATTTAAGTATTAAATATAAAACAAAAAAATATATAAATGTGTGCCCTTTTTATTTTAGATAAAGAAATGTGTTAATATAATAAAAATTCCTTTTTTTGTGCAAAAGCTGGAATTTGCGAAAACCAACAGCAAGGCGAAGGGAGCGCATATAATCACAGCTTAGATTCGAGGAACTGGAGGTAAGTTTAATGAAAAATAAGATAAATATTTATTATATGAAATAAAAATATAGGGATTCTTTTGGTTGGCATACAACCAGTGCATGGGTGTACATATGTATGTAAGTAAGCGTATACACATGCATACTTATATACATCCCGACTTACATACATACGCTATGAAAAAAAAAAAAAAAAAAAAAAAAAAGGAAAACGAAATCAATATTTTATTTAATTTAAATTTAATCCAATTTCATAATTCTAATTACGTACATATTATATATATTTCAAACTTAGGTCGCCACAAAAGGACCTCCTCCAATTCCGAGTTTGGAGCAGAATCATTGCGTTGGCGCGGAAAACACGTAAGACACACATACACAAAAACTTATACATATTGCAAATGGTGGTATCACGCACAAACATACGCATCACATGTACATAAAACAAATATACCTAATTTATATGAGCACAACAACAAAAGGTGGCAAGTAAAGCAATACAGCAACAACTACAGGAAAACGAGGTAACATTTATAGACAGAAAGGTAGTTGGCCAAAATCTTGGGCATCTAGCTCCAGCAACATCTGGCACAGCTGATTAGTGGGTCGACGGCCGACACACTTAAATTATACATACATACATTTATATACAAGTAAATCTCACGGAGATACATACATACATATACTGGGAAAAGTCGCAAGGGAGAGTAGACATACATTCATATAAGGTGATATTTGAGAAGCGGAGCAGAAGATTGGCGGCGATCCGCTCAACGCTAATCTCTACACCAGCGAGAAAACGTCGATGAGAACCAACATCAGTGGGAAAGGCGAGATTTTGATCGGCAGCGATTATATACCCGAATATATATATATATGTATATATACTTACCTATATAAGTTAGTTTTTTGCATTGCTATTTTTCTCCGTTCCTTTTTTTTTATTCCCTTTTCATTTAATTAATTCTTAGATTTTTTAGTTGGAGTTTAATATAATTTTTAGCTTCTATCTTTTTTTTCTTTTTCGTTGCACATACACATACCTTTTCTTTGATCTTTCTTTTCGCCTTAGTTTCTTCACATACTCAATTTTTTTTATAGACTTTTTTTTTGTTTTTCAGTCATCGTTAATAATTTCCGATTTTTAACCTGTACCCATCTTCCATTAATTTCCACGACAACCATAGTTTTTTTCTATGGATGGATCTTCCTTTACGCGGTTTTACCATTTTTTTTTTTTTTATTAGCATGCCGAAATTAAACCACAATAGTTTTCGGTGCATAATTCACTTTTAACTTCTTTGGTTTAATTTAATATGATTTCCCTTTTTTTTGTTCTGGCTTTCCCACCTCAGCTGAAATTGACCCACTCGCTGCCCGCTAACACGAGTGAGTGAGCGCGCCAATACAAAACAAAAAAAGTAATAAGTCAAAATATGATTTAGGCACATGTATGTACATATGTATGTTTACCTAATATTTACTTCCACAGGTTCTCAACGCATCGGTACCGGGAGCGGGGGTAACCAAGGTGAGTAACATATTGCTATTTTGAGTACATAAAATTCAGAGCGTAACATATGTATAAACCAGAGATCCCCAAAACTCTAACTGCAGCAGTGTTAGTAACTGCAGCAGTATTAGTGAAAAACGACTAGTTGAGTGCCCAGCTACTACCGTCGCATCGTTCTGTAGCTTGCGGGCAAGCAAAAAGACAACAACTTACACGCATATATTTTTCGCTTTTATGCGCTGCTATACCACGTCGCACAATGCAATACGAAAAATACTTTATGATGCCCAATGCTTGCGCGACGTCGTATAAAAGCGTATGAAAACGAAGTATGCGTGTACGTTGTTATCTTTTTGCGTGCCCGCAAGCAACTGAATCGTCGCACGGTCGTAGATGGTCACCTAACTTTTGCGCTCTTACTACGACAAAACGAGAGAGTATAACAATCTGTGTGAGTTGAGCGTTGCACCTTAGTGCTATGAAACGAAGACCCCTGGTATAAACTTACATTTATGCTTTTCATGTCTTTGCTCTGAAATACACATATACGTACTTACATACATACCTAAATTAAGACAGGTTTCATTATTTCGGCGGGTCATTCCATACTTATAGATTTAAAAATTCTTAATATTTTTGTTGTTAGTAAATTTCAACATTATTCATTTCTGAAAGATTTTAGTGTATAGAACGAAATTTATTGAATACTATTTGAATTATTATTCGTTTCTATTCAGCTGTCTGCTACCAACCTTTTCTTTCCTTTTTTTTTTGAAATCCTTTAGTTATAACCTGCTACTAGAATATAAATATATTTATACGTATGAACGACTAATAATGGAATCGAATGTGGATTAACTCCTTAGATTAAGTAATGAATGAATTGTAGCATATTTTTCTCTATAAATAAATATTTGTGTAAAAATGTCTTGTAAGAAATTCAGGTGAACTTTTCAATACATAGATATGGAGAACTAAATATTTATATCTTTGGTGTGGGTGTTGTTCCTGGGCGGTAAAGGGGACATGGGAGTAACGATGGGGTGACGGACTGACAACGACTTTTTCGACAACTCACCGACTTACATATGTCAGGATTGGGGGCGCTGTAAGAAAATACGGAGTCAACACAGCGCCCATGGTTTCACGTTTTATACGTTGAAGAGGGCGGGCAGACTCCACCTGACAGGACAGGCCTCTTTCCTTCCACTATCTTCCTCTTTCAGATCTTCTGGTTATCCATATCCATCATTATTTTATAGGCATGATTAAAAATTTTGTTTATGTAGCTGTTAGTAGGAGAGTGCTGCTAACCCACCCCACCGACGAGCTAAGCCAGGGCTAGCTAGCATGCCTACCAGCCACTCACTCCTACAGGCAAACAGGCGGTTACATAACAAATGGTAAAGTCAGGTACGCAATAAAAGCTCGAAACAAGTTATATGCGAAGTGGAAAAAGCTCAACACTGAATGTGCTTGGGTTCAGTACCAAATCGCTCGGAATAGGGCCACTCAGTGGTGGATTAAAGGTCCAGAGCACCCGAGGCAGCCACATTCTCGGCGCCCCTGTACCGACCATAAATGGCCATCATAATACTATAAATTTTAACTACCTAGTTGTTTTACACCCTAACAATCAAAATCTTTCCTCTTTATAATATTAGTGTAGATGTAAATATAGATGATGTAAAAGCTTAGATAATTTGTTAATCTCTACATATCATCGAGAAAAAAATTATTGGGGGAAGCATTATTAAGCCAGTAGAATCCAAATCAACCATTTTTAGAATTTTTCATTTAATTTCAATACCTAAACTGGCTTCGGAGATATCTCATAAAATGTGAACCTTCTTAATCTCAAAATGCTTAATATGGCTATTTTGTTATAAGAAATAAAATAATGGCTACCTGGTAACCGACGTACAGAGTGTACTTATGTTATGGAGCGATAAATTCTCCTCATTGATAAATTGCGAAGGAGTCGTCGAACCCGATACCACAATCCCTGACGATGGAAAAACATTCCACCACCCGACTATGATGAAGTGAAAACAGCTATACCCCGGGTCCAAAACAATAAAGCTCCTGGAAAAGACGGACTACCTGTCGAGCTGTTCAAACACGGACGAAAAGAGCTGGTTGAAACAGGCATCATCTTAGAGTTGAAATCCAGTCTTTTTTGCTGGTACTTATTATTTACCAACAGACTTGTAAAATAGAAGAGAAATTATACGCATACGAAGTCGCGGGCAACAGCTAGTATTTAATAAATTAACAAAATAAGTGAGAGTGTCGCAACTTATAGCCCAGTTAGTCGAGAACGTGTGGTCCGCTCGCTGACGCAAACGCCCGTATGCAATTTTTAGGATTTTTTGAGCCCGTAGCAATCAGCTGTTTTACTCACACATATTTACATATATATATAGTTTGTTTACATTTTGGCAGGGTTGCCATTTAGTCATTTTTGAACAAACAAGATTTTTACTAATCTTCAAAGTGTTATGCGGATTACTCTTCAATACACAACTGTGCATTATTTGCCAAATGACAAGAAAATACTAATTTAATCGTTTTTAAAGTTGTCGTTGACGACTTTTTATACTCAGCTGTACTAGTACACAGAGTATTATAGTTTTAATCACATAACGGTGGATTGTAACAGAATGAAATAATCGAGATAGATATAGACTTATATATATCAAAATGATCAGGGTGAAAAGAGAAATCGATTGAGCCATGTCCGTCCGTCCGTCCGTCCGTCCGTCCGTCCGTCCGTCTGTCCGTCCGTCCGTCCGTCCGTCCGTCTGTAAACACTCTAACTCGCGCAAAAATTGAGATATTTTGATGAAATTTGGAACGCAAGTTGGTATCGAGACTGGGACGGTTGGTATTGAAAATGGGCGAAATCGGACCATGACCACGCCCACTTTTCCTATATAGAAAAAATCGGAAATTTGGTATCTCAGCCACTAATATAGCTAGAGTTTTAAAATTTTACCCACGTATTGAGCTCGGGCCCTTATGAAGAAATTTGATGAAGTTTTGGAAAATGGGCGGTGCCACGCCCACTTATTAAGGGTCAAACATTGAAAGTTTTATATGTCATAACTCAGAAACCGTTGAAGATATATCGATGAAATTTGGTACGCGTAATTTGCTTACATAGACAAATGTTTTGACGAAAAATTATCAAAATCGGTTTACGGCCACGCCCACTTTTATATATGTGTATTATAAAGTGACCTAATAAAACCATTTTAAGCGATATCTCTGTCAAATATAAAGATCTATCATTGAAATTTTGTCGCATGAGTCCAACTATGGACATAAAACAAAAAACACAAAAATTTTGGAATATGGGCGGTGCCACGCCCACTTATTAAGGGGCAGACATTGAAAGTTTTATGAGTCATAACTCAGAAACCGTTGAAGATATATCGATGAAATTCGGTACGCGTAATATAATTACTTAGTCAAATGTTTTGGCGAAAAATTATCAAAATCGGTTGACGGCCACGCCCACTTTTATATATAGGAAATATAAGGGGGCCTAATAAAAACATTTTAAGCGATATCTCTGTCAAATATAAAGATCAATCACTGAGATTTTGTGGCAGGAGTCCAACTATGGACATAAAACAAAAACTACAAAAATTTTGGAAAATGGGCGGTGCCACGCCCACTTATTAAGGAGCGAATATTGAAAGTTTAATAAGCCATAACTCAGAAACCGTTAAAGATATATCGATGAAATCTGGTACGCGTGATATATTTACTTAGCCAAATGTGTGGACGAAAAATTACCAAAATCGGTTGACGACCGCGCCCACTTTTATATATGTGTATTATAAAGTGACCTAATAAAACCATTTTAAGCGATATCTATGTGAAATATAAAGATAATTCATTGAAATTTTGTGACATGAGTTTTACAATAGACCGGAAACAAAAAATAAAAAAGTTTGGAAAATGGGCGTGGCACCGCCTCTTTTTAGACAAAGGGATATATGAGATTTCTTAGCCTTTAACTCGACAAATAATTGAGATATTATGACGAAACTTGGTTTATACACTTTTATAACATGTGTTAATAGACACGCAAAAATGTATTGAAATCGGTTTATGACCACGCCTACTTTTTAACAAAGATATTTCTGGAACACCCTTTTGGAATTTGTAACGTGAAGTCTTTGTAACTAAAAGTCATAGAGGGATGAAATTTTGCACTAACAATAATATTTGTATGCTTATTTGGATGATTGATATAAATTTTGAAAATGGGCGTGGCTGCGCCCTGTTTATGCAGCACTCGTTTCATATAAAATACACCCTATATCGAACAAACGCAAACAAACAATGAAAGCATACAGCTGAGTATCTAATGTTCGATTGCACTCGAACTTAGGCTTCCTTACTTGTTTTTTATTAATTTAGTTACTTTTTTACGGCTTAGTTGGTAATTAAAACACATTTTTCTTGTAATTTTGTTGCTGCCCAATATATTTCCATCACACCTTTGTGATAGTTATCAAGGACTAAAACATAAAATAACAAAAAACACAGTCAGAACATTAAATTTACAATTGAAAATCCATAAAAAAATTATATTGGGAAGCAACAAGATTCTCACAAAAATCTGTGTTTAATTAAGAAATCTGTACTGAGTTTCTGTAACTCATATCTTTTCTAGTATAAATAGGTGGTGACAAAGTGTGGATCGTATTAGTGTGACATCACTTTAATTGATTTTGTTACAGAAACTCAGATTTATTGTGGCAATTTATAACTTTTTAATGTAGAAAAATTGCAGAAGAAGACCACCAAGAGTTATCAATTAAGAAAATACCGCCACCATTGTGGATAAATACAATTTTTGCTTTAATTTTCAGTAATATCTTCATTTATTAGGAGTGTTCAATATATCAAAATTTTTACATATTTTTACGAATAGTTACGAATTTATGTTCCATAACCCAAAAAATTCGCAAAAGAGAGCCAAATTGAGAGAGTAAGACCCACTTGCAACTACTAGCAACTTTAAAAAAATAGAAGTCTCAAAAATTTCAATTGGAAATATACAAAAATTTTAAACGCAAATTTCTAATTGTGTACTAAATAAGTTAGCGCAAAAACGAATCTTGATGATGTTGTGGAATAGCCAAAGTAGAATTTTGTTTTCCTAATTCAGTTATTTCCATTCATTTCCAATTTCAAAAATTACAATTACAACCTAACCTAAAAATCAAATTGTCAAAACAGCGTATCAGCTGTTTCTTGCGAATGTTTACGATTTTGTGTTCAATTACTTTGGTTGATAATTTTCTCTTTTTCTCGTTTTTACTCTTAATTTGACATTGACACTCTTTTTGCAAGTACTTGCAAGTAAAGTTGTTGAACAAAGCTATTATCTTGTTATTAATTTATATATATATATATTTACATTTTGTTTGGGATTTAAAAAAAATTTATAAACGTTTTCTTTCCTTTCTTTTTAAAAATTAAAGTAATAATAAATGGTTCGTTTAAGTAGACATACTATTTTTTCCATGTGAACATATATGTACATACATATATGTATATTCGATAACATTTTACAATCTTCTTGAGTTAATTGTATAATGCTGTGAAAATTACTGTTTAAATATTTAATAACTAAAAATGTTCAACTGGCAACCCTTCTACCTTGCAACCATGCGAGCGATCAGCTGACACATTTTTACGTAAAAAATCAAAATGATTTTGATTTCTGCGGTACGGGCTTCTGCGTCGTACGTCGTTGAATAATCGGTTACATACAAATCCCATTAAATAGGTTGGATCAGCTGACACGGTACACGGGTTTACGTTCTCGACTGACTGGGCTATTATAGATATAAACTCTGCTGCTAACTAGAGTGCTATTATTTTTGATCACTTGTGATTGGAGTAAAAGATACAAACCTATTTTGAATAGATAGCCAAAGTACATAAGAGAGAAGGTGATGCAAGTTCACACGTACGCAAAGCCAGGCATCACTTTTCTCACAACGCCCTTAAGAAAGTGCTGTCGACGATGCACAAAACATATGTCAGCGATGAACAGCACGTGCGGTTTCAGCTGAAACGCACTGTCCCGTAGGGTGTCAAAGTTGTACAGACCGTCGTATCGTGGATAGGCGAGTGTGCAGACCAAAATTTTGGTTTGCACTCAAGTGTGCAGAAAATGGTTGCCAGAGTATGTAGTATATATTTATTTTCTCAATAGATCTCTACATATCGTAAGATTTATTGGAAAAGTGGAGATAATGGGTCGTATTAATAAACAAAAAGCAATTGCTATTTCTCAAATTTTTTGTAATTTGACAAAAATTTGTATGAAGAAACTTTCAAAATTTGAGAAAAAGGCTTGAAAAAGTAATTGCTTTTTATTAATATAATCTAATATTTTGATAATCGCCAAAAAAGTCGCCATCGCCAATTTTCATAAATTGGTCGCCAAAGTTTGTAAAAAATCGCCAATTTGGAGACAAATCGCCAGTACTGGCAAGCCTGACGACGCAACAAACGCGCAATATTGCACAATATATCGATGCTTGTGCAATATAATCGATTTATCTATTATAGATCAGCTTTAATTCTTAATCGTCGATATGTTATTTTCTTTATTTGTTTCAAAATTCTGAGCTCGCGCGCCCCTTGTAACTACGCGCCCCTAGGCAAGTGCCTAGTTTGCCTTAGGGATAATCCGCCTCTGGGGCCACTCATATTATACGTAGCTCGAAGAAACTATATTGTAGCAGTAAACTTAACCCGTCATTGCCACCAAAAGAACTGTGGCGCAATTTGAAAAATCTCAATATACATGGTGGTAAAAAATCTGAGTGCTCCATTGACCCTAACACTCTCAATGACTTTTTCATAAATGCAAGTAAAGGTAGCAATAATCCGCCATACTATGAATTTGTCGGTCACAGACCTAACAAAATGTTTCAATTTAATGCTGTTAGCGAGGAGGAGGTTATGAAATCTATTACGAAAATCAAGTCCCAAGCAATTGGAGAAGATGGTATAGCACTAAAATTTGTAAAGTTGATTTTGCCATTTATTATAGGATCCCTTACTCACATAATAAACCACTGTTTTACATACTCTTGCTTTCCACTGGTGTGGATAAAGGCTAAAATTATTCCCGTTGCAAAGAAAAATAATGCTATTGAACCCAGTGATTATCGACCAGTAAGCATTCTACCGGTCTTTGCGAAAGCATGTGAGTCCTTGATGGCAGCACAAATTTCATTGCATGTCAAAGAAAATGATCTATTATCTCCAATGCAATCAGGATTCCGACCGAAGCACAGCTGTTCTACAGCTATGATAAAAATTCTTGACGACATAAGACACAACTTTGACAATGGCGATCTGACTCTTCTCTGCTTGTATTTGACTCAGTGAATCACAATATTCTTTGTAAAAAACTTTCTTTCTATTTTGGATTCTCTACAGACTCTCTTAAGCTTATAAGTAATTACCTTGCTAAACGTACTCAGAAAGTTGTGTGTAATGGTTATGAGTCTACTTCTGTTTCTATAGAATCTGGTGTGCCGCAGGGCTCGGTCCTTGGTCCTCTCTTGTTTTGCCTTTATGTGAATGACTTATTTTCTGTATGTCAGTATGTTAATGTTCATGCGTATGCTGATGACATTCAGCTGTATTTATCTAATATTATTGGTCTTGTGGAAGATTTATGTTTCAAGGTTAATAGTGACTTGTCTGCGATTTCTCAATGGGCGTGTAATAATGGTTTGCGTTTGAATGCTAAAAAGTCATACATAACCGGTGAAATGGTAAAACAACTCCCTCCAGTTGCTACCAAGATATTATTATACGTAACCAAAAAGTATGGTATGACGTACACTTCCGTACAATATATGCCTTATTTTAGAGAACTTTCTGACGGGAAGAAAGTTTCGAGTAAGGCAAAAAAGTTATACCACTGAAAGCTATCCAATCTTCGCCGGAGTTCCACAAGGTAGTGTTTTGGGACCCATTCTATATTTAATATTCACAAGTGACTTGCCCACTAATGAAAATCTCGTTACTTCAACATTTGCGGATGACACAGCAATACTTAGTGTACACTCAAATCACTCAACGGCTGCCAGATGGTTGCAAATCCATCTAAGAATTGTAGAACAATGGCTTTCAAATTGGAGAATTAAAGTCAATGAATCTAAGTGTGTACAAGTCACTTTTACTCTAAAAAAAAGATACCTGCCCCTCTGTCTCAATTAATGGCAAAATAGTAACCCAAAAAGATTACGTCACCTACCTTGGTGTTACCTTAGACAGAAGGCTTACTTGGAAATATCATATTGATCATAAGATAATGCAAGCAAAGCTGAAAATAAGCAATTTGCAATGATGTATTGTGGAACGATCCTCCGTCATCCCTTGTCAAGTTTGGTTTGGAGACAAACCGGTTTCGGCTAATATGCGCCATCTTCAGTGTCTTTTTTCGTTCTGAGTTATTTTGTGTAAGTTCGATAGTACTTATTGTAACTAACTTCCATCGTTTGGCCACGTACTTCGTGTTCGTGTGATGTGTTCGTGTGTTCGTGCATTCGTGCGTTCGGGCGACGTGCATGCGTGTGTGCGTGCGAGTCTGTGCGTTTAAATCTATTTTTGTATCCTCATTAAACAGGCAGGTAAAAGTCCGTTATTGTCATCTTGTGTGTTGTTTTGTTTATGTCGGTTTTAGGTTTTCTGTCCTTTTTTCGGTATAATAGCTTAAGCGGTTCAAATAATGTATCTGATGCGGTGTTTATTTGTTCATTTATTATTTTATTTTTATTTTATATTTTCTAATACGTTAAGTCGTTTTCCCTTGTGTTGTATATGGAGAATTTTAGCTGTTTTTCCTATTTTCATGGGTGTACATTTGTTTTCTGCCATGTGGTTGGCGAAATTTGATTCCACTGTCGTTGATGGTTTCCTTATTTTCTTATTGTAATCTCTTACGTGTTCTCGATATCTCGTCTTGATTTGGCGTCCTGTTTGTCCTATATAGCTATTTTGACATCCGCAAGTCAATTTGTATACGCCTTGTTTGTCAAAGGGGTCTTCCTTGTTAATGTTGTTTCGTAGAAGTTTTTGCTGTTCCTCGTTTTAAATGCTGCATTAATGTTATATTTTTGGAATACTTTAGCCAACTTGTAAGATGTTGCTCCGGTATATGATAAGACTGCCCATTTCTTCTCTACCTTTTCTTTGTTTTCCGATTTGCTTGAAGTTATGTTTTTCTGTATTTTCTTCACCAAACTTTTTTGATATCCGTTGTTCTCCGCGATTGTGTATATTGTGCTGAGTTCCTTGTTGTAAGCTTCGTTTTCTAACGGGGTCCGTTCAAGTCGTGTTAATAAATGTCTGAAAGCGGCATTCTTGTGTTGTTGAGGATGGCTAGATTTATTGTGTATTACTGTATCCTTTGCTGTGGGTTTTCTGTATATTTCGTAAGTAAATTTGTTAGTCTCTTTGTTTATTTTAATTGTGAAGTCTAAGTAGTTGATTTTTTCCATTTTTCTCTGCATCCATGGTGAATTTTATATTTTTGTGAATATTTTAAAGAGCTTTTAGGCCGATTAGATTAAGAGGCAAAATTTATTAATTTTCCTTCATCCTCCTACGCGTTTCGACGGTATTCCCGTCTTCCTCAGGGAGTCTAATTTTATTTAAAAACATTAAAAGATACACAACAACATATTATTACAAAGAAATTATTACGAATTATACATACATTTTTAAATATATACATAGAATTAAAAGACTTTTCACTTACACTTAAATTCATCTAAAAAAAACATCTAAACCAATTTTCGTTACAACACATCTATCCACATCTTGGCACAATTACATATTTATACATATACAGTTTTTGACATTTGTTATTTGATTATATTTCTATATACGCAATTTATGCTGTCCACATCTTCCTTATAGTTTATTGCGTCTTTTATTCTTTGTTGTATGCGGA
The DNA here is from genome assembly GCA_960531455.1 of Urophora cardui. NCBI lineage: Eukaryota > Metazoa > Arthropoda > Insecta > Diptera > Tephritidae > Urophora > Urophora cardui. The sequence continues at coordinate 9,993,215 of OY482675.1, read as the reverse complement.
GACTTTCCAATGTCAAACTTGTTTTTGTTCGTTTCTCTATGTCTAATATTTTCGCGTTGTCAAAGTCCGCTGTATGTCCAGTATTGATCAAGTGTTGTGCTAGTGCTGTTGTTGTCTTTTTATTTCTAACGTCTGTTTTATGCTCGCCTATTCTAACACCTAGTGCACGTTTAGTGGTACCTACATATTTTTTGTTGCATCGTTCGTCATTGTTGCCTTTACATTTGATTTCGTACACTACATTGTGTTGTTGTTCTTTAGTGACTTTATCTTTTGTCTTGCTGAATATTTGGTTGAGTGTGTGATTCGGTTTATGTGCGAATATCAATTTGTCATTATGTATGCATTTTTGTAATATGTTGTTATCCGTTAAACCCTGTATGTATGTAATGCCTCTAAATATTTTGTTGTTGTTTTCATTGGTAGTTTTTAGTTTGGCGTGTTGTTTGTTTTTGTTTTGTTATTGCTAACCACCTTTCAATGACTTTATTTGGGTAACCGTTTTTTGTCAAGATTTTTCTTATTTTAACGTCGTTGTTTTTTCTGAACGCCTGGTCGCTCAGCGTGTAGATCTTATTTATAAAATTCGTCATGGTGTTCTTCTTTTGGGTCCAGGGGTGGTTAGAGTTATAGTTAATCATTCGAGAGGATGCTATTGGTTTCGCATACCAATTCGTCAAAATTTTGTTATTGTTTCTAAATATTTCTATGTCTAGGAAGGCTATCTTATTGTCAGTTTCTCTTTCAGTCGTGAATTGGATTTTCTTGTGTTGCGCATTTAATGTAGTCAGAATGTCTTCCACGTCCTTAATCTTAACAATAGCGAATACATCATCTACATATTTAGTTATGTATTTGATGTATATGTCTTTTGTTTTGAGATCAGTTATAGCGTCGTCAAGTATTTTGTCCAGAACTATGTCAGCTATAGTGGGCGATAATGGATTTCCCATTGGCATACCATAAATTTGTTGGTACACCGTTCCGTCAAACATAAAATAGTTATTGTCCCTTAAACAAAAATTTATGATATCTAAAAGTTGGTTTCTCGTCAAGTCGGTATGATTTTGAAGGGTTGTCCAATTTTGCATAATGGTTCTTATTGCTAGGCTCACTGGTATGTTGGTAAAAAGGGAAATTACGTCAAAAGAAATCAATATTTCGTCATTTTCAATTTTTAGTTCATTGAGCTTTTCTTTGAGTTGCGATGAGTTTTTAATGTTGTAGTTAGTAGAAATAAGTTGTTTGAGTATATTTCCTATATATTTAGACATTTCGAAGCAATGAATATTTATAGAAGAAGAAATGGGTCTGAGAGGTAAGTTTTCTTTGTGTATTTTTGGGAGTCCATATAGTCTAGGTGAGACAGCTGCATTACAGGTCAATTTATGTTTTTGTATAATGTCGATTTTCCCTTGTTTATATAATTCATTTACTATTGTGTTGTTTTTCCTTAGTAGTTTCTGTGTCGGGTCCAAGCGCATAGTTTTGTATGTTTCTTTATCGTTTAGTAGTTCCATCATCTTGTTTTTGTATTCCTGCTTGTCCATTAGTACGGTCTTGTTACCTTTGTCTGCACTTGTGATTATTATTGAGTCTTTGTGTTGCTCTAGAAATTTTTTTGTGTTGTCAAAAATTTTCAATATGAATTTTTCTTTGTTATTGTTTTTAAACTTATTGCTAAATGCCTTAATTCTACCAGCTATGTTGCATCTCGCTGCATCTTTGTCCCTCTCTTCATTTATTGTCTGGATCCCTTCTTCAATTTCTGCTATCAATTTTACTGGCTTGATGTTTTTCCTTGTTGTCGGCAGAGCAAATTTATTTCCTAGGGAAAGGAGCCATCGGGACTCCCTAGGGATGTTGATCTGAGTATGGTTAACGAACCAATCCTCGTTGACAGTTAGACCGTATTTTTCGAATTTGTTGTTTATTTGTCTTTCTAGTTTTGTGTTAATATTTGCCCTCGTGTTAGTTGTGATGAAACTCGAAAATTGTTTCTGGTATTTTTCTACTAGCTCAAAGTCAGATTCCTCTAATCTCTTTTTAAGAACTTTGTTGGTATGGCTAATACCGGAGCGGATTAATTTAATGTGAATATTTGCTTCCTTGATTTCTAGGTTTAATAATTTTGTGATAAAGTTTTGTTCTATTTTTTGTAGCTCACGTTTTGTAATATCCAATTTAAAGCCATGTTTTATGTTATTCATTTTCCCTGTCAAATGTGGTGGTGTTATTCCATAGTTTTTACATTCCAATAAAAATTTAAGCCTTTGTTGTTGTTTAGATAATTTTTTTGTTATTTTTGTTGTGCTGTTTAATTATGTAGCAAGTGCCTTCGTCATACTTTAGACGGATGTGTTGAAAAAAATGCTTCATGTTGTATGTGTGTATCTTGCGAATTTTTTGTTGTTATTACTTTTAATGATTTTAATTTTTTATTTGTCGGTGTTAGCTCTCCGAATAAATTATAATTTGTATTGTTTATAGGCCATGAAATTCAATATATATGAATATTTTAAAGAGCTTCTAGGCCGATTAGATTAAGAGGCAAAATTTATTAATTTTCCTTCATCCTCCTACGCGTTTCGACGGTATTCCCGTCTTCCTCAGGGAGTCTAATTTTATTTAAAAACATTAAAAGATACACAACAACATATTATTACAAAGAAATTTTTACGAATTATACATACATTTTTAAATATATACATAGAATTAAAAGACTTTTCACTTACACTTAAATTCATCTAAAAAAACATCTAAACCAATTTTCGTTACAACACATCTATCCACATCTTGGCACAATTACATATTTATACATATACAGTTTTTGACATTTGTTATTTGATTATATTTCTATATACGCAATTTATGCTGTCCACATCTTCCTTATAGTTTATTGCGTCTTTTATTCTTTGTTGTATGCGGAGACTTTCCAATGTCAATCTTGTTTTTGTTCGTTTCTCTATGTCTAATATTTTCGCGTTGTCAAAGTCCGCTCTATGTCCAGTATTGATCAAGTGTTGTGCTAGTGCTGTTGTTGTCTTTTTATTTCTAACGTCTGTTTTATGCTCGCCTATTCTAACACCTAGTGCACGTTTAGTGGTACCTACATATTTTTTTGTTGCATCGTTACATTTGATTTCGTACTGTGTGTTGTTGTTCTTTAGTGACTTTATCTTTTGTCTTGCTGAATATTTGGTTGAGTGTGTGATTCGGTTTAAATTGGATATTACAAAACGTGAGCTACAAAAAATAGAACAAAACTTTATCACAAAATTATTAAACCTAGAAATCAAGGAAGCAAATATTCACATTAAATTAATCCGCTCCAGTATTAGCCATACCAACAAAGTTCTTAAAAAGAGATTAGAGGAATCTGACTTTGAGCTAGTAGAAAAATACCAGAAACAATTTTCGAGTTTCATCACAACTAACACGAGGGCAAATATTAACACAAAACTAGAAAGACAAATAAACAACAAATTCGAAAAATACGGTCTAACTGTCAACGAGGATTGGTTCGTTAACCATACTCAGATCAACATCCCTAGGGAGTCCCGATGGCTCCTTTACCTAGGAAATAAATTTGCTCTGCCGACAACAAGGAAAAACATCAAGCCAGTAAAATTGATAGCAGAAATTGAAGAAGGGATCCAGACAATAAATGAAGAGAGGGACAAAGATGCAGCGAGATGCAACATAGCTGGTAGAATTGAGGCATTTAGCAATAAGTTTAAAAACAATAACAAAGAAAAATTCATATTGAAAATTTTTGACAACACAAAAAAATTTCTAGAGCAACACAAAGACTCAATAATAATCACAAGTGCAGACAAAGGTAACAAGACCGTACTAATGGACAAGCAGGAATACAAAAACAAGATGATGGAACTACTAAACGATAAAGAAACATACAAAACTATGCGCTTGGACCCGACACAGAAATTACTAAGGAAAAACAACACAATAGTAAATGAATTATATAAACAAGGGAAAATCGACATTATACAAAAACATAAATTGACCTGTAATGCAGCTGTCTCACCTAGACTATATGGACTCAAAAAAATACACAAAGAAAACTTACGAAGCGCACTGTCCCGTAGGGTGTCAAAGTTGTACAGACCGTCGTATCGTGGATAGGCGAGTGTGCAGACCAAAATTTTGGTTTGCACTCAAGTGTGCAGAAAATGGTTGCCAGAGTATGTAGTATATATTTATTTTCTCAATAGATCTCTACATATCGTAAGATTTATTGGAAAAGTGGAGATAATGGGTCGTATTAATAAACAAAAAGCAATTGCTATTTCTCAAATTTTTTGTAATTTGACAAAAATTTGTATGAAGAAACTTTCAAAATTTGAGAAAAAGGCTTGAAAAAGTAATTGCTTTTTATTAATATAATCTAATATTTTGATAATCGCCAAAAAAGTCGCCATCGCCAATTTTCATAAATTGGTCGCCAAAGTTTGTAAAAAATCGCCAATTTGGCGACAAATCGCCAGTACTGGCAAGCCTGACGACGCAACAAACGCGCAATATTGCACAATATATCGATGCTTGTGCAATATAATCGATTTATCTATTATAGATCAGCTTTAATTCTTAATCGTCGATATGTTATTTTCTTTATTTGTTTCAAAATTCTGAGCTCGCGCGCCCCTTGTAACTACGCGCCCCTAGGCAAGTGCCTAGTTTGCCTTAGGGATAATCCGCCTCTGGGGCCACTCATATTATACGTAGCTCGAAGAAACTATATTGTAGCAGTAAACTTAACCCGTCATTGCCACCAAAAGAACTGTGGCGCAATTTGAAAAATCTCAATATACATGGTGGTAAAAAATCTGAGTGCTCCATTGACCCTAACACTCTCAATGACTTTTTCATAAATGCAAGTAAAGGTAGCAATAATCCGCCATACTATGAATTTGTCGGTCACAGACCTAACAAAATGTTTCAATTTAATGCTGTTAGCGAGGAGGAGGTTATGAAATCTATTATGAAAATCAAGTCCCAAGCAATTGGAGAAGATGGTATAGCACTAAAATTTGTAAAGTTGATTTTGCCATTTATTATAGGATCCCTTACTCACATAATAAACCACTGTTTTACATACTCTTGCTTTCCACTGGTGTGGATAAAGGCTAAAATTATTCCCGTTGCAAAGAAAAATAATGCTATTGAACCCAGTGATTATCGACCAGTAAGCATTCTACCGGTCTTTGCGAAAGCATGTGAGTCCTTGATGGCAGCACAAATTTCATTGCATGTCAAAGAAAATGATCTATTATCTCCAATGCAATCAGGATTCCGACCGAAGCACAGCTGTTCTACAGCTATGATAAAAATTCTTGACGACATAAGACACAACTTTGACAATGGCGATCTGACTCTTCTCTGCTTGTATTTGACTCAGTGAATCACAATATTCTTTGTAAAAAACTTTCTTTCTATTTTGGATTCTCTACAGACTCTCTTAAGCTTATAAGTAATTACCTTGCTAAACGTACTCAGAAAGTTGTGTGTAATGGTTATGAGTCTACTTCTGTTTCTATAGAATCTGGTGTGCCGCAGGGCTCGGTCCTCGGTCCTCTCTTGTTTTGCCTTTATGTGAATGACTTATTTTCTGTATGTCAGTATGTTAATGTTCATGCGTATGCTGATGACATTCAGCTGTATTTATCTAATATTATTGGTCTTGTGGAAGATTTATGTTTCAAGGTTAATAGTGACTTGTCTGCGATTTCTCAATGGGCGTGTAATAATGGTTTGCGTTTGAATGCTAAAAAGTCATACATAACCGGTGAAATGGTAAAACAACTCCCTCCAGTTGCTACCAAGATATTATTATACGTAACCAAAAAGTATGGTATGACGTACACTTCCGTACAATATATGCCTTATTTTAGAGAACTTTCTGACGGGAAGAAAGTTTCGAGTAAGGCAAAAAAGTTATACCACTGAAAGCTATCCAATCTTCGCCGGAGTTCCACAAGGTAGTGTTTTGGGACCCATTCTATATTTAATATTCACAAGTGACTTGCCCACTAATGAAAATCTCGTTACTTCAACATTTGCGGATGACACAGCAATACTTAGTGTACACTCAAATCATTCAACGGCTGCCAGATGGTTGCAAATCCATCTAAGAATTGTAGAACAATGGCTTTCAAATTGGAGAATTAAAGTCAATGAATCTAAGTGTGTACAAGTCACTTTTACTCTAAAAAAAGATACCTGCCCCTCTGTCTCAATTAATGGCAAAATAGTAACCCAAAAAGATTACGTCACCTACCTTGGTGTTACCTTAGACAGAAGGCTTACTTGGAAATATCATATTGATCATAAGATAATGCAAGCAAAGCTGAAAATAAGCAATTTGCAATGATGTATTGTGGAACGATCCTCCGTCATCCCTTGTCAAGTTTGGTTTGGAGACAAACCGGTTTCGGCTAATATGCGCCATCTTCAGTGTCTTTTTTCGTTCTGAGTTATTTTGTGTAAGTTCGATAGTACTTATTGTAACTAACTTCCATCGTTTGGCCACGTACTTCGTGTTCGTGTGATGTGTTCGTGTGTTCGTGCATTCGTGCGTTCGGGCGACGTGCATGCGTGTGTGCGTGCGAGTCTGTGCGTTTAAATCTATTTGTGTATCCTCATTAAACAGGCAGGTAAAAGTCCGTTATTGTCATCTTGTGTGTTGTTTTGTTTATGTCGGTTTTAGGTTTTCTGTCCTTTTTTCGGTATAATAGCTTAAGCGGTTCAAATAATGTATCTGATGCGGTGTTTATTTGTTCATTTATTATTTTATTTTTATTTTATATTTTCTAATACGTTAAGTCGTTTTCCCTTGTGTTGTATATGGAGAATTTTAGCTGTTTTTCCTATTTTCATGGGTGTACATTTGTTTTCTGCCATGTGGTTGGCGAAATTTGATTCCACTGTCGTTGATGGTTTCCTTATTTTCTTATTGTAATCTCTTACGTGTTCTCGATATCTCGTCTTGATTTGGCGTCCTGTTTGTCCTATATAGCTATTTTGACATCCGCAAGTCAATTTGTATACGCCTTGTTTGTCAAAGGGGTCTTCCTTGTTAATGTTGTTTCGTAGAAGTTTTTGCTGTTCCTCGTTTTAAATGCTGCATTAATGTTATATTTTTGGAATACTTTAGCCAACTTGTAAGATGTTGCTCCGGTATATGATAAGACTGCCCATTTCTTCTCTACCTTTTCTTTGTTTTCCGATTTGCTTGAAGTTATGTTTTTCTGTATTTTCTTCACCAAACTTTTTTGATATCCGCTGTTCTCCGCGATTGTGTATATTGTGCTGAGTTCCTTGTTGTAAGCTTCGTTTTCTAACGGGGTCCGTTCAAGTCGTGTTAATAAATGTCTGAAAGCGGCATTCTTGTGTTGTTGAGGATGGCTAGATTTATTGTGTATTACTGTATCCTTTGCTGTGGGTTTTCTGTATATTTCGTAAGTAAATTTGTTAGTCTCTTTGTTTATTTTAATTGTGAAGTCTAAGTAGTTGATTTTTTCCATTTTTCTCTGCATCCATGGTGAATTTTATATTTTTGTGAATATTTTAAAGAGCTTTTAGGCCGATTAGATTAAGAGGCAAAATTTATTAATTTTCCTTCATCCTCCTACGCGTTTCGACGGTATTCCCGTCTTCCTCAGGGAGTCTAATTTTATTTAAAAACATTAAAAGATACACAACAACATATTATTACAAAGAAATTATTACGAATTATACATACATTTTTAAATATATACATAGAATTAAAAGACTTTTCACTTACACTTAAATTCATCTAAAAAAAACATCTAAACCAATTTTCGTTACAACACATCTATCCACATCTTGGCACAATTACATATTTATACATATACAGTTTTTGACATTTGTTATTTGATTATATTTCTATATACGCAATTTATGCTGTCCACATCTTCCTTATAGTTTATTGCGTCTTTTATTCTTTGTTGTATGCGGAGACTTTCCAATGTCAATCTTGTTTTTGTTCGTTTCTCTATGTCTAATATTTTCGCGTTGTCAAAGTCCGCTGTATGTCCAGTATTGATCAAGTGTTGTGCTAGTGCTGTTGTTGTCTTTTTATTTCTAACGTCTGTTTTATGCTCGCCTATTCTAACACCTAGTGCACGTTTAGTGGTACCTACATATTTTTTGTTGCATCGTACGTCATTGTTGCCTTTACATTTGATTTCGTACACTACATTGTGTTGTTGGTCTTTAGTGACTTTATCTTTTGTCTTGCTGAATATTTGGTTGAGTGTGTGATTCGGTTTATGTGCGAATATCAATTTGTCATTATGTATGCATTTTTGTAATATGTTGTTATCCGTTAAACCCTGTATGTATGTAATGCCTCTAAATATTTTGTTGTTGTTTTCATTGGTAGTTTTTGCATTAGTTTGGCGTGTTGTTTGTTTTGTTATTGCTAACCACCTTTCAATGACTTTATTTGGGTAACCGTTTTTTGTCAAGATTTTTCTTATTTTAACGTCGTTGTTTTTCCTGAACGCCTGGTCGCTCAGCGTGTAGATCTTATTTATAAAATTCGTCATGGTGTTCTTCTTTTGGGTCCAGGGGTGGTTAGAGTTATAGTTAATCATTCGAGAGGATGCTATTGGTTTCGCATACCAATTCGTCAAAATTTTGTTATTGTTTCTAAATATTTCTATGTCTAGGAAGGCTATCTTATTGTCAGTTTCTCTTTCAGTCGTGAATTGGATTTTCTTGTGTTGCGCATTTAATGTAGTCAGAATGTCTTCCACGTCCTTAATCTTAACAATAGCGAATACATCATCTACATATTTAGTTATGTATTTGATGTATATGTCTTTTGTTTTGAGATCAGTTATAGCGTCGTCAAGTATTTTGTCCAGAACTATGTCAGCTATAGTGGGCGATAATGGATTTCCCATTGGCATACCATAAATTTGTTGGTACACCGTTCCGTCAAACATAAAATAGTTATTGTCCCTTAAACAAAAATTTATGATATCTAAAAGTTGGTTTCTCGTCAAGTCGGTATGATTTTGAAGGGTTGTCCAATTTTGCATAATGGTTCTTATTGCTAGGCTCACTGGTATGTTGGTAAAAAGGGAAATTACGTCAAAAGAAATCAATATTTCGTCATTTTAAATTTTTAGTTCATTGAGCTTTTCTTTGAGTTGCGATGAGTTTTTAATGTTGTAGTTAGTAGAAATAAGTTGTTTGAGTATATTTCCTATATATTTAGACATTTCGAAGCAATGAATATTTATAGAAGAAGAAATGGGTCTGAGAGGTAAGTTTTCTTTGTGTATTTTTGGGAGTCCATATAGTCTAGGTGAGACAGCTGCATTACAGGTCAATTTATGTTTTTGTATAATGTCGATTTTCCCTTGTTTATATAATTCATTTACTATTGTGTTGTTTTTCCTTAGTAGTTTCTGTGTCGGGTCCAAGCGCATAGTTTTGTATGTTTCTTTATCGTTTAGTAGTTCCATCATCTTGTTTTTGTATTCCTGCTTGTCCATTAGTACGGTCTTGTTACCTTTGTCTGCACTTGTGATTATTATTGAGTCTTTGTGTTGCTCTAGAAATTTTTTTGTGTTGTCAAAAATTTTCAATATGAATTTTTCTTTGTTATTGTTTTTAAACTTATTGCTAAATGCCTTAATTCTACCAGCTATGTTGCATCTCGCTGCATCTTTGTCCCTCTCTTCATTTATTGTCTGGATCCCTTCTTCAATTTCTGCTATCAATTTTACTGGCTTGATGTTTTTCCTTGTTGTCGGCAGAGCAAATTTATTTCCTAGGGAAAGGAGCCATCGGGACTCCCTAGGGATGTTGATCTGAGTATGGTTAACGAACCAATCCTCGTTGACAGTTAGACCGTATTTTTCGAATTTGTTGTTTATTTGTCTTTCTAGTTTTGTGTTAATATTTGCCCTCGTGTTAGTTGTGATGAAACTCGAAAATTGTTTCTGGTATTTTTCTACTAGCTCAAAGTCAGATTCCTCTAATCTCTTTTTAAGAACTTTGTTGGTATGGCTAATACCGGAGCGGATTAATTTAATGTGAATATTTGCTTCCTTGATTTCTAGGTTTAATAATTTTGTGATAAAGTTTTGTTCTATTTTTTGTAGCTCACGTTTTGTAATATCCAATTTAAAGCCATGTTTTATGTTATTCATTTTCCCTGTCAAATGTGGTGGTGTTATTCCATAGTTTTTACATTCCAATAAAAATTTAAGCCTTTGTTGTTGTTTAGATAATTTTTTGTTATTTTTGTTGTGCTGTTTAATTATGTAGCAAGTGCCTTCGTCATACTTTAGACGGATGTGTTGAAAAAAATGCTTCATGTTGTATGTGTGTATCTTGCGAATTTTTTGTTGTTATTACTTTTAATGATTTTAATTTTTTATTTGTCGGTGTTAGCTCTCCGAATAAATTATAATTTGTATTGTTTATAGGCCATGAAATTCAATATATATGAATATTTTAAAGAGCTTTTAGGCCGATTAGATTAAGAGGCAAAATTTATTAATTTTCCTTCATCCTCCTACGCGTTTCGACGGTATTCCCGTCTTCCTCAGGGAGTCTAATTTTATTTAAAAACATTAAAAGATACACAACAACATATTATTACAAAGAAATTTTTACGAATTATACATACATTTTTAAATATATACATAGAATTAAAAGACTTTTCACTTACACTTAAATTCATCTAAAAAAACATCTAAACCAATTTTCGTTACAACACATCTATCCACATCTTGGCACAATTACATATTTATACATATACAGTTTTTGACATTTGTTATTTGATTATATTTCTATATACGCAATTTATGCTGTCCACATCTTCCTTATAGTTTATTGCGTCTTTTATTCTTTGTTGTATGCGGAGACTTTCCAATGTCAATCTTGTTTTTGTTCGTTTCTCTATGTCTAATATTTTCGCGTTGTCAAAGTCCGCTGTATGTCCAGTATTGATCAAGTGTTGTGCTAGTGCTGTTGTTGTCTTTTTATTTCTAACGTCTGTTTTATGCTCGCCTATTCTAACACCTAGTGCACGTTTAGTGGTACCTACATATTTTTTGTTGCATCGTACGTCATTGTTGCCTTTACATTTGATTTCGTACACTACATTGTGTTGTTGTTCTTTAGTGACTTTATCTTTTGTCTTGCTGAATATTTGGTTGAGTGTGTGATTCGGTTTATGTGCGAATATCAATTTGTCATTATGTATGCATTTTTGTAATATGTTGTTATCCGTTAAACCCTGTATGTATGTAATGCCTCTAAATATTTTGTTGTTGTTTTCATTGGTAGTTTTTGCATTAGTTTGGCGTGTTGTTTGTTTTGTTATTGCTAACCACCTTTCAATGACTTTATTTGGGTAACCGTTTTTTGTCAAGATTTTTCTTATTTTAACGTCGTTGTTTTTTCTGAACGCCTGGTCGCTCAGCGTGTAGATCTTATTTACAAAATTCGTCATGGTGTTCTTCTTTTGGGTCCAGGGGTGGTTAGAGTTATAGCTAATCATTCGAGAGGATGCTATTGGTTTCGCATACCAATTCGTCAAAATTTTGTTATTGTTTCTAAATATTTCTATGTCTAGGAAGGCTATCTTATTGTCAGTTTCTTGATCAATACTGGACATACAGCGGACTTTGACAACGCGAAAATATTAGACATAGAGAAACGAACAAAAACAAGATTGACATTGGAAAGTCTCCGCATACAACAAAGAATAAAAGACGCAATAAACTATAAGGAAGACGTATATAGAAATATAATCAAATAACAAATGTCAAAAACTGTATATGTATAAATATGTAATTGTGCCAAGATGTGGATAGATGTGTTGTAACGAAAATTGGTTTAGATGTTTTTTTAGATGAATTTAAGTGTAAGTGAAAAGTCTTTTAATTCTATGTATATATTTAAAAATGTATGTATAATTCGTAATAATTTCTTTGTAATAATATGTTGTTGTGTATCTTTAATGTTTTTAAATAAAATTAGACTCCCTGAGGAAGACGGGAATACCGTCGAAACGCGTAGGAGGATGAAGGAAAATTAATAAATTTTGCCTCTTAATCTAATCGGCCTAAAAGCTCTTTAAAATATTCATATATATTGAATTTCATGGCCTATAAACAATACAATTTATATTTTTGTGTTGGCCGTTGAGGTATTCCAAAATTTTTTCTTCTTTATTTTCTGTTATGAGGCAGATGATGTCGTCTACATACCTGGCATAAAAATTTACCCCCAGATTTTTCGCCAGTTCTTCCATGTAACTTTCCTCCAAATGTTGCATAAATACTTCCATAAGGATGGCTGATGTGGGGTTACCCATTCCCAGTCCGTGAGTTTGTCTGTATATTTTATTGTCAAATTTGAAATAATTCTGGTCCAGGGTTACTTTCAGTGTGTTTACGATCCCTGTTGCAATGTCTCTGTTCGTTTTTTCTGTCAATATTTTAGTTAGAGTTTTTAGTGTTTCTGTCAGTGGTATCGAAGGGTATAGGTCTTTCACGTCAAACGATACCAGTTTCGAGTCCTTAGGTACGTTCAGGTTGTTCAGTTTTTCGACCAGTTCCGTCGTGTTCTTGATTGTGTATTTATTGGACAGGTCCAGTGTCTCGGTTAGTAGCTTATTTAGATGTTTTGATAGTCTATATCCTGGTGCCGATTTATGGTTTACTATTGGTCGCATAGGTGTTCCTGTTTGTGGATTTTAGGTAATGCGATCAGTGGCGGGGCCGATGGATTCATTGTCGTAAGAGTGTAGGCTATCTTGTTTTCTACTATATTTTTGCCTGTTTTATTGCACGCTTTATTGCCATTTGGTATTCCTCCGTTGGGTCCTTCCTCATCACTCGGCAGCCCATTTCTTTGATGAGTTGGCCTGTTTTTGTGGTGTATTCCTCTTCGTCTATTAGCACCGTTGTATTTCCTTTGTCTGCTTTTGTTGCTATTATTTTATTCTCTCTTAGTTTTTTCCTCAATTCTTTTACCGTTTTATATTCATTTGCTACCATTTTCTTTCCATCAGCTTTTATGCTCTTTTCGATTATGCGTCTGCATAAATGCCTTGCGTGCTCCTGTTCCTCGTTTGGTATTAGTGATATGGCCACCTCCGTGTCCGCAATGGTGTTCTCCTCGTCTTTTTTCCTATCGTAGCTTTCGATGTTGTATTTTAAACCTTTTTGTAGTAGCTGTGTTTCCTTGGCGTTGATTGGAAGATTTGTTAAGTTAACAAATCTTGGATGGAAAGATGTTTTTTCCTGCTGTGGGCCTTTTTTGTTGTTGTTTTGTTTTGTGTCAAGGTCGTCCAGTTTTTTGTTGAGTTTCTTATACTTGTTTTCCATGGCTCCTTTGATCTCTTCCTTTATTGCATCTAACGTTTCTAGAAGGGAACTGACTGGAATGATTCCCATCAGCTCCAGATGGATGCGTAGTAATTCCTGATTCATGCGCTCCTTCTTTGCGTGTTGGTTCCTGATTTCGCATCTAATGAAGCTGTTTTCCGCTTTCCTTATAATTTTGCGTTTATCATCGAACGAAAAAAGATACTGAATATGGCGCATATTAGCCGAAACCGGTTTGTCTCCAAACCAAACTTAACAAGGGATGACGGAGGATCGTTCCACAATACATCATATTCCTACCCTGTCGGAAAAACAAGCAACCAAAAAGTATTTGCTACAATCATATATATTATTTCTAATTGGTGTTTTATAAATATCCCCTTTTCTGCTCACATAATTCACCAAAATTAATAAGTAAGGCATCGTTTTAAAGGTATTAATTAGCTATGCATGCGAAACGGTGTTTTATTGGGCTGGGTACTTTATATGAAAAGTAAGGGGGGTTTACCCCCGCAGCGGGGAGTGTTATGGAACCCACATAAAATGTATATCAAATTAAAGGGAATCAAAATACCTATCGAATGGTATAAAAATATTTGAAATCGGTTCAGTAGTTTTTAAGTAATTGTAATTTAAAAAATGCATAATATAAACGTTGACCTTTAATAACTTTGGTTGTTGTTGATTCCAAAAAAAAATTCACTTTTATACTCAAATTAGCCTGTTTATCCATCCTCATACTTCGTTTTTTTGATTTCATAATTATAGAAATTTCACATTTGTACCAGATCGTGCTATTTTTTCAACTTTGTGGGGCTGGGGGCACCTCTAAACATGCGAGTAGGTCAATAAAATTTTAAAGGCTTATTACTGGGCTAGAAAGGTGCCGTTCTGGCTTTGGAACAAATTGAATTTCCAAAAAAAAATTTTCACTCCACCTTAATATATACGAGTATATCAAAACGATCAGGATGAAAAAAATGATTGAACCATGTCCGTCCGTCCGGCCGTATACACTCTAACTTGCGCAAAAATAGAAATATTTTAATGAAATTTGGTACACAGATTCTAATGGGAACAGAGAAAGTTGGGGTTGAAAATAAAGCATAAGTATGTGTGTATTTCGAAAAACACGTAAAACATGATAATTCAGTCACTAATAAAGCCCGAGTGATGAAATGACGTTATGCCGTTATGAGGAAACGTGCTGAAATTTTGAAAAATGGGCCAATAGGTACAAATTTTCAAAGATTTATAATTCAAAACTCAGGAACTGTAGCAGATAAATCGATTAAGCCAAGGCAAACGTGTGGAAAAAAATTACCCAAGTCGGCAAGAACCACATATACGCACATAAAAATATATATAAAATATATAAAAATATATTGCACATACATACCTATATAGGGATAATAAAAACATTTTATGCGATATCTGTGTCAAACATATGGGCAATTCATTGAAAGTTCCATAACTGTGTAACCTAAATCAAACGCAAGTCGTCAATTTAACGCACGCACGCAAATTTTTCATATGCGTTGAACCGAAATTGACTTGCGTGCGTGTTCAGATAAAGAAATAGAAAAATACAGAAAATCAGAGAAAATCTTGTTATTTTGTGGAATATGTACCTAACAGACACGATATCAAAAGTAAGTGTCAATTTTTTTGCAAACAATCACCCACAATGCTTAATTTCAACTGTCACGCAAAACAAAAATTGGGCGTCGAATTTGCTTTTTACGCACGCCGTTCAATTTCGGTTACTCCCATACAAGTTGTATGGGCATGAGAAATTTTTGACAGTAAATTGACGGCGTGCGTTTGATTTAGGTTACACAGTAAGGTCCACCAAACCAAATAAATAATAAGTTTTTTAAAATGGGCGTGACAGCACAAACCATACCGACTGGCGCCACGTATGTTTTGTTATTTTTTGCGCAAGATGCGCACGGGTCCGGCTAGTCTAAGATATTAAGAACAAAATGCCGGGCGCCTTGGTACGTGAAAAATTCCGCTATACACAGGGATCTAAAGATTAACACAGTTGTTGAAGAAGTAAGAAATATACAAACTAACTACGCCACAAGACTAGGCAGTCATCCAAACATACTAGCTAAAAGTCTGTTAGAACGGAGATACCCCAGGCGGTTAAAGAGAAAGGATATCCAGCTAAATTGTGACCAAGGCTAGAGCCACTAAAATTAAAACTTCGAAGAGCCTATCCTATTAGGCCTTAAAACCTCTAAATTACAAAAAGCAGCTTACTGAAATTCCTTCCATTCAGAAAGCTACAACAGCATTTACTAATACACATGTATAACATATGTATGATTGTGTTCCGAACGAGCCTATCCCATTAGGCCGTAAAAATTCCTAAGTTCGTACACGCAGCTTATTGGAATTCCTTCCAATACGAAACTGCAACAGCACTTCCTAATGCAACACACGATTTTGTCATCGATAAGCCTGTCCTGTCAGGCCGTACGAACTTTTAATACTATACAATCAGCTGCTTGGAATTCCATTCCATTCCGACGGCAAAATACATAAATAATGAAAATAAATGAACGAATATGAAATAAAATTACATACATACATACATACATATGAACATACTCTAAGAAAAACAAAAATATTCCCATACACAAAATAAATGTATTCATAAGTATTTATTTTATGTCAAATATAATTGCTTTTCATCCAAATGTTATTTGAAGCAGTGGCAACGAATAACGTCATTGTATACTAGGTTAAGATTTTATAAAAATTGTCATATTCTCCAAGAATGATACAATAAAAACAATATCCGAAAAAAAAAATTGTATATGTGCTACCTATTAGTAACAGTACTGTACATGTAACAGATATCCCGTCATTGTTTGTTGATAATATTGTGCTTTCGTTTACCGAAAAAGTAAGAAACTCAGGGTTCGTGGTTAACTCGAAGCTCAGCTGTGTAGACCATGTTAATATTGTAGTAAGCAGTGTCTATTATGTGTTACGTAGGTTACGTATGTCGGCGTACTTCACGCCCCTAGAGACAAGAAAGAAACTTGCTATACACCTTATCTTACCACACATTACATATTCTGAGCATGTTTATAGTCGACTTGACTCCGTGTCCCATCATAAGATTGAGGTTGCTTTCAACAATATTACACGATATGTCTATGATATAAAAAAATATGACCACATCTCCTCATGGAAAAATAAAATTCTGGGATGTAATATATTTAACCATATTGCTGCCAGAAATTGCATTTATATATTGTTCCCGAACGAGTATAAATGTAGACTAATTGTAGACCAATTGTTCCCAAACGGGTATAAATCTAGATTGATTATATGAAGAAATTTTACAAAAATATTCAATGTATGTATGTATTAAAAAAAAACAATAGGTAAAACTAATTGAAAACGATTTCTTTTAATGACAATGATGAATAATAATTTTGACAAAATTTTACCAAAAATATCCATTGAAAAATCAATTACGATTATACACTGAAAATTACTATTTAAAAAATTTTTATTTATTGAATAGATTCTTTTACAAAAGTAAAACTTATTGTACTATAATCTTTATTTAAATAAGTATGAACATTTATAATTTTTAAAGATTGTTATAAAAAATAGCCTTGGCTAGCAACTTTGAAAAATTTCTCACATATCTTTTACACTCGCATAATGCATTCTCAAAACAATTGGGCAATTCACTGGCTATTGTAAAGTTGTATGTTGTAAAGGAAAATGTGCATAAGAACGCAGTACCTGTGAACAGACTATCGTATGTGTTTTGTTGTATTTCGTTATTGTTTACAGTTTGTTGTTTACAAACATTTGAATAAAAAAATGCCAGGCGAAAGCGAAAAACAGTTATTAGATTTGTTAGCGGCGGATTCAAGTCCTAATTGATATATGATACACACGATGCAAGTAATTTGTTTTTTTTTTTCGTCTCACCGCTTCCATATTTTTGTTTAAATTTTTTTTAACAAACTGTCAGAATAAAAAACAAATCAAATAGCATACTCAATAAATATAGGCTGCCCAGTTGTATTGGTTGTATTGAAATTTGTATGAGAAAAATCAACCCTACTGATACACCTATTGTAAACCTTTACCAGTATACAACATTACAATACTTTACAACAGCTTGTGAATTGCCCAAATAAATATTTGGAGAAAATACTTAATTTTTTTTAAAAGATTTCACTACAAGATTATTCGATTATAAACTCTTCTAATATATATAACAATTTATAACTTTTAGACATTTTCATAAAAAATAGCCTTGGCTTACAACTTTGGATGAAAGCGATTAATCTACATTTGTTCCCGTTCGAGATAAAAGAGATTGATCTACATTTGTACCCGTTCGGTATGTTAGTGATTAATCTACATTTGTACCCGTTCGGGTATACAAGTTGAACAATTAGTCTCTTCATAAGACATGCTCAAACAAATGAGATCAATTCGCTCCATATAAAGGGATGTAAAATTAGTCGCATTCTCCCTTACGATTGATCCCGGACACGTCCCGGATTAATCGCATCTTTTCAGGGATGTATTTTCAAATTCGCTTCTCATATGATATGTATATGAAACTGGTTACTTGTTGCTTTCGAGCCAATATAAATTGAAAACACAATTATTTGTAATATTGAACAAGATGTAAGAAGTTAACTTTTATCACGTGTACTATGCTACACGCGTTTTTTTTTTGTTTGATTACGTGGTTACTTTCGGTCGATTTTGTTTACATCCAAGGTCCATGTACTCAGTACACAATGGTTACATAAAATTTTTAGGAATATGCTTTTAGTTTTTCCAAATTATAAAATATTTGTTATTGTATTGTATATTTTTATTTTATTTATAAATTCATTTAATGTGAAAAAAGACACTGAAGATGGCGCATATTAGCCGAAACCGGTTTGTCTCCAAACCAAACTTGACAAGGGATGACGGAAAATCGTTCCACAATAGATCGTATTTTTTTTTTATCAAATTCCAAATAATTTATTGCTGGGGGTAAATGGAAAAAATTCAGCAACTATTTCCAGTGAAGGTTTATTATAGCTATTTCACGAAAAATAAAAAAACTAAATTAAATAATTTTCATGCTAAGTACTAAAAAGGACAGGAGCCAGCGACCACATTAGAAATAAATCTATTCTGGCGAATTTTCGTCGGGCGATTTTCGCCAGCTTTTTGGTTCTCTTCATTCTCATACCTGGCCGTGTTTTTAAATGTTGATAGAACCCTACGACCGGGCGATTTTACGCTCGATGTTGGATCTGTTTTAGGCTTAAAGATGTAAAACAATTGATATATTTTAGTTTTTGTTAACCGTATATATTGTTTTGCTTCCAAATAAATAGCTCTAACATTAATGGGACTTTTGCCTATATAATTAATTTATTTTCGTTACGTGATTCTAGTTTTGGTTACTTTTATTTTGTATTTTGGTAAATTTCAAATTTTTTAAGTGGAAACGCTGAATGTGAGACAAATTAGTTTTTTACAAACATAGCAAAAGTGAGTATCTGTCGGCATTGGGCAAGTTTGTGTCCGTATCATGGTCAGCGTAACTATCGTTTGAAAATTCTTCAGAAATAGGGCATTCATGTTCCTTGAGTCATTCTGTAAGAATTTCATTCGAGACACTTAGAATATTAAAATTTTCCAATTTTCTACATTTGGACACCATATTAGTTGAATTCTGATATAAAGAAATAGTAAGGAAAGTACCATAATAAAATTTTGTCACAAAAATCACCTCCAGACTTACAATCTGGATTGTCCAGTTTGAGTGTTTTTTTGAGTGAGTTAGTTAAATTTGAGTGTTTTTTGTGTGTGTTAGTGCAATCGGCAGCCGTCTTGCTACACGTACTTGTCGGCTCGCGGCGACGAAAATCAAAAATTTCCTTGCAAAAAATGCGATTAATCCGGGACGTGTCCGGGATCAATCGCAAGGGAGCATGGGACTAATACAATTTTACATCCCTTTATATGGAGTGAATTGATCGCATTTGTTCGAGCATGTCCTATGAAGAGACTAATTGTTCAACTTGTATACCCGAAAGGGTGCCAATGTAGATTAATCACTAACATACCGAACGGGTACAAATGTAGATCAATCGCTTTCATCCCGAACGGGTACGAATGTAGATCAATCGCTTTCATCCCGAACGGGTACAAATGTAGATCAATCGCTTTCAGCACGAACGGGTACAAATGTAGATTAATCGCTTTCAACTCGCCAAGTCAACTTTTAATAACAATCTTTAAAGAATTGTAAATGTTCAGGCATATTTAAATAAAGGTTTTCCTTTTGTAAAAATATCTCATTAAATAAATAAAAAAAAACCCGCGTGTAGCACAGTACACGTGATAGAAGTTAACTTCTTACATCAATTTATATTCGCTCGAAAGCAACAAGTAACAAGTTTCATATATCATATGAGAAACGAATTTGCAAATACATCCTTGCAAAAAATGCGATTAATCAGTGACAAATCTATGTATGTATATCGGGATTAATCGCATATTTTTTTGCAGGGATATAACAATGAAAACTATCGCATGTACATACATGTGGTTGTGTGTTTTTGTTTGTACAAATTCTATTTATAGAAAAGGCGATGCTTGTTCTTGTTATTTGATTTTGTTTATCGGCAAGCTCATCCGATTGGTTTTTATATTGGTTGTTTGATCGTTTTTATTTTAATAATTAACTAGTATGTAATCCCCGATATTCGGGTGGCACTTTTATTTAATAAAAAATGACAAAGAAAATTGTTTAATAAAAAACAAGTAAGGAAGCCTAAGTTCGAGTGGAATCGAACATTAGATACTCAGCTGTATGCTTTCATTGTTTGTTTGCGTCTGATAGAATCACGGTGTATTTTATATAAAGCGAGTGCTGCATAAAGTGGGCGTAGCCACGCCCATTTTCAACATTTGGTGGTCATAAACCGATTTGAATAAATATTTGCATGTCTATTAACACAAGTTATAAAAGTGTATAAACCAAGCTTCGTTATAATATCTCAATTATTTGCCGAGTTATAGGCTAAGAAATCTCGTATATTCCTTTATCTAAAAAGAGGCGGTGCCACGCCCATTTTCCAAAATTTTTATACTTTTTGTTTCCGGTCTATTGTGGAACTCATGCCACAAAATTTCAATGAATTACCTTTATATTTGACAAAGATATCGCTTAAAATGTTTTAATTAGGCCACTTTATAATACCCATATATAAAAGTGGGCGTGGTCGTCAACCGATTTCGCTAAAATTTTGAACATGTATTACCACAAGTAATAAAAGTGTACGCACCAAATTTAGTCATTATATATCAATTGTTTGTCGAGCTATGGGCTCAGAAATCTAGTATATTCCTGCTTCTAAAAAGAGGCGGTGCCACGCCCATTTTCCAAAATTTTTGTTTTTTTCGTTTTATGTCCATAGTTTGACTCCTGCCATAACATTTCAATGATATATCTTTATATTTGACAGAGATATAGCTTAAAATTTTTTTATTGGGCCACTTTATAATACCCATATATAAAAGTGGGCGTGGTCGTCGATCGATTTCGGCAATTTTTAGCCCAAACATTTGCCTAAGTAAGTATATTACGCACACCAAATTTCATCGATATATCTTCAACGGTTTCTGAGTTATGACTCATAAAACTTTCAATGTTTGCCTCTTAATAAGTGGGCGTGGCACCGCCCATTTTTCAAAGTTTTTCTGTTTTCTGTTTTATGTCCATAGTTGGACTCATGCGACAAAATTTCAGTGATATATCTTTATATTTGACAGAGATATCGCTTAAAATGTTTTTATTAGGTCACTTTATAATATACATATATAAAAGTGGGCGTGGCCGTCAACCGATTTTAACTATTTTCCGTCCAAATGTTTGGCTGAGTAAGTAAATCACGCATAGCAAATTTCATCGATATATCTTCAATGGTTTCTGAGTTATGACATATAAAACTTTCCATGTTTGACCCTTAATAAGTGGGCGTGGCACCGCCCATTTTCCAAAATTTCATCAAATTTCTTCATAGGGGCTTGAGCTCAATACGTGGGTAAAATTTCATCGCTCCAGCTATATTAGTGACTGAGATACCAAATTTCCGATTTTTTCTATATAGGAAAAGTGGGCGTGGTCATGGTCCGATTTCGCCTATTTTCAATACCAACCGTCCCAGTCTCAATACCAACTTGCATTTCAAATTTCATCAAAATATCTCAATTTTTGCGCGAGTTAGAGTGTTTACAGACGGACGGACGGACAGACGGACATGGCTCAATCGATTTCTCTTTTCACCCTGATCATTTTGATATATATAAGTCTATATCTATCTCGATTATTTCATTCTGTTACAATCCACCGTTATGTGATTAAAACTATAATACTCTGTGTACTAGTACAGCTGAGTATAAAAAGCAACAAAAAAACTGACTCGACCTGGACTTGAGCCAGCTTCATTTGAATTGGAAGCCTAGCATCTTACAGCTGAGCTACCGCGCTAGTTACGTAAGTTGTGTCAAACGGTGTACTCTAATTTCTTCTTGTGTTATTAACATTCTCACCTCGCTTATTTCACCACAGCGCTGTTCTGGTTAGAATTTCTTATGTACTTACACGTACACATATGTACATACATACATGTACATACAAATCTCCAAAAGAATTTAAAATATAAATATGTATGTATTAGTAAAAAATACCGATTTTAAATTTTTTTGACATACTGAGCACCTAATGCTTTTCCTTAAATACGTACCTATATCATCGTTTTGTTTTTATACTCAGCTGTACTAGTACACAGAGTATTATAGTTTTAATCACATAACGGTGGATTGTAACAGAATGAAATAATCGAGATAGATATAGACTTATATATATCAAAATGATCAGGGTGAAAAGAGAAATCGATTGAGCCATGTCCGTCCGTCCGTCCGTCCGTCCGTCCGTCCGTCCGTCCGTCCGTCTGTCCGTCCGTCCGTCCGTCCGTCCGTCTGTAAACACTCTAACTCGCGCAAAAATTGAGATATTTTGATGAAATTTGGAACGCAAGTTGGTATCGAGACTGGGACGGTTGGTATTGAAAATGGGCGAAATCGGACCATGACCACGCCCACTTTTCCTATATAGAAAAAATCGGAAATTTGGTATCTCAGCCACTAATATAGCTAGAGTTTTAAAATTTTACCCACGTATTGAGCTCGGGCCCTTATGAAGAAATTTGATGAAGTTTTGGAAAATGGGCGGTGCCACGCCCACTTATTAAGGGTCAAACATTGAAAGTTTTATATGTCATAACTCAGAAACCGTTGAAGATATATCGATGAAATTTGGTACGCGTAATTTGCTTACATAGACAAATGTTTTGACGAAAAATTATCAAAATCGGTTTACGGCCACGCCCACTTTTATATATGTGTATTATAAAGTGACCTAATAAAACCATTTTAAGCGATATCTCTGTCAAATATAAAGATCTATCATTGAAATTTTGTCGCATGAGTCCAACTATGGACATAAAACAAAAAACACAAAAATTTTGGAATATGGGCGGTGCCACGCCCACTTATTAAGGGGCAGACATTGAAAGTTTTATGAGTCATAACTCAGAAACCGTTGAAGATATATCGATGAAATTCGGTACGCGTAATATAATTACTTAGTCAAATGTTTTGGCGAAAAATTATCAAAATCGGTTGACGGCCACGCCCACTTTTATATATAGGAAATATAAGGGGGCCTAATAAAAACATTTTAAGCGATATCTCTGTCAAATATAAAGATCAATCACTGAGATTTTGTGGCAGGAGTCCAACTATGGACATAAAACAAAAACTACAAAAATTTTGGAAAATGGGCGGTGCCACGCCCACTTATTAAGGAGCGAATATTGAAAGTTTAATAAGCCATAACTCAGAAACCGTTAAAGATATATCGATGAAATCTGGTACGCGTGATATATTTACTTAGCCAAATGTGTGGACGAAAAATTACCAAAATCGGTTGACGACCGCGCCCACTTTTATATATGTGTATTATAAAGTGACCTAATAAAACCATTTTAAGCGATATCTATGTGAAATATAAAGATAATTCATTGAAATTTTGTGACATGAGTTTTACAATAGACCGGAAACAAAAAATAAAAAAGTTTGGAAAATGGGCGTGGCACCGCCTCTTTTTAGACAAAGGGATATATGAGATTTCTTAGCCTTTAACTCGACAAATAATTGAGATATTATGACGAAACTTGGTTTATACACTTTTATAACATGTGTTAATAGACACGCAAAAATGTATTGAAATCGGTTTATGACCACGCCTACTTTTTAACAAAGATATTTCTGGAACACCCTTTTGGAATTTGTAACGTGAAGTCTTTGTAACTAAAAGTCATAGAGGGATGAAATTTTGCACTAACAATAATATTTGTATGCTTATTTGGATGATTGATATAAATTTTGAAAATGGGCGTGGCTGCGCCCTGTTTATGCAGCACTCGTTTCATATAAAATACACCCTATATCGAACAAACGCAAACAAACAATGAAAGCATACAGCTGAGTATCTAATGTTCGATTGCACTCGAACTTAGGCTTCCTTACTTGTTATATTAAACTATTTCTCAATTTTTAGTGCGATTTTAAGATTAAAGCGTGCTTTTTAGTTCTTTTTTAAGCTATTATTTATTATAAAAATAAAAAAAATAAAAAAAATAAATAAAAAAATAAAAAAAAAAAAACAGTCGCCTGGCTGGATTCGAACCCACCTCCCCTAGCTTCCAGACCAGACACACTACCTCTGCGCCACCTGACCACTTGCGTGGAGTATGTCAAACGCTGCACTTATACTGAGCTAACAAAACGGGTGGTTGCTTTCATTGTAATATGTACATTTAGGTGTCCCGTTCATGTATGAAAAAAAGTTTTTTTTCGAGCTACGCTATCGTAAGAGGTATCAAAAGTTGCGTAATTGAATACAGATCACAATAAAAGTAAAAAACCCGGAATTGAATTCGATCTTGAGGGCTCTACCGAGATCTGAAATTTTGTTAATTTCATATATTTAGAAACCTAAACTTTAGAGCTAAAATAATAAAAATGTCATACTCAAAAGTTATTTTATTATTGAAAATAACCATATAAGTACAGAGAAAGAAATTTATTGCATTTAATTAATTTAAAAAACTTAGAATTCAAATATATTTTTGTGTCCAAATTTTGGTATTTCTGCTTGAGATTGCGACTATAATATTCCTTTGAACCAGTGGGGATATTTTTGGCTTCCGTCCGCGTGTTTATACTTTTGGATTATAGATGAGTTTATTATTTGGCCGTTTGTATAAAATATTTTGTTCATATATTTGAGCTTTGGCCACCATGAAAAATTCAAAACAAACTTTTTAAATTTAAATTTTTTTTCATGGTGGCCAAAGCTCAAATATATGAACAAAATACTTTTGGATTATATTTTTCAGCATTTTCCAATATTATTTCAAAGCAATTTCACATTTCGTCAATTTTCCGGCAAGAAAAACACTTATTTTGGAGATTTTTTCTTTTTGCTATAAGTTGAATAGTGCAGGGGTTTCCTTTGAGTCCCTGATGGCATTATAGGGTTAAAAACCTAGTATATTATAAAAGTTTATTTGATATTCAGTGAATTAGTTTTCTATTATCTACAAAAATCTCCACCCTTTCGAAAAAATTTTTAATTGAAGTTTGGTGTCCCTATTATTTTTCACAAGCTGAAACGAACTCACTCCACAAAATCATCAGCCATTATGAAACTTATTATTTGTAGCATTGGCAACAAATAATTTATTGTTATTGTTATTTTCTAAACAAGAAAGATTCAATAAAAACAAATATGAAGAAAAAAAAAAAAAATTATGAAACGACGCAACAAATGGCCGATTAAATAACTGTTCCTTACTTTGGAGACATCTGAGCAAGAAATTAATGTATAAGTTTTGACCATTGTTTAGAAATTGAAGCAGGATCGATCTTTGAAATATTTCAAGGCAAGTGTCCCTATTACTTGTCATATGACTGTACTACCTAAAAAAATTAATTGAATAAAGAATTTTTAACTGAATTATTTTTAAAATTGAAAAAAAAAAAAGTGCTGCAAACCTATTTCTGTGTTCAGGGGATTTTTGTTTATCTGATATGACTTTCGTTTAAATAAATAAAATAAAATAATTTTAACATAATTCGTTTTAGTAAAGTACATTATTCAATTATTCATAATTGCGAATTCTGTAAGGCTGCCAAAGAAAAATTTGTACACATATTATAGTGTCAGTATATGTATATTTGAATTTGATGGATTTTTTTTTTGCATGTTAGAAATAATAAAAAATAACATATCGTTATGAAGTTAAAGCATTTTATTTTATATGAAGTTTTAATAGTTTTTCTCTGAGATGATACTTAAAAACAATATACATATATTATTCTGTTTTTACGATCCAAATTTTCTTGAACTCGCGGGAACACTGAGCGTATGAAAACCCATTTTGCGGTGACAACACTACATACTAGTACCTTCGCCCAGGGCTTGTAGTATCTTCTAAATCTTTTCTGATTCCAGAATATGCGTAACGTTATAAAATTAAACTTTACGTAAATAAGAACTTTATGCTTTAGTTAAAGAACCATATTGTTTTTTTTTTTTATCGAACTGATTCTCCACGATTGAAAGGCAAATAAAATGCAGAAGCCGAAAAAAACCCGTTGTAGAAAATATGTGTATGTACGAGTATTTTCATTGTAACTACATGGAACTCAGATTTTTGCACTTAAAAGTAAGTTGCATAAAAAATTAAGCGAATATAACTTATAAGAACGAAAAGAATTACATAGTAAGCATGCAAACAATATGCGGATATAATATATGTTGTTTATGTTTAAACTTTTTAAATTTAAATTTTTTTTCATGGTGGCCAAAGCTCAAATATATGAACAAAATACTTTTGGATTATATTTTTCAGCATTTTCCAATATTATTTCAAAGCAATTTCACATTTCGTCAATTTTCCGGCAAGAAAAACACTTATTTTGGAGATTTTTTCTTTTTGCTATAAGTTGAATAGTGCAGGGGTTTCCTCGATCCATTCTGAGTCCCTGATGGCATTATAGGGTTAAAAACCTAGTATATTATAAAACTTTATTTGATATTCAGTGAATTAGTTTTCTATTATCTACAAAAATCTCCACCCTTTCGAAAAAATTTTTAATTGAAGTTTGGTTTCCCTATTATTTTTCACAAGCTGAAACGAACTCACTCCACAAAATCATCAGCCATTATGAAACTTATTATTTGTAGCATTGGCAACAAATAATTTATTGTTATTGTTATTTTCTAAACAAGAAAGATTCAATAAAAACAAATATGAAGAAAAAAAAAAAAAATTATGAAACGACGCAACAAATGGCCGATTAAATAACTGTTCCTTACTTTGGAGACATCTGAGCAAGAAATTAATGTATAAGTTTTGACCATTGTTTAGAAATTGAAGCAGGATCGATCTTTGAAATATTTCAAGGCAAGTGTCCCTATTACTTGTCATATGACTGTACTACCTAAAAAAATTAATTGAATAAAGAATTTTTAACTGAATTATTTTTAAAATTGAAAAAAAAAAAGTGCTGCAAACCTATTTCTGTGTTCAGGGGATTTTTGTTTATCTGATATGACTTTCGTTTAAATAAATAAAATAAAATAATTTTAACATAATTCGTTTTAGTAAAGTACATTATTCAATTATTCATAATTGCGAATTCTGTAAGGCTGCCAAAGAAAAATTTGTACACCTATTTTAGTGTCAATATATGTATATTTGAATTTGATGCATTTTTTTTTTGCATGTTAGAAATAATAAAAAATAACATATCGTTATGAAGTTAAAGCATTTTATTTTATATGAAGTTTTAATAGTTTTTCTCTGAGATGATACTTAAAAACAATATACATATATTATTCTGTTTTTACGATCCAAATTTTCTTGAACTCGCGGGAACACTGAGCGTATGAAAACCCATTTTGCGGTGACAACACTACATACTAGTACCTTCGCCCAGGGCTTGTAGTATCTTCTAAATCTTTTCTGATTCCAGAATATGCGTAACGTTATAAAATTAAACTTTACGTAAATAAGAACTTTATGCTTTAGTTAAAGAACCGTATTGTTTTTTTTTTTTATCGAACTGATTCTCCACGATTGAAAGGCAAATAAAATGCAGAAGCCGAAAAAAACCCGTTGTAGAAAATATGTGTATGTACGAGTATTTTCATTGTAACTACATGGAACTCAGATTTTTGCACTTAAAAGTAAGTTGCATAAAAAATTAAGCGAATATAACTTATAAGAACGAAAAGAATTACATAGTAAGCATGCAAACAATATGCGGATATAATATATGTTGTGGTGAGTGGGCGTTCTGCATGAATGACAAAACCGCAAAACTTTGAAGATCGGTAGAGCCCTGAAGATCTAATTGTATTTAGTTTTTAAAACTTTTTTCGTAATTTGCGATCAAAACCGCAAAATTTGAGGGGTCTTGCGTTAAGGAAATCCAAAAAAAAATATTTCGGGACACCCTAATGTACATACGTATTTGCAAATATCAAACTTGTTACTCGTTGCTTTCAATAGGTGAGTGAGTTTTACTTGTTAGTTCAATTTAAGTGCAGTAGTTGACATACTCAACGCAAGTGGTGTGGTGGCGCAGAGGCTTTGCGTCTGGTCTGGAAGCGAGGGGTTGTGAGTTCGAACCGCGCGAGATATCAAGGTTGATTTTTTTTTAAATTAATAATCAACTAAAATGGCTGCTATTTCCGGGGGCAACTTCCGTTGCATCAAATTTCAAATTTCACTCTCCATAAAAACTCTGTATCGCCGCCTAAGAAGTTAACTTCAAAATTGTAAGTTTTGAGTATGCATTATATGAGCGTAATGTAAAGGATTTTTTCATAGGCAACATTTTGTTAAAATTATTATTCATCATTGTTATTAAATGAAAGGGTGTGCAATTCGTTTTACCGGCTGTTCTACAATTTTTTAAATACATTGCATATTTTTGTAAAATTTCTACATTTAAGGAATCTAGATTTGGTCCCGTTCGGAATGAAAGCGATTAAGCTACATTTATACCCGTTAGGGAACAATTGGGCTACAATTAGTCTACATTTATACCCATTCGGGAACAATTGGTCTACAATTAGTCTACATTTGTACCCGTACGGGAACAATCTGGGACTAATTGTGGACCGATTGTTCTCGAAATAGATCAATCCGGGACAAATCTCTTTCGGGATTAATCGCACATTTTTTTGCAGGGTTGACATGTATCTACATATGTTTGTATGAGTACACTACACTGTGGATCAGCGTTGCCACTTTGGTTACAATTTTTTCGTTTGGTTACGTGGTTACTTTCGGCCGATTTTGGTTACCTTCAAGGTCCATGTATTCAGTACACCATGGTTGCATTAAATTTTTAGGAATACGCTTTAATTTTTCCAAACTATAAAATATTTGTTATCCAAATTGTTTTGTTGTATTTTTTTAAAATCAAATTCCAAATAATTTATTGTTAGGGGTAAATGGAAAAAATTCAACCACTATTTCCAGCGAATATTTTGAGGGTATGGCTGTTTTACGAAAATGAATAAGGCAAAAGTGGGAAAAATGCAACAGCTTTAACAGAGTTTCAGTGGTCGAGCGTGTAAAAACATTCGCACATTGCGGCTGAAGATAGAATGTATCACGAGTTCGATCCCCGTGATGAGCATCCACTTCCGAAAATGGTGCTAATGATCGAAAATGGTTTTTTGTGAAATAGCTATACTCAACCTTCGCTGGAAATAGTTGTTGAAATTTTTCCATTTACCCCCAACACAGCGTTGCCGTTTTAAATTCTTAAGATTACCCAAAAAAATATTCAAATTACCCATAATTGCCCAAAATTTCCCATGCAAATTTTCAAATTACACTACCCGACAAAATTTCAAAAATTCTGATATCCTCGACATTTTATACATCTTGTATTTAACTTATTTCTTGCATAAAAACAAATCTTTTGTCCGCCATAATTCCGTCACTTTAACGTCGATTTTATGTGGAATTGGATTTCCAATTATTTTACTTCATAACGGTTTGTATTTTTAAATTCATTGTAATGTAATTACTAGGGTTCTTGTTGTTTTGTTTTCCTTGGAGGTTGTTATTGATTGTACTGGGTGACACGCACAATCTTCCCTACCGTGGATCGAGGGGTGACGGCGGGTGTAGTCCGCTGGTGCCTTAGCTCTTTCGGCGTGGAGTGGGTCTTGCCGTTCCTCAACCGCAATTACATAAACTTTATTTTATCGAACTCCTACTGAACGAAATTATAAGGTGTCTCATTCGACTATAAACGACATAACTAAACGGTATTTTAGATCAATAGTAAACAAATATGTAAAACTTGAATCATTTATCTCTTTTAGGGGGTATCAGTGAGCAACGGCGTAGGTGGTGGTCGACCTTTGCTTTCTTCACCCTACCCTTCCATGACCTTCTTCGATACGAATTCTGAGAAGATACCCTTGTGAAATACTTTCCTGCACTTCTTACGTTACCATGCCTCCCCAGGAATTAAAATAAACTTAACACTTCATAATTGTAGATAATTTCAACAATTTCAATTTATAATTAATATTTGTTCCATATTCGATTTTAAGTACAAACTTATTTATATACTTTAGTAAGGACAACCCTAATAATAGAAAATTGAATTTCAACTTAGTTATTTAGGTATGTATATACATTAGAGCGTATCGCCAAAAAAAGTTTAAAATGTTCCCCTCTGGTTCGAATGTTTACTCCTTGGAGATTTCAAAAATGGAAAAAATTTTTTTTTCGGCACCCTGTAAAAACAGCGAAATTCGTTTTTTGCTTATAACTTTTCTATTTGTTGTTTGATTTTAACGAGCAATATATTGTTGTAAAGGTTTTAACCCGTGTCATATTTCGTCCATATAAGCCATTAACCTGCGACACCAACTTTAGCTTTTATTAAAATTTATTTAAAACCAACACCCTGTATTAAAAAAAAAATTTTTGAATAAAGTAAATTTAGCCTTGAATTTAGTTTTGACATCATTATATGAGTAAAAAAGATTATTACTTATTAATATTAGCTCTGTTTAATGAACAAAAAAGTTCGGAGCAGGTTAGAGCAGAGCAAAGTAGGGCAGCTGTCGAAATAGAGCAACATAGAGCAACTCAGAGCAGAAATGCCATGAAGAAGTACATAGTACACTCAAATGATCGATTGGAGCTCATTTATAATTACAGAGCCACCATGCTTGCAATTTTATTCTGATACGGACTTGCAGGAACTACAAAATTCTAATGATGTTATAAAAATACCTGATTAATATTTCCAAACAGCAGTGATTGATACTAATTATACTAATTATAACCTATTAATTTACTCAGATTTTCTATGCCATTCTCTAAATACTGAGCGATTTGAACAGGTAGTAAGTGATTCTTGTACAGAAGTTGCCGACGAGGAACGCCTAGGTTCAGTGGCGGATTAAAGGTCCAGAGCGCCCTAGGCAGCCACTTTCTCGGCGCCCCTGTACCGACCATAAATGGGCATCATAATACTATAAATTTTAACTACCTAGTTGTTTTACACCCTAACAATCAAAATCTTTCCTCTTTATAATATTAGTGTAGATGTAGATATAGATGATGTAAAAGCTTAGATAATTTGTTAATCTCTATATATAATAAAATTGTAACAGGTCGATGTCTGTACATTGCAGATATCGAGAAAAAAATGATTGGGGGAAGCATTATTAAGCCAGTAGAATCCAAATCAACCATTTTTAGAATTTTTGTCTGTCTGTCTGTCCGTATGTTTGTGGCCGTATCACTCAAAAAGTGCTGAATGGAATTGAACGATTGCTAGACGCTCAACTTAAAGTTTAAGGTATTATTTGTTTCGATATCTCGACCGGTTTCGGAGTTATCGGCCAATATGTGCACCAAAATGTGTTACTACAATATGGGTATCAAACGAAAGGTGTTTATGAATGCTGCCATAAACCATTTGATTAATTTCAATACCTAAACTGGCTTCGGAGATATCTCATAAAATGTGAACCTTCTTAATCTCAAAATACTTAATATGGCTATTTTGTTATAAGAAATAAAATAATGGCTACCTGGTTACCGACGTACAGAGTGTACTTATGTTATGGAGCGATAAATTCTCCTCATTGATAAATTGCGAGGGAGTCGTCGAACCCGATACCACAACCTCTGACGATGGAAAAAACATTCCACCACCCGACTTATGAAGTGAGGACAGCTATACCCCGGGTCCAAAACAATAAAGCTCCTGGAAAAGACGGACTACCTGCCGAGCTGTTCAAACACGGACGCGAAGAGCTGGTTGAAAGCAGGCATCTTAGAGTTGAAATCCAGCCTTTTTTGTTGGTACTTATTATTTACCAACAGAGTTGAAGAATAGAAGAGAAATTATACGCATATGAAGTCGCGGGCAACAGCTAGTATTTAATAAATTAACAAAATAAGTTTTGAATTATTTATTGAAAAAATATAAGTAAGTAGTAACAGAGCAAACAAAATTTAAAAAATTAAAAATCTATGCGTCTACATTTTTGTTTCGCGAAATTGTCGATAACATCGTCGTAGTTTCTTCTTCTTGATTGGCGCTTAACCGTCTAGACGATTGAGGGGTCTTGCGTTAAGGAAATCCAAAAAAAAATATTTCGGGACACCCTAATGTACATACGTATTTGCAAATATCAAACTTGTTACTCGTTGCTTTCAATAGGTGAGTGAGTTTTACTTGTTAGTTCAATTTAAGTGCAGTAGTTGACATACTCAACGCAAGTGGTGTGGTGGCGCAGAGGCTTTGCGTCTGGTCTGGAAGCGAGGGGTTGTGAGTTCGAACCGCGCGAGATATCAAGGTTGATTTTTTTTTAAATTAATAATCAACTAAAATGGCTGCTATTTCCGGGGGCAACTTCCGTTGCATCAAATTTCAAATTTCACTCTCCATAAAAACTCTGTATCGCCGCCTAAGAAGTTAACTTCAAAATTGTAAGTTTTGAGTATGCATTATATGAGCGTAATGTAAAGGATTTTTTCATAGGCAACATTTTGTTAAAATTATTATTCATCATTGTTATTAAATGAAAGGGTGTGCAATTCGTTTTACCGGCTGTTCTACAATTTTTTAAATACATTGCATATTTTTGTAAAATTTCTACATTTAAGGAATCTAGATTTGGTCCCGTTCGGAATGAAAGCGATTAAGCTACATTTATACCCGTTAGGGAACAATTGGGCTACAATTAGTCTACATTTATACCCATTCGGGAACAATTGGTCTACAATTAGTCTACATTTATACCCGTACGGGAACAATCTGGGACTAATTGTGGACCGATTGTTCTCGAAATAGATCAATCCGGGACAAATCTCTTTCGGGATTAATCGCACATTTTTTTGCAGGGTTGACATGTATCTACATATGTTTGTATGAGTACACTACACTGTGGATCAGCGTTGCCACTTTGGTTACAATTTTTTCGTTTGGTTACGTGGTTACTTTCGGCCGATTTTGGTTACCTTCAAGGTCCATGTATTCAGTACACCATGGTTGCATTAAATTTTTAGGAATACGCTTTAATTTTTCCAAACTATAAAATATTTGTTATCCAAATTGTTTTGTTGTATTTTTTTTAAATCAAATTCCAAATAATTTATTGTTAGGGGTAAATGGAAAAAATTCAACCACTATTTCCAGCGAATATTTTGAGGGTATGGCTGTTTTACGAAAATGAATAAGGCAAAAGTGGGAAAAATGCAACAGCTTTAACAGAGTTTCAGTGGTCGAGCGTGTAAAAACATTCGCACATTGCGGCTGAAGATAGAATGTATCACGAGTTCGATCCCCGTGATGAGCATCCACTTCCGAAAATGGTGCTAATGATCGAAAATGGTTTTTTGTGAAATAGCTATACTCAACCTTCGCTGGAAATAGTTGTTGAAATTTTTCCATTTACCCCCAACACAGCGTTGCCGTTTTAAATTCTTAAGATTACCCAAAAAAATATTCAAATTACCCATAATTGCCCAAAATTTCCCATGCAAATTTTCAAATTACACTACCCGACAAAATTTCAAAAATTCTGATATCCTCGACATTTTATACATCTTGTATTTAACTTATTTCTTGCATAAAAACAAATCTTTTGTCCGCCATAATTCCGTCACTTTAACGTCGATTTTATGTGGAATTGGATTTCCAATTATTTTACTTCATAACGGTTTGTATTTTTAAATTCATTGTAATGTAATTACTAGGGTTCTTGTTGTTTTGTTTTCCTTGGAGGTTGTTATTGATTGTACTGGGTGACACGCACAATCTTCCCTACCGTGGATCGAGGGGTGACGGCGGGTGTAGTCCGCTGGTGCCTTAGCTCTTTCGGCGTGGAGTGGGTCTTGCCGTTCCTCAACCGCAATTACATAAACTTTATTTTATCGAACTCCTACTGAACGAAATTATAAGGTGTCTCATTCGACTATAAACGACATAACTAAACGGTATTTTAGATCAATAGTAAACAAATATGTAAAACTTGAATCATTTATCTCTTTTAGGGGGTATCAGTGAGCAACGGCGTAGGTGGTGGTCGACCTTTGCTTTCTTCACCCTACCCTTCCATGACCTTCTTCGATACGAATTCTGAGAAGATACCCTTGTGAAATACTTTCCTGCACTTCTTACGTTACCATGCCTCCCCAGGAATTAAAATAAACTTAACACTTCATAATTGTAGATAATTTCAACAATTTCAATTTATAATTAATATTTGTTCCATATTCGATTTTAAGTACAAACTTATTTATATACTTTAGTAAGGACAACCCTAATAATAGAAAATTTAATTTCAACTTAGTTATTTAGGTATGTATATACATTAGAGCGTATCGCCAAAAAAAGTTTAAAATGTTCCCCTCTGGTTCGAATGTTTACTCCTTGGAGATTTCAAAAATGGAAAAAAATTTTTTTTCGGCACCCTGTAAAAACAGCGAAATTCGTTTTTTGCTTATAACTTTTCTATTTGTTGTTTGATTTTAACGAGCAATATATTGTTGTAAAGGTTTTAACCCGTGTCATATTTCGTCCATATAAGCCATTAACCTGCGACACCAACTTTAGCTTTTATTAAAATTTATTTAAAACCAACACCCTGTATTAAAAAAAAAATTTTTGAATAAAGTAAATTTAGCCTTGAATTTAGTTTTGACATCATTATATGAGTAAAAAAGATTATTACTTATTAATATTAGCTCTGTTTAATGAACAAAAAAGTTCGGAGCAGGTTAGAGCAGAGCAAAGTAGGGCAGCTGTCGAAATAGAGCAACATAGAGCAACTCAGAGCAGAAATGCCATGAAGAAGTACATAGTACACTCAAATGATCGATTGGAGCTCATTTATAATTACAGAGCCACCATGCTTGCAATTTTATTCTGATACGGACTTGCAGGAACTACAAAATTCTAATGATGTTATAAAAATACCTGATTAATATTTCCAAACAGCAGTGATTGATACTAATTATACTAATTATAACCTATTAATTTACTCAGATTTTCTATGCCATTCTCTAAATACTGAGCGATTTGAACAGGTAGTAAGTGATTCTTGTACAGAAGTTGCCGACGAGGAACGCCTAGGTTCAGTGGCGGATTAAAGGTCCAGAGCGCCCTAGGCAGCCACTTTCTCGGCGCCCCTGTACCGACCATAAATGGGCATCATAATACTATAAATTTTAACTACCTAGTTGTTTTACACCCTAACAATCAAAATCTTTCCTCTTTATAATATTAGTGTAGATGTAGATATAGATGATGTAAAAGCTTAGATAATTTGTTAATCTCTATATATAATAAAATTGTAACAGGTCGATGTCTGTACATTGCAGATATCGAGAAAAAAATGATTGGGGGAAGCATTATTAAGCCAGTAGAATCCAAATCAACCATTTTTAGAATTTTTGTCTGTCTGTCTGTCCGTATGTTTGTGGCCGTATCACTCAAAAAGTGCTGAATGGAATTGAACGATTGCTAGACGCTCAACTTAAAGTTTAAGGTATTATTTGTTTCGATATCTCGACCGGTTTCGGAGTTATCGGCCAATATGTGCACCAAAATGTGTTACTACAATATGGGTATCAAACGAAAGGTGTTTATGAATGCTGCCATAAACCATTTGATTAATTTCAATACCTAAACTGGCTTCGGAGATATCTCATAAAATGTGAACCTTCTTAATCTCAAAATACTTAATATGGCTATTTTGTTATAAGAAATAAAATAATGGCTACTTGGTTACCGACGTACAGAGTGTACTTATGTTATGGAGCGATAAATTCTCCTCATTGATAAATTGCGAGGGAGTCGTCGAACCCGATACCACAACCTCTGACGATGGAAAAAACATTCCACCACCCGACTTATGAAGTGAGGACAGCTATACCCCGGGTCCAAAACAATAAAGCTCCTGGAAAAGACGGACTACCTGCCGAGCTGTTCAAACACGGACGCGAAGAGCTGGTTGAAAGCAGGCATCTTAGAGTTGAAATCCAGCCTTTTTTGTTGGTACTTATTATTTACCAACAGAGTTGAAGAATAGAAGAGAAATTATACGCATATGAAGTCGCGGGCAACAGCTAGTATTTAATAAATTAACAAAATAAGTTTTGAATTATTTATTGAAAAAATATAAGTAAGTAGTAACAGAGCAAACAAAATTTAAAAAATTAAAAATCTATGCGTCTACATTTTTGTTTCGCGAAATTGTCGATAACATCGTCGTAGTTTCTTCTTCTTGATTGGCGCTTAACCGTCTAGACGATTCTGGCCGAGTCCAACAGAGCGCGCCAATTGCTTCTGTTTCGTGCAGCATGGCGCCACTTGGGAACACCTAGGGAGGCAGCATCGCTGTCCACCTGATTTTCCCAACGCAGTGGAGGTCTCCCTTTTCTTTTGCGTTCAGCGGGTTTCGATAGAAATGCTTTCTTAGCCGGAGCGCCTTCGTCCATTCTCACGACATGACCTGCCCAACGCAGCCGCTGGATCTTTATTCGCTGAACAATGTCGATGTCTGTGTAAAGCTCGTACAGCTCATCGTTAAATCTCCGTCGATACTCGCCCACGCCAACGCGCAAAGGTCCATAAATCTTACGAAGAACTTTTCTCTCGAATACTCCAAGTGCCATCTCATCTGATTTTGAAATTGTCCATGCTTCTGCGCCGTACATGAGGACTGGAACGATGAGCGTCCTGTAGAGTGTGATTTTTGTTTGTCGAGAGAGGACTTTACTTTTCAGTTGCCTACTTAGTCCGAAGTAGCATTTATTGGCAAGCGTGATTCTTCGTTGGATCTCCGTGCTGACATCATTCTTGGTGTTAATGCTGGTTCCCAGATAGACGAAGTCCTTAACAGTTTCGAATTTGTAGCTATCAACATTGACGTGGCTGCCAAGGCGTGCTGTTTCTTTGTGTGATGACAGGAGGTACTTCGTCTTGTCCTCGTTGACCGCCAAACCCATTTTCTTAGCCTCTTTATCCAGCTTGGAGAAGGCAGAACATACGGCGCGCGTGTTAGTGCCAATGATGTCGATGTCATCGGCGTACGCCAGCAGTTGCACACTCTTGTGATATAAGATGCTTCCTGTATGGTTAAGTTCTGCAGCTCGTATTATCTTTTCCAGCATCAAATTGAAGAAGTCGCACTAAAGAGAGTCACCTTGTCTGAAACCTCGTTTGGTCTCGAACGGCTCGGAGAGGTCCTTCCCAATTCTGACGGAGCTGGTGGTGTTAGTCAATGTCATTTGGCATAGCCGTATAAGTTTAGCAGGGAAACCAAATTCAGACATTGCGGCATACAGGCAATTCCTATTCGTGCTATCAAAAGCGGCTTTAAAATCGACAAAGAGATGGTGTGTGTCGGATT
Source organism: Urophora cardui (assembly GCA_960531455.1). NCBI lineage: Eukaryota > Metazoa > Arthropoda > Insecta > Diptera > Tephritidae > Urophora > Urophora cardui. The sequence continues at coordinate 9,955,709 of OY482675.1, read as the reverse complement.
CTTTTTCATGGGTTTTTTCCAATATTTGTCGTATTGTGAAGATCTGGTCGATGGTAGATTTACCAGGTCTGAAGCCACACTGATAAGGTCCAATCAGATTGTTGACGATAGGCTTCAGTCTTTCGCACAATACACTTGCTAAGACCTTATATGTGATATTCAGGAGGCTTATCCCACGATAATTGGCGCGTACTGTGGAGTCTCCTTTTTTGTGGATTGGGCAGAGCACACTTAAGTTCCAATCGTCGGGCATGCGCTCGTCCGACCATATTCTGCATAGGAGTTGATGCATGCTCCTTATCAACTCTTCGCCACCATGTTTGAATAGCTCGGCTGGCAAGCCGTCAGCGCCCGGGGCCTTGTTATTCTTAAGCCTAGATACTGCTATTCGCACTTCGTCATGATCAGGTGGTGGAACATGCCTACCATCATCTGCTATTGGGGATTCGGGTCGTACATCTTCTCCTTCCGCACTTTCACTGTTGCCATTATCTAGCAAGGAGGAGAAGTGATCCCTCCACAACTTAAGTATGCTCTGGACATCAGTTACCAGATCACCGTTATCATTCCGGCAGGAATTTGCCCCGGTCTTGAAACCTTCAGTCATCCGCCTGATTTTTTGGTAGAATTTTCGAGCATCGTTCCTACCCGCCAGCATCTCAAGCTCTTCACACTCGCGCCTTTCAGCCTCCCTTTTCTTCTTTCGAAAAAGGCACCTCTCTTCCTTCTTCGCCGTTCGATAACGCTCCCATACGCTTCGCGTTGCGCCCGCACACAATGTAGCCCTGTAGGCGGCGTTCTTTCTTTCCGAGGCATCGCGACATTCCTTGTCGTACCAGGTGTTCTTGTGGGCTCGCTTGTATCCTATAGATTCCTCAGCGGCGATACGAAGTGAACGAGCGATGTGTTCCCATTCCTCAGATACATCGTTTGGTGAAGGGTTGCTCTCAGAGAGCAGGAGTGAGAGCCGAGTGGTGTATTGATTGGCTGTCTGCGTCATGTGCAGCCTTTCGACTTCAAACTTTCCTTGCTGTCCTGCTGGCACATTCTTTGCTGCACAGAGGCGGGTGCGTACCTTGGCTGCTACAATATAGTGGTCGGAGTCGACATTGGGACCACGGATTGTGCGCACATCTAGGATGCTGGAGCTGTGTCTGCCGTCGATCATGACGTGATCAATTTGATTTCGCGTTTTTCGATCAGGAGACAGCCATGTGTATTTTAATGACAGCAATAAGACAGATTCAATATTTAGTATTGCTAACGAATTTAATCTCTTATCTGTCAAGGTTGAGCGAAGATAGTTTTTCACTCTTTTTAGGCAGGAAAAACTCCGCTCCCCAAAAGCCAGGCATCACTTTTCTCACAAGGCCCTTAAGAAAGTGCTGTCGACGATGCACAAAACATATGTCGCGATGAACAGCACGTGCGGTGTCAGCTGAAGCAAACTGTCCCGTAGGGTGTCAAAGTTGTACAGACCGTCGTATCGTGGATAGGCGAGTGTGCAGACCAAAATTTTGGTTTGCACTCAAGTGTGCAGAAAATGGTTGCCAGAGTATGTAGTATATATTTATTTTCTCAATAGATCTCTACATATCGTAAGATTTATTGGCAAAGTGGAGATAATGGATCGTATTAATAAACAATAAGCAATTGCTATTTCTCAAATTTTTTGTAATTTGACAAAAATTTGTATGAAGAAACTTTCAAAATTTGAGAAAAAGGCTTGAAAAAGTAATTGCTTTTTTATTAATATAATCTAATATTTTGATAATCGCCAAAAAAGTCGCCATCGCCAATTTTCATAAATTGGTCGCCAAAGTTTGTAAAAAATCGCCAATTTGGCGACAAATCGCCAGTACTGGCAAGCCTGACGACGCAACAAACGCGCAATATTGCACAATATATCGATGCTTGTGCAATATAATCGATTTATCTATTATCGATCTATTATAGATCAGCTTTAATTCTTAATCGTCGATATGTTATTTTCTTTATTTGTTTAAAAATTCTGAGCTCGCGCGCCCCTTGTAACTACGCGCCCCTAGGCAAGTGCCTAGTTTGCCTTAGGGATAATCCGCCTCTGCCTTGGTTAACCCTAATCACCGAATTTTGAAAAGTTACGTAAAACCGAAAGTGAGACTCTGAGGCTCACCTATGTGGAAATTTTGAAACACATTATTTTGGTATTTGTTTTTATACTCAGCTGTACTAGTACACAGAGTATTATAGTTTTAATCACATAACGGTGGATTGTAACAGAATGAAATAATCGAGATAGATATAGACTTATATATATCAAAATGATCAGGGTGAAAAGAGAAATCGATTGAGCCATGTCCGTCCGTCCGTCCGTCCGTCCGTCCGTCCGTCCGTCCGTCCGTCTGTCCGTCCGTCCGTCCGTCCGTCCGTCTGTAAACACTCTAACTCGCGCAAAAATTGAGATATTTTGATGAAATTTGGAACGCAAGTTGGTATCGAGACTGGGACGGTTGGTATTGAAAATGGGCGAAATCGGACCATGACCACGCCCACTTTTCCTATATAGAAAAAATCGGAAATTTGGTATCTCAGCCACTAATATAGCTAGAGTTTTAAAATTTTACCCACGTATTGAGCTCGGGCCCTTATGAAGAAATTTGATGAAGTTTTGGAAAATGGGCGGTGCCACGCCCACTTATTAAGGGTCAAACATTGAAAGTTTTATATGTCATAACTCAGAAACCGTTGAAGATATATCGATGAAATTTGGTACGCGTAATTTGCTTACATAGACAAATGTTTTGACGAAAAATTATCAAAATCGGTTTACGGCCACGCCCACTTTTATATATGTGTATTATAAAGTGACCTAATAAAACCATTTTAAGCGATATCTCTGTCAAATATAAAGATCTATCATTGAAATTTTGTCGCATGAGTCCAACTATGGACATAAAACAAAAAACACAAAAATTTTGGAATATGGGCGGTGCCACGCCCACTTATTAAGGGGCAGACATTGAAAGTTTTATGAGTCATAACTCAGAAACCGTTGAAGATATATCGATGAAATTCGGTACGCGTAATATAATTACTTAGTCAAATGTTTTGGCGAAAAATTATCAAAATCGGTTGACGGCCACGCCCACTTTTATATATAGGAAATATAAGGGGGCCTAATAAAAACATTTTAAGCGATATCTCTGTCAAATATAAAGATCAATCACTGAGATTTTGTGGCAGGAGTCCAACTATGGACATAAAACAAAAACTACAAAAATTTTGGAAAATGGGCGGTGCCACGCCCACTTATTAAGGAGCGAATATTGAAAGTTTAATAAGCCATAACTCAGAAACCGTTAAAGATATATCGATGAAATCTAGTACGCGTGATATATTTACTTAGCCAAATGTGTGGACGAAAAATTACCAAAATCGGTTGACGACCGCGCCCACTTTTATATATGTGTATTATAAAGTGACCTAATAAAACCATTTTAAGCGATATCTATGTGAAATATAAAGATAATTCATTGAAATTTTGTGACATGAGTTTTACAATAGACCGGAAACAAAAAATAAAAAAGTTTGGAAAATGGGCGTGGCACCGCCTCTTTTTAGACAAAGGGATATATGAGATTTCTTAGCCTTTAACTCGACAAATAATTGAGATATTATGACGAAACTTGGTTTATACACTTTTATAACATGTGTTAATAGACACGCAAAAATGTATTGAAATCGGTTTATGACCACGCCTACTTTTTAACAAAGATATTTCTGGAACACCCTTTTGGAATTTGTAACGTGAAGTCTTTGTAACTAAAAGTCATAGAGGGATGAAATTTTGCACTAACAATAATATTTGTATGCTTATTTGGATGATTGATATAAATTTTGAAAATGGGCGTGGCTGCGCCCTGTTTATGCAGCACTCGTTTCATATAAAATACACCCTATATCGAACAAACGCAAACAAACAATGAAAGCATACAGCTGAGTATCTAATGTTCGATTGCACTCGAACTTAGGCTTCCTTACTTGTTTACTTTTATTTATGCAGTAATGAATGCAGAAGCATTTTTATACATTCTTATAACGGGTTATGACAATTTTTTTAGTATCTAAAGATAAAAAAGGTAATTTCATAAAATAGGGGATATTAATGAACTGCAATTTTCACACATTTTTGTAGTTGTTGAATGTTCATTATAAATGGTATTATTACATCTGTTATAAATTTGTTTTCGTGCACACAATGAGAAAAACTAAGAATCAAATGAATATGAATAAATATTTCATATGATCGCCCCTAATATATATTTTCCGCGATCAAATTTAAAAGTTTTAAAACGCAACTTTCGTGGTGAAATCACTGACGCATAAAAGCAGACGATCGTTCGTTTCTCTATCTGAACGCATCTTTTCCGTAATTTAGAATCTCAGTAAACAGAAAATGATAAGATTTTAATGGTTTTGATATTGCTCACTTTACCGTTCTCCATAATTTTATGACATCATATGATCTAAAGATCTATGGTGAAATACGACGAATTCACCAAAATCCGGGGGAAGTATGGTAAGTTAACAATGCAAAAACCTCACTGGATAAACCTTGTAAACAACGGATTCAAAATTTAGTTGAATTCTAGAAATGTAAGCTTATTACGATAAAGATACTTAAGGTGAGTCTTTGAGGCTCACTTTCGGTTTTTCGTTACAATTTTATACGATTGCAAAAAAAATGGTTAAAATAAATAAATAGCCCAAAGATCAACATTATTTCATAATTTATGAACACAAATGGAGGAATACCCAAAATTTCAAGCAAAAAGCTTTTTTGGTTTAGGAATTATTCGCTTTTAAACTTTAAAGTGAGACTGAGAGGCTCACTTTAGAGGATTAGGGTTAAATACTCGTTAAAGTAAGTAGCCGAGAACGTTACAGAAAATTAGAGCCAAGAAAAGATTTAGCATAAATGCATTACATTTATTTCCTCATTATATGCAGGTAAACATTCTTTTTATACCATTCATGGGAATGAAATGGTATTATAACTTTGTACTGAAACACGAATGGTGAAAGTACCAGAACGAGGCGTTGCAGACCTACGAAAATATATACCAATATGATCAGGATCATGAGCTGAGTCGATTAAGCCATGTCCGTCTGTCTGTCTGTTTAATCGCAAACTAGTCCCTCAATTTTTGAGATATCTGCATGAAATTCGGAATGTGAGTGTATTTTTAGGAGAAGCTTATCATTTGTCGGAATCGGCCGAATCGGACCACTATATCATATAGCTGCCATACAACCGATTGTTCAGATATATATATTTTAGGGTATAACTTCTCCATCTAAATAATGACACTTCTTTTTCTAAGGAATCTTTGTATAAATTACCCAGAGAATTGAAAGTATAAATTAAACAATATCAGACTATGCAACTTTTCATTTCCCCATTCATGAAAGGTTTGCAGTCTTTGGTACGTCCTAAGTCAGCCGTGCTCTTACTTGTTTTTCTTAGTATTCAGGAAACAATTTTTTTTTTCAAATACAGGGTGTTGGATTTAGTAAAAATAGAATAAAAGCTGAACTTGGCATGATGGGCTAAAAGTTTCTATGGATGAAATATTGCCTTGGTGAATACCTTTCTAAAAATGTATCACTTTTGAAAATCGAACGTAAAATATAGAAATTATAGAAAAAAAACAAATTTCGCTGTTTTTACAGGGTGACAAAAAATTAAAAAAAATTTTTTTGAAAACCTCATAAGGTAAGTGTTCAAACTGGGGGGGAACATTTTCAACTTTTTTTTCCTCCATACACCGTGATACGCTCTAATATACATACATATGTTCGAAGCAAAGCAATGATTATGTATAGATACTCTCTTATACTGATTTTACATTCTTTTTTCCAAATTACAAAATCACAACAATACATTACTTTACCATCTCTTTTGTTGCTTAGTTACTACCTAGCGATCGAACTCAGAGAATTTATGAATGCAGAGAATTTTATGAATGAAAATAAACGAGACTCGAAAATATTAGGATCGCGATTGTTGTTGGGTTAAAGCCAAATACCAAAATAAGCTAATGTTTTTGTTGGTACTTGAAATTCGCGACACGTATGCTTATGTATGTACAAATATCAGATATGCATGAACATATATAATTATAAGTAAGTATTACATGTCTGGTACATATAAGTCTATATATTCGCCCAAACACCCAAACTGAGAGTAAATGCATAAATATGTATCGACCGCATAAATAAATATGTGTGTATGTATCCAAGAATAGGTACATGGACATTCCCTGTAGGAATTAATTTACGATGGCCGCATGACAATTAGGGTGGGTCCAAAAATACATGTAGATACATACATATTTATATACGGCGAGAAAAATATATAATTTGCGAGATCATAACAAGAATAATTAATATAATTAAATTACTTACATTGACATGGATAATTGCCTGATCAGCTCCATCGTTCAAAGGCCTTCCAGCGTTGAAGTTGAGACGTAGATGCTATATGTTTAGAGGGTGTGAATTCTCGCAAATAGTAGGGTTTTATGCTGTATGTTGGATTTAATTTAATCCGACCTTAGTAAGGAAACCGGCTATGGTTTTTCGTTGGCAACAACAATCCCGATACCGATATTTACCGATTTGCTAACCCTAATTTTCTGCACTCAACAATTTTTTTTCTTCTTCATCTTTATATATATCTAATGACTTTTTTTCTTACATTTTTACGTATCTATCTAGATAACTTTGCACTTTGCTTCTTCTTTATTTAAAGTCCTTTGATTTGTTTAAGTTCCACTAATATGGTTTCTATAGCTTTTTCCTTTCACTTTTCTGTTAAATTACCAATTTTCTTTTTGTTTAAATTAGCACATTTTCTATACAAAAAAATCTATTTTACGATGGTGTCGGAACTAACTAAACTACACTACATATGTATCCCGCGCACGTGGTTGCTGACGACTGATCTGGAAAAGCGATCGAAGGTCGAGATCAAGGTGCAAATGCACATACACATGCCTCTACTTAGGTATGGGTATATAAGAAGACTCGTGGTTGCTCTGCTATGATGATTTCTGTAAATCGAATGCACTGTCGTTGGCTCTCCTGTTTCCAATATATAAATATGTATATGCGATGATAATAGGGTGAGTCGATTTATGGGAATCCAAATCCGGTCCAGCTTTTAAGCCGCAAAAAAATTTTAATTTGCACCCGCCTCGTGGTGATTATGGGAACTGTATGTTTTCTATTAAGTATGTATACACTCGATACGGGGCTGGGTGAGAAAATATGATCTTTGACGATCCTAAGGATACGGAATTCCTTTTCCAACGAGTATAGCTTATCTCCTTCTGCTGCTAATCCAGTGCGATCAAGGTGATGGTTTTTGTAAGAAAAAAGCTCTAACTGTAGGCAGAGGCGGTCGCTTCATACAAGCCGAGAAGCCCGGCTTGCGTACACATTTTCGTTCATTTCATACGAAATTCTTTAAAATCTGGTTATTTTACGTTTTAAATGTGTTTACTATTTAGGTTCTCAATAATATAGCCCCCACTGTAACATGCCCCTAAAAGCCTGCTAAGAAAATAGCGCAAATACACCACCAATCCACCTCACAATGTGTATTTTGTTTGTACAGCCAATCACAGCACAGTGAGCATGCTTCAACGTTTCCACACATTAGCTTTTACGTGGCTTTCAAAACAGAATAACATAGCTTGTTTTCTCGCTTTCGCTAAGGAGAAACCAATTGCTTATTTTCAGACTTAAATTGAAAAAAAAAAACTAGCAAAGCACTTTTTTTATTTTTCGCATCAAATTTGTATGCGAATATGAAGCTGGCTTCGGCATTCAAAAGTTCAGTATTCACAGCCATATGCATATTTGATTTGATTTTCGTTTGCATGTAGGTACATACTTATGCACATAATTTCTTACATCTGCATGTGCATGCAAATATAAATATCAAATACCAGATTATAAAAGGGTTGATTGTGATTTCTGGAGACTATTGGCACAATATCAAGATAATTTTAAAAAGCGGTGGAAATCAAATTGGATCTCAGTTTTTTAAACACTAAAGCACCCATTTTTTAGACAATAAGCAAATACACTTGCTACTGCTGAAATTTCCGTCGGTATAAGGAAACTAAAAATACCTCTGCGCATTCGTGTAAGATTTCCCTAGCGCACGTTTTTATATTTAAGAATTATGTAAATACGAAATTTTTTATTTTAAAAATGCTCAGAGTAAAATTGCAAAATCAAGAAAAAACAATTTTAATTTAAAAATGTTTATTTTTATTTTAAGCACTATGAGATTTTGAAGGAAAAACTTTCGTTTTTATTCCATTAACTTTAATTTTTAATTTAAACATGTTTCTTTTTAAATCCTAAATACATTTTAATTTAAAAAATTTAATTTTTAATTTAAAAAAATTTATAAAATAAAAATGACTTGGTTTAAAACGTGCATTATAAAAATAAAAATTTTATTTTTGATTCCTTTTCTCTGAGTATACAAACAAAAAAATGTGTATCAGAAAAACAAAAATAAAAAATACATATGAAAAAAAAAAACAAAAAAATAAAAATAAACGAGGAAAAACGATCTTCAAATACCCGAATTGTTCAAATGCCCGTACAAACATACGCGTAATAAACAAACAAGCGAGCGTTCGAGCATTGAAAAGCATTTATTCGGGCCACTCGAAAATGTTAAAAAGAAATCGAGAACTCTAAATCAAAGTCAATGACGGAACGCAATCAGACTTTTAAATAATACAGCAAAGGAAATTACATAAATGGCTAATGGTTATGCTTCACACATAAGCTTGCCCAGGCAATTTATGCTAGGTCCGCCACTGACTGTAGGGTAGTGAGCCCTTATATAGCTTCGCACAGTGATTCTCACTAACTGTTCTGACAACTCAATATTGGCGTGCGTCCCAGAGATGTATTTTGTAGTACTAAGTATATTTTAAGTTTAGAATTGGACGACGATAGCGACACCTATGACTGAGATTTTAGCTACTTTCTCGCATGCGGTAAATTCATATCGCGAAGTGTATGCGAGGAAGATGTAATTTAAAATGGAACAAAACACGACCATTACATCATGTGCATATATGTATGTATATGTGTGGTTAAAAAGAGTTATAACCCTTCTGTTACATTTAGGTCATTTGATGACCTTTTTTTGTTTAATTTTCTCATAAATGCTAATATGAACAAAATTTTAGAATTTCCCTCAATGTATTTCTGTATTGAGGAAAATCCTTTCGCAAAAGCATAAAAAGAAGGATTTTGCATTATCAAACAAGTGGTAACATCAAGAGTTACGTGTGCGCCCCTTCAGGTCATTCAGTGACCGCCAGTGTTATTTTGTGCGCAAAAGCTGATTTTTATAAAATTCGTATAAAAATGAAATAATGAAAGCTTCGGTAAGTATTTTAATTCCAATATTTTATTATTTGTGATATATTTGCAGATTAATATATGTATGGTTTTCAGCCAAATCGCCTGACACAAAGCCAAATAGAGTATATCATGGATAATGATGTGGATGTCGATGAGTGTAGTGAAGTTGAGGGCGAAGACAATATAGTCGATTAGTTTGAGCCCGATGGTTCTTCTTACGAATATGCAGGAAGTGATAACGACGAATTAATTGACCTTGTATTGGAAAATGAAGGTATTACCCACTCCCGTGTATTATTCCACAGATAGAAATATTGAGTGGTCAACGTAACCTATTAGGCAGAATAGTGGTAGGACCACAATAGAAAATATAATTTACCGAAACATCTTCTATAATCAGAAGTGCATATAACTGACCAACTTGTTGAAACATATGCATACAAAAGACAAACCAATGTATGGACAAAATCGTACAGAGTTACCGTTTCCACAATCCTTGGTCTTGAACATAAAAATTAAAGATATAATAAGTACGAGTATATGCATTTAAATAAGTGTATAAACCGATAAATAATCAATTGAACTAATACATTTTGAAAATTTCCATTGTAATTATACTTCCATATCGATATACATATATGAAAAACACAGGTAAGGTCATTCCGGGACCTTAATGTCACATGCGTAAGTTTTTTTGAATGTAACAGAAGGGATAATAATAATAATAATAATAATAATAATAATAATAATAATAATAATAATAATAATAATAATAATAATAATAATAATAATAATAATAATAATAATAATAATAATAATAATAATAATAATAATAATAATAATAATAATAATAATAATAATAATAATAATAATAATAATAATAATAATAATAATAATAATAATAATAATAATAATAATAATAATAATAATAATAATAATAATAATAATAATAATAATAATAATAATAATAATAATAATAATAATAATAATAATAATAATAATAATAATAATAATAATAATAATAATAATAATAATAATAATAATAATAATAATAATAATAATAATAATAATAATAATAATAATAATAATAATAATAATAATAATAATAATAATAATAATAATAATAATAATAATAATAATAATAATAATAATAATAATAATAATAATAATAATAATAATAATAATAATAATAATAATAATAATAATAATAATAATAATAATAATAATAATAATAATAATAATAATAATAATAATAATAATAATAATAATAATAATAATAATAATAATAATAATAATAATAATAATAATAATAATAATAATAATAATAATAATAATAATAATAATAATAATAATAATAATAATAATAATAATAATAATAATAATAATAATAATAATAATAATAATAATAATAATAATAATAATAATAATAATAATAATAATAATAATAATAATAATAATAATAATAATAATAATAATAATAATAATAATAATAATAATAATAATAATAATAATAATAATAATAATAATAATAATAATAATAATAATAATAATAATAATAATAATAATAATAATAATAATAATAATAATAATAATAATAATAATAATAATAATAATAATAATAATAATAATAATAATAATAATAATAATAATAATAATAATAATAATAATAATAATAATAATAATAATAATAATAATAATAATAATAATAATAATAATAATAATAATAATAATAATAATAATAATAATAATAATAATAATAATAATAATAATAATAATAATAATAATAATAATAATAATAATAATAATAATAATAATAATAATAATAATAATAATAATAATAATAATAATAATAATAATAATAATAATAATAATAATAATAATAATAATAATAATAATAATAATAATAATAATAATAATAATAATAATAATAATAATAATAATAATAATAATAATAATAATAATAATAATAATAATAATAATAATAATAATAATAATAATAATAATAATAATAATAATAATAATAATAATAATAATAATAATAATAATAATAATAATAATAATAATAATAATAATAATAATAATAATAATAATAATAATAATAATAATAATAATAATAATAATAATAATAATAATAATAATAATAATAATAATAATAATAATAATAATAATAATAATAATAATAATAATAATAATAATAATAATAATAATAATAATAATAATAATAATAATAATAATAATAATAATAATAATAATAATAATAATAATAATAATAATAATAATAATAATAATAATAATAATAATAATAATAATAATAATAATAATAATAATAATAATAATAATAATAATAATAATAATAATAATAATAATAATAATAATAATAATAATAATAATAATAATAATAATAATAATAATAATAATAATAATAATAATAATAATAATAATAATAATAATAATAATAATAATAATAATAATAATAATAATAATAATAATAATAATAATAATAATAATAATAATAATAATAATAATAATAATAATAATAATAATAATAATAATAATAATAATAATAATAATAATAATAATAATAATAATAATAATAATAATAATAATAATAATAATAATAATAATAATAATAATAATAATAATAATAATAATAATAATAATAATAATAATAATAATAATAATAATAATAATAATAATAATAATAATAATAATAATAATAATAATAATAATAATAATAATAATAATAATAATAATAATAATAATAATAATAATAATAATAATAATAATAATAATAATAATAATAATAATAATAATAATAATAATAATAATAATAATAATAATAATAATAATAATAATAATAATAATAATAATAATAATAATAATAATAATAATAATAATAATAATAATAATAATAATAATAATAATAATAATAATAATAATAATAATAATAATAATAATAATAATAATAATAATAATAATAATAATAATAATAATAATAATAATAATAATAATAATAATAATAATAATAATAATAATAATAATAATAATAATAATAATAATAATAATAATAATAATAATAATAATAATAATAATAATAATAATAATAATAATAATAATAATAATAATAATAATAATAATAATAATAATAATAATAATAATAATAATAATAATAATAATAATAATAATAATAATAATAATAATAATAATAATAATAATAATAATAATAATAATAATAATAATAATAATAATAATAATAATAATAATAATAATAATAATAATAATAATAATAATAATAATAATAATAATAATAATAATAATAATAATAATAATAATAATAATAATAATAATAATAATAATAATAATAATAATAATAATAATAATAATAATAATAATAATAATAATAATAATAATAATAATAATAATAATAATAATAATAATAATAATAATAATAATAATAATAATAATAATAATAATAATAATAATAATAATAATAATAATAATAATAATAATAATAATAATAATAATAATAATAATAATAATAATAATAATAATAATAATAATAATAATAATAATAATAATAATAATAATAATAATAATAATAATAATAATAATAATAATAATAATAATAATAATAATAATAATAATAATAATAATAATAATAATAATAATAATAATAATAATAATAATAATAATAATAATAATAATAATAATAATAATAATAATAATAATAATAATAATAATAATAATAATAATAATAATAATAATAATAATAATAATAATAATAATAATAATAATAATAATAATAATAATAATAATAATAATAATAATAATAATAATAATAATAATAATAATAATAATAATAATAATAATAATAATAATAATAATAATAATAATAATAATAATAATAATAATAATAATAATAATAATAATAATAATAATAATAATAATAATAATAATAATAATAATAATAATAATAATAATAATAATAATAATAACAATAACAATAACAATAACAATAACAATAACAATAACAATAACAATAACAATAACAATAACAATAACAATAACAATAACAATAACAATAACAATAACAATAACAATAACAATAACAATAACAATAACAATAACAATAACAATAACAATAACAATAACAATAACAATAACAATAACAATAACAATAACAATAACAATAACAATAACAATAACAATAACAATAACAATAACAATAACAATAACAATAACAATAACAATAACAATAACAATAACAATAACAATAACAATAACAATAACAATAACAATAACAATAACAATAACAATAACAATAACAATAACAATAACAATAACAATAACAATAACAATAACAATAACAATAACAATAACAATAACAATAACAATAACAATAACAATAACAATAACAATAACAATAACAATAACAATAACAATAACAATAACAATAACAATAACAATAACAATAACAATAACAATAACAATAACAATAACAATAACAATAACAATAACAATAACAATAACAATAACAATAACAATAACAATAACAATAACAATAACAATAACAATAACAATAACAATAACAATAACAATAACAATAACAATAACAATAACAATAACAATAACAATAACAATAACAATAACAATAACAATAACAATAACAATAACAATAACAATAACAATAACAATAACAATAACAATAACAATAACAATAACAATAACAATAACAATAACAATAACAATAACAATAACAATAACAATAACAATAACAATAACAATAACAATAACAATAACAATAACAATAATAATAATAATAATAATAATAATAATAATAATAATAACAATAACAATAACAATAACAATAATAATAATAATAATAATAATAATAATAATAATAATAATAATAATAATAATAATAATAATAATAATAATAATAATAATAATAATAATAATAATAATAATAATAATAATAATAATAATAATAATAATAATAATAATAATAATAATAATAATAATAATAATAATAATAATAATAATAATAATAATAATAATAATAATAATAATAATAATAATAATAATAATAATAATAATAATAATAATAATAATAATAATAATAATAATAATAATAATAATAATAATAATAATAATAATAATAATAATAATAATAATAATAATAATAATAATAATAATAATAATAATAATAATAATAATAATAATAATAATAATAATAATAATAATAATAATAATAATAATAATAATAATAATAATAATAATAATAATAATAATAATAATAATAATAATAATAATAATAATAATAATAATAATAATAATAATAATAATAATAATAATAATAATAATAATAATAATAATAATAATAATAATAATAATAATAATAATAATAATAATAATAATAATAATAATAATAATAATAATAATAATAATAATAATAATAATAATAATAATAATAATAATAATAATAATAATAATAATAATAATAATAATAATAATAATAATAATAATAATAATAATAATAATAATAATAATAATAATAATAATAATAATAATAATAATAATAATAATAATAATAATAATAATAATAATAATAATAATAATAATAATAATAATAATAATAATAATAATAATAATAATAATAATAATAATAATAATAATAATAATAATAATAATAATAATAATAATAATAATAATAATAATAATAATAATAATAATAATAATAATAATAATAATAATAATAATAATAATAATAATAATAATAATAATAATAATAATAATAATAATAATAATAATAATAATAATAATAATAATAATAATAATAATAATAATAATAATAATAATAATAATAATAATAATAATAATAATAATAATAATAATAATAATAATAATAATAATAATAATAATAATAATAATAATAATAATAATAATAATAATAATAATAATAATAATAATAATAATAATAATAATAATAATAATAATAATAATAATAATAATAATAATAATAATAATAATAATAATAATAATAATAATAATAATAATAATAATAATAATAATAATAATAATAATAATAATAATAATAATAATAATAATAATAATAATAATAATAATAATAATAATAATAATAATAATAATAATAATAATAATAATAATAATAATAATAATAATAATAATAATAATAATAATAATAATAATAATAATAATAATAATAATAATAATAATAATAATAATAATAATAATAATAATAATAATAATAATAATAATAATAATAATAATAATAATAATAATAATAATAATAATAATAATAATAATAATAATAATAATAATAATAATAATAATAATAATAATAATAATAATAATAATAATAATAATAATAATAATAATAATAATAATAATAATAATAATAATAATAATAATAATAATAATAATAATAATAATAATAATAATAATAATAATAATAATAATAATAATAATAATAATAATAATAATAATAATAATAATAATAATAATAATAATAATAATAATAATAATAATAATAATAATAATAATAATAATAATAATAATAATAATAATAATAATAATAATAATAATAATAATAATAATAATAATAATAATAATAATAATAATAATAATAATAATAATAATAATAATAATAATAATAATAATAATAATAATAATAATAATAATAATAATAATAATAATAATAATAATAATAATAATAATAATAATAATAATAATAATAATAATAATAATAATAATAATAATAATAATAATAATAATAATAATAATAATAATAATAATAATAATAATAATAATAATAATAATAATAATAATAATAATAATAATAATAATAATAATAATAATAATAATAATAATAATAATAATAATAATAATAATAATAATAATAATAATAATAATAATAATAATAATAATAATAATAATAATAATAATAATAATAATAATAATAATAATAATAATAATAATAATAATAATAATAATAATAATAATAATAATAATAATAATAATAATAATAATAATAATAATAATAATAATAATAATAATAATAATAATAATAATAATAATAATAATAATAATAATAATAATAATAATAATAATAATAATAATAATAATAATAATAATAATAATAATAATAATAATAATAATAATAATAATAATAATAATAATAATAATAATAATAATAATAATAATAATAATAATAATAATAATAATAATAATAATAATAATAATAATAATAATAATAATAATAATAATAATAATAATAATAATAATAATAATAATAATAATAATAATAATAATAATAATAATAATAATAATAATAATAATAATAATAATAATAATAATAATAATAATAATAATAATAATAATAATAATAATAATAATAATAATAATAATAATAATAATAATAATAATAATAATAATAATAATAATAATAATAATAATAATAATAATAATAATAATAATAATAATAATAATAATAATAATAATAATAATAATAATAATAATAATAATAATAATAATAATAATAATAATAATAATAATAATAATAATAATAATAATAATAATAATAATAATAATAATAATAATAATAATAATAATAATAATAATAATAATAATAATAATAATAATAATAATAATAATAATAATAATAATAATAATAATAATAATAATAATAATAATAATAATAATAATAATAATAATAATAATAATAATGTAGTAGGAGATTAAACGCTTATCGTTTGGTTGTCAAAAGTGAATTAATTTTTATTATCCAAAATTCTTCTTTTTATACAATATTTGCTCTTATGTACTACTTATTTACTATGATACATATTTACACTACGTACTTAAAAATAATGGGACTCTTTCCCACGGTATATTGTACATATGTACATGTACCTACGTACATGTACATATGTATGCTCCTATGAGCGCTTAGGCTTAGAATAACATTGGAAGCGTGAGAATGGCAGCGTCAGCAAATTTGTGTACATTACAATTTGTGTGGGGCTGACTAAGTAGCCAGCGCCAGCGCGTGACAATACAATGTATGGAAATTTACTATGTATGTATGTTTGCGCTTGTGTAACTACATTTGACGCTCTACATCACCCTTCCAAAAAAAATGCTCGCTTCATTTGTGGATTCAATGAAGCGAGTATTTCGTTTCAATAAAAATTAAAATTGAACATTTATGTTCCTATTTTTATACTTACATATTTATTGTGATGTAAAAAGTGGAAATGTCTTATGCTATTGCTTTAAGTCTATTTTTATGTACTATGATTTTCTTTTCTGTATTAATATTATTTTTACCTATACTTTCCACCTTATAGGGAGTTAAACTATAATTATTGTTCCTATCGATATTTGTTACTCTATAGGGCCCCTTATATCTACTGTCTAACTTATGTCCTGCTTCGTCTCTGATTAACACTAAATCTCCTATATTTATTTCCTTAAGTTGCACGTTTTTATCGTAATTAATTTTTTGTTTTTCCTTAGCCTGCCTTATTAACCTATTAGCTCTTTCCTGTGCTATTTGTAACCTAAATTTAACTTCCTTATCATATGCCTCATAATTATATAATGGGCTAATTGTATTTTCTTGTAAAAAGTTGTATGTCGTTGCCGGTTTTCCAAATATTAGTTCAAAAGGACAGTAACCATGAACTGTTGAAGGTGTTGTGTTATAACAATAGGTAAAGTACTTGAGGTACTCATCCCAATCGTCTTTGTCAATGGATATGTATGAACGTACATATTCATTGAATGTTCTATGGCTGCGTTCAACAGTGCCTAACGTTTGATGATGGTAAGGTGTAGAGGTTTTGTGTTCTATTTTTAATAATTTACACAGTTCTTCAAAAACGTTATTTTTATATTCCGTTCCCATATCGGTTAGTATGGTCTTCATACATCCATAAATGAGAATGAAATGTTCGAAAATAGCTTTGGCTACTGTTTTTGCATGTTTGCTTTCAATTGGAATTGCTACTAGATATTTGGTCAAGTCACATATTGTGGTGACTGCATACTCATTTCCATTCAATGATTTTGGAAATGGTCCAATTGTGTCAATTTGAACTATATCAAACGCTTTTGTTGGCGTTTCCGTTATTGTCATGGGTTCTTTTAAATTTTTATTAATTTTGTTTTTATTGCATTGAATGCATTTTTTAATATGATTTTTTAATTTCATTTTTCATATTTTTCCAATAAAATTTCTGTTTAATTTTATTGGTTGTGCGATTGATTCCTGGGTGGCCACCATTAACAGGATCATCGTGATATTTTTGTAATATCTTTTTAATTACTTCTTTATCTGTCACGTGCATAACCTCCGGAGTTAATGCAATAGTTAAATTTTTGAGAACTTTGGTACCTATATCTTTAAATGTGTCTACTCGAGTATAATTATTTTTAAACAATTTGTCTCCTAAGGACAATTGTATTTTATTAATTCCTAGATTGCCGGCTTCTTTCACAAGCCTGGCAAAGAATTGTCCTAAGTCAATCTTCGCCTCAACAATTAGGTTATTTATATTAAATTCGCTACAAATTTTCTTTCCCTTTTTGAACTGCAGTTTCGGGGGATCGAAAACGAGCTGAGCTAGCTTTTTTACTTCACATTTATTTAGCGCTTCATATATTTTTATGTTCTCTTCGTGACAGTTTTCTTTTGTATTTTTATTATTGGAATTTTTATTATTGGTATTTTTATTGGTTTCTGATCGTGTTGTGACTCTCATTATATGGCATGCTTTAACTGACATGTCTTTTAAATCATTTATATTAATGCGTGATAGCGCATCTGCAACATAATTTTCTTTTCCAGCTATGTACTCCACCTCAAAGTCATATTCCTCCAAGTCTAGTCGAATTCTAGTTAGTTTTGATGATGGGTTTTTCATCGAAAAAAGATAAGTTAAAGGTCGATGGTCTGTTTTGATTGTGAATTTTCTACCGTAGACGTACGGTCTGAAATAAGTGATAGCCCAATGAATGGCTGCTAATTCTTTTTCAATCGTTGCTTTATTTATTTCGCCTTTTGTGAAAGATCTAGAGGCATAACCAACTGGTAATTGTTTTCCTTCGTATTCCTGACTTAGCACTGCTCCGCAGGCGTATCCACTTGCATCTGTTGTTATATAAAATTCTTTATTGAAATCTGGGTATTGTAGAATATTTGGGCTAATTAGTGCATTTTTCAAATAGTTAAATGAATTTTCACATTCTTCTGTCCAATTGAAAACTATGTTCTTTTTGCAAAGTCTTGTTAATATTCTAGAATATTCCGCGAAATTTGGTATAAATCTTCTATAGTAATTGCAGAATGCGACGAATCTTTTTGCTTCGTCTGCATTCTTGGGAGTTGGGTAATTTTGAACAATTTTAAATTTACTGGGATCAGGTAAAATTCCTTTACTTGTGCATTTGTGTCCAAGATAAGTAACTTCTTGGTTGAAAAACATACATTTATCTGGGTGTAATTTTAAATTATATTTTCTGCAAGTTGCGAATACGTCTTTTAAATTTTTAATCATATGATTTTCGGAACATCCTAATACCACCAAGTCATCCATGTATAAAAATGCTTGTGATGGCTTTAGACCTGCGAATGCCAAAGTCATCATTCTCTGAAATGAGTTTGGTGCTACTTTGAGACCATAAGGTAATCTTTTGAACCGGTATGTACCATTGTCTGCGGTAAATGATGTTATATCTCTTGATTCTGGGCTTAGTTCTATTTGGTGAAAGCCTGACATTAAATCCAAGCAAGAAAAATATTTTGCTCTTCCCAATTGATCCAGAATGTCATCAATTCTTGGTAATGGGAATTTGTCTGCGGTTAGTTTTTTATTTACTTGTCTATAGTCAATAACTAGTCTCCATCTCTTGTCGTTATTACCTGGTAGTGATTTTTTCGGTACTAGTAAAATTGGACTGTTGTATTCGGAAATAGATGGTTCTATTAGGTCATCTTGAATTAGTTTATTTACTTGTTTATTAATTTCCTGTTTATGTGCTTCTGGTATTCTATAATTTTTTACATAGACTGGACTGTCGTCTTTCATGTAAAGTTTTTGTTTATAAAAATTGTTAGTGGTTATAGGTTCTGATTCTAATGCAAATATATCTATGTATTCTGAACATAAAGTATTAAGTTGAGATTTAGCAAATGATGGAAAATTTTTATTTAATTTTTCTAGTTTTTCTTTATTATTTGCTTCATTTTTCTGTTTATTATTTATAATTATGTAGTCGTCTAAGTTTTCTGTGTTAATATTGTAATTTTGAATAGTTGCATTTTTATCTGTTGTATTAATAATTCTAACAAATGCCTGATTTGGATTTACTATTGAATTGGCAATAAAAATACCTTCGGCTAATTGTTGATGTGGTATAAATAATTCGTTATTATTATTAATTTTAATTTGTCTAATTACTTCTGATCTTGCTGGTACTGATATACTATTAATTGTTGGCTCATTTGTCATTCGAATTGCTATATCCTCTGGGAAATCATGTGGACGTAATATCAAAGTATCTTTATTATTTTGATAGTCTAAAATGCAATTATATTTTTTAATGAAATCCAGTCCCAAAATTCCGTCACATGGAATTGGGAAATCATCTTCTACTATGTGAAATTTATGTCGAATCAAAAGATCGTCACCCTTCAAATCTGCTTTAACTGTTCCGAGGGTGCTTGTTATACCTTGACCTATGCCTTTTAAATCTGTTTTTTGTGAATTATTAATTGAAACATCGTTCTGAATTTTTCTCTTCCCAATTGATCCAGAATGTCATCAATTCTTGGTAACGGGAATTTGTCTGCGGTTAGTTTTTTATTTACTTGTCTATAGTCAATAACTAGTCTCCATCTCTTGTCGTTATTACCTGGTAGTGATTTTTTCGGTACTAGTAAAATTGGACTGTTGTATTCGGAAATAGATGGTTCTATTAGGTCATCTTGAATTAGTTTATTTACTTGTTTATTAATTTCCTGTTTATGTGCTTCTGGTATTCTATAATTTTTTACATAGACTGGACTGTCGTCTTTCATGTAAAGTTTTTGTTTATAAAAATTGTTAGTGGTTATAGGTTCTGATTCTAATGCAAATATATCTATGTATTCTGAACATAAAGTATTAAGTTGAGATTTAGCAAATGATGGAAAATTTTTATTTAATTTTTCTAGTTTTTCTTTATTATTTGCTTCATTTTTCTGTTTATTATTTATAATTATGTAGTCGTCTAAGTTTTCTGTGTTAATATTGTAATTTTGAATAGTTGCATTTTTATCTGTTGTATTTATAATTCTAACAAATGCTTGATTTGGATTTACTATTGAATTGGCAATAAAAATACCTTCGGCTAATTGTTGATGTGGTATAAATAATTCGTTATTATTATTAATTTTAATTTGTCTAATTACTTCTGATCTTGCTGGTACTGATATACTATTAATTGTTGGCTCATTTGTCATTCGAATTGCTATATCCTCTGGGAAATCATGTGGACGTAATATCAAAGTATCTTTATTATTTTGATAGTCTAAAATGCAATTATATTTTTTAATGAAATCCAGTCCCAAAATTCCGTCACATGGAATTGGGAAATCATCTTCTACTATGTGAAATTTATGTCGAATCAAAAGATCGTCACCCTTCAAATCTGCTTTAACTGTTCCGAGGGTGCTTGTTATACCTTGACCTATGCCTTTTAAATCTGTTTTTTGTGAATTATTAATTGAAACATCGTTCTGAATTTGACCCTTTTTAATAATTGATATATCTGCTCCTGTGTCTACTAGGAGAGTAGAAAATGAGTTATTTAATGTTGACTTGGAAGATATGTAGCTGTTCAAATGTAAATTGAATACAAAATTTTTTCTCTCTACTGTTGAAGTGGAGTCTGCTGGTTTTCCTGTTGATCGTAGCTACGTATGTTTCGTGTGCTGTTTGTATTGTTATTGTTATTGTTATTGTTATTGTTATTGTTATTGTTATTGTTATTGTTATTGTTATTGTTATTGTTGTTGTTATTGCGAGCATTTGAGCGTGTTTGGTTTCTATAGTCTCGCCTTTGCATGTTATTGTTATTGTTATAATTGTAGCGCGTGGGAAACGCGCGTCTTTGGTTACTTATGTTATTGTTACTTTGATAACTTCGACGGAAGCTACCGCGGTAATAGTTTTGTTGGCGGATGTGAAGTAATGAGTTTGGGTTTCCAGTTACTTCAGTGCAGCTATTTGTGAATTTTGAGACAGCTTCGTTCATCGAGGTGAACGTTCCAGCTTGCATAATTGTTTTCACTTTTTCGTTGGAGCAGTTTTTACACATAGCTTTCACAGCTGATTATGTAGCATACTTGGTTGCTAACTCTGGAGTTAGTCCGTCGGATATGTATGCTCCTTCCAACGATTTTGTGAGATTTTCAATTTCTGAGGTGTACTGATTTGCAGTTTTGCTGCGTTGTTGTATGTTCATTAGTTTTGCTGTCAAAACTTCTACTGATTCGCCTTTGATTCTTGATTTTAAACTTTGTTTTATTGCTTGAATGGAGGATTCTGTGCTTATAAAATTTCTGGCCGTACCCTTTAGCTTTGTCTTTATCATAGATACTGCGACAGCCTCATGTGTCTCTTTGATTTGGTCAAGAATGTCAAGTGCGTCCAAAAAACTATGCAGATTTTCCGGCTTACCATCAAATTCATGCAGAATTGATGAAGCCGTTTTAATAAACTCTACCACTGTTTGTGGCATTTTGCCTATTTCTGTTTGGGAGTTTTGGTTATCGAATTCTTTGTGCTCCTCGTCTTTTTCGGAGGATGGTTCTGGTAAGAGATCTCCAAAGTCAATTTTTATAGTTTGGTCAACAGAGGTTGGTATTTGTACCTCAATGCTGTATCTAGCTAACGATGCTACCAATCTATCCCTTACACTAGAAAATACCTGGTATGCTTGTTTTTTGTGTTCAGCAGTAAGCTTGCTGTTTACCTGTTTTATTATTCCGTTGATCTTATTCAAAGATCCTACTATCAAATCCAAATGCTTTACTATTGTCTCCTTTCTAATGGAAATGTTTTTGCTTATACACTTGTATGACTTTTCCGCAACAATTTTTTCGTCTATTAGTGCTTTTTGGATTTGGTCCCAATTATCCATTGGTGTGGTTAAACCTTATCTAGTCCGTTTGCACGAGAAATGTACCTCTTCTTTAGAATTTTGTTGTGGACTGAGTATATTTTCAAAAATAAATTGATGCAACCAATGATTGCAATAACGAGTAAAATGAATTTAATTGAATCCAAGGATTCAGTATGATCAACCACTTCAATGGAATTAACCACATTGGCATTTGGTTTGTCTATCTTGGATGTTTTGCCACCCATATTTGCTTATTTGTAAAAAAAATCTCAATGGTATCTTGGAATGCCGAAAACTTCACCCATTCGATTAATTTCTTCTATTTGTGTTGTAGGGTTAATAACGTCCTCTATTGTTGGTTCCCTAGTCATTCCTATGCGACGCCGAAATCTTCTTAACCATTCTAATTCCCTGTCGTAATCTATCAACTCTCTTATTTCCACTCCGCTAGATAAATCAGTGGTTGGGTTTCTAGGCCTAGACATGCTCGAAAAGAACAAAAGATATTTCCACTTTTTATTTTATTTATATTTATTTATATATATATTTTTTTTTTCTTTTTCTCATTTAAACATTTTTCTTATTTTCTTCAACTTATTCTTTAATTTCTTCTTTTCCTCAATAGTTGTTGCGAGGTTAATTTCCTCGTGGGTGATGGCAAGGGCCTTTCGTTTTTTGAAAGCTTTGCCACCCCTTTTTCGTTTGAAGGATATGGGCTTCGGAATTTTGGGTTCCTCCACCCTTCTATTAATTTGTTGTCTTTGCCGATACTCTTCGATTGTTATCGGCAAAGGACCTGGTCTCAAATTTTCTGGCGGTGGTTGTTCCCTT